>MU159230.1:41073-151945 GCA_015888305.1 Antheraea pernyi | reverse complement strand
GTTTATATGCACACAAATCATCTTTAAGTTTAGTTTTATAATCTGCATAAACATCTTCAAATTGTGAGTACATGTCACCTTCAAAATAATCAAGCTTAGCTTTACCTGACTTCTCCAAAACAGCAACAATATCGTTATGACCATTAAAAAACGATTCACACAATTTTTCTAACGCTTCAAGTTTAGTCTCGATGTATGTGGTGGTAATTCTTTCCTTTGGAGACTTTTTATAATTCGTTTGTGCTTTTTTTATGCGGTCAAACAAGTCTTCTTGCTTTCTTATCTCAGATTTAATTTTCTCAGACATATTTAAAATAGGGTAGAAATACCTTTGTTTAATTTCTCTGTCTTTTTAAACACTTGTAATTATTTCACTTCACGATTCTGAACTGTTAAACGTACTATTTTAATTCAAATGAACCGTTTCTTTTATTTAAATTTTAAGTTTTTTGCACTATTATTTAGTTCAATTCACTATTTTACACTGTTCACAGTTCACACTCAATTCCTCGGGTTTCGGCACCAAATGTTCACAAACTCACTCTAATTATACTCTTCACTGTAAACGGGTAGACAAAGAAAACACAATTTTTAACTCGTAACTCGGGATTTTAATCGTTATTTAAAACGCCTATACGTAATGTACAAAACACAATGATAGTGAGTGAAGAATTGTGGCAGCGCCATCTCTGGGTGTACATTTAAACTAACTGCATTCAACAATAGGTATTCTTTATTATTTTCTTTAGAAATTTGGTGTCGTGTTCCGAACGATAGATAATGTATTTATCTTCCAGAGTGTTTGTAATATTTACTAGTGGAGGGCGGTGAAACAATAGTGCGCGGGCGCATTGTCTCGAGCAGGATATCCGAGCCCATTGTACCTAATAAACAGTACAGAACGAGATAAATATAGTTCTTGGCGTACAGGTTTCATTGCTATACAATTTAAAACACAGCTTTATGCATCATTCAGTTGATGCATTCTCCGTCAATCTATTGTCAAAACAAATTTATCAATACATATTTTTTTAATTCTGTACAAGGTTTTTATAGTGCAATTTGTTATAATTGATATCTACGAATCGGACGTGAGACCTTTAGTTTACAAATTCTTTACTTCCTGGTTATATAATTTGCAGAGTACCATATTTTTTAGTATTAGTAAATACTCGGAAATTTCTAAAAGTAAGTATAAACAAGTAAAATATACATAGTTTGAATAGTTTTACTGAAAATGTTTAAGGTATCAAAGTGTCTAGTATTCAAATTGGAGATATTATCAATAGTATGTATGTGGTAGAGCCACACTGAAGCTATTACTGGTATCAGCATGAATGGGTTGGCTCGTCCGGGGTAGTACCATCCTCTCACAGAAAAGCGACGTGAAGTAATAGTGCTTGCATTGTTGCGTTTCGTTCGGTCAGTGAGAGCACCTAACTCCTTTAAAAGGTCGGCAACGCAATTACGACTCTTCTGGTGTTGCTAGTGTCTATGGACGACGGTGATTACTTACCATCAGGTGACCCGCCTGTTCGTTTGCCTCCTAGGATATAAAAAAGAAATCAACGTTATATAAATCATAACTTTAAGTATTTATTCTGTCAATTCACTTGATGTAAAAAAATATCGAAAAATTTAAATATTGGAATAATTTTGAAGTTCTTAAAATTTAAACGATCTCATTAGATAACGTATTTTATTAAATGCATTGTTAAAAAAAACGTTTCGTTGCACGTTATTTATGTTATAAGGATATTGATATTTCTTGGCCAACTGTAGTTCTAGCTTGTCTGTTGTCAAAATAATATAATGTACTTATATGTTACCATTAAAAATCGAAAGTCGTTAATGTCCACATTACTTTGTTTAATCTGTTGATTAACTGATTTGCTCCGGTAACATATAGAATCAAGAATTTTTAGCATTTATACGTTTATTTTTATCACAAATGCGATCTAACACAACCTACTACGTCGGCATTGAGACTCGATACGGATGATAGGATTTAACGCTTCCCAGCTTATGTTGTTGAGAAATTAAATAATTGTCAACACTGTACCCGATCGTTCTGGTTAATCTACATATTATCTTATCTGTAGAATAACCGAAATCTGCACTTTAGGGGTAACGTTTAGTCTGGGGTTTCACCTCTTATAAATTAAATTCCCACTGGAGTCTATAATATGTTCTAATTTTAACGTAGTAAAAGCCACTTAAAAACATATTAATTTTATATAATAATTAGCTGATTTCCACCCACCTCGTTAGAAATGTATAAAGATAGGAAAGGTTCAACTGAATCCAAAAAATTACAATCCTAGAACCGTCTAGTCCTATGCCGATGTGTTCAGTAATTTTGACGTGATTAAGCAATAAATTACATTTATTACACATTTAACATATAAAATAATAAAATCAAAACAAATACTAATAAACACCAAAGAGATCCTTAAAGTTTGTTCTAAAAATTTTTAAAGTATGGGACCGATACTTTTAAACGTAAAAAAATAACATCTAGGTTTAATGAACAGCATTAAAGAGGCGCTTTTCAAGATTAATCATTACGTAATTGCGTATCATCGGAATGCCGCACGGTCGAACAAAGGAAAGCGGGGCGCGGGTCGAGGTGCGGGACACGTGTCGGACTGCGCGGCACGGTGTGATTCATAGCTTACATTATTATTACACCGGTTCGTTTTTACCTAATTCACGTGGTGTTTAGTGAAAATCAGTTTTGTTTTTCTCTAGATAATTAGGTCAGATATTAAACACCTAATTTTATTAAATTCATTTAGAATGAAAATCGACTTATGATTATCCTGTAAAAATATTGCTGGCGACTAAGCAGTCTTGCTGCATACAGATTGTAGTATACATCCACTTATCACATAACACTGTTCGTAGAATTATGCAATGTTTTTGTTTTCTGAGAATATATTATAAGGAACAGCAAGATCCGTTAATTCTTGACATTATAGAAATACTATTACCAAATTGTTACAATTTGTATAAATACGAAATTTGCTGATAACGTATTTATGTATTAATTTACAGAAAATTGATGACGACAAGAGCGACTCTCCTAATTCCATCAGCGACGAGAGCTCTGAGTCTGATACTTCCAATGAAGATGATGATGATCTCGACAACATTCGACCCATGTTCAAGCTTCCTATTCAGTTCGATCTGGACGACCTTGCAGGCGCTTTCTTAGCAAATAACCAGAAGTAAGTATACTTGTAAAATATACACTAAATCGACATAAATATATATCTGTATCCTTAATTTAATATTATAAAAATTGGCATGCAAGTTGTCATGAGTATAAAAAAGGAAATAGGGTATATTTCATCCATAAAACGTGTACTGTTCCCTATAGATAGGACAAATCTACATTTTCGGGAGCGAAGCCGCGGCTAAAAGCTAGTATGTTAGTGTTATTATCCTTTTTTTATGTCATAGTAGGCAAACGAATCACCTGGGTCACCTGATGTTAAGTGATCACCACCGTCCATAGACACTAAAACACTTGGGGAGTCGCAAGTGCGTTGCCACCCTTTAGGGAGAAAGGAAGGAGAGGGAGAGTAGGTGTGTAGCCGGACCGAACGAAACGCAATAATGCAAACACTGATACTTCACGTCGGTTTTCTATGAGAAAGTGGTACTATCCCGGACGATCCGACCCATTCATGCTGAAACCAGTAATAGCTACAGCGTGACTCTACCACCTACCACTCTACCACCTTTTTACATTTTAATTATTTTAGTTTATTACTTTCTCAGCTTAAATTAGAGCTTGTTCCTACAACTTCAGTGTGGTGAGAATAGTTTCTCAGTTTCAAGAGAACTATATGTTTTATGATAATTAACCGCCTGCTGTCTTCTATGTTTGTATTGTAATTCTGTCGTTATTATTTATCACCTATAAACTTTGGAAAGGGAAAAGCGTGATGATTTTAGAAAAGTCTCATCAAATCGATTCCGTCGTCTCGAAGATCTGGACAAACAGTAGACATTTCAATTTCATTTATATGTATGATATTTTTATACATTTGTTAATACAAAAATAAACCGTGACGATAATATATTTTATTGGAGTCGGGAAAAATTTGCCGGTTGCGCGTTCTCATTCATTATGCCATATAAATATTGATATATTATATTTATGCTCTATTTCACTTAAACATAATAAAAAGGTCATTAAACTCATTTAATTTGTTACCTTGTAATACTCACTATATCCGGTACTCAATATCTACGGAATATTTTTTTTTTACTGTACTTTTGGCAACCAATCATTAAATTATTACTGCCATTGCCGAGTAGTTAATAGTATTACAAGTTCTTCTTCCATTCCATTTTTGGCAACCAGTCTTCTAGTAGACTATTACTGCCATTGTCAAGTGAGTATCGATATTACAGGTTTCTTGATATAATTTCAATGAACTAACGAGATGGTGGCCATCTTGTTAGAACTTTCCATGGAGTTTTTGTGGCATCTCAGAATTCATGGTCCGTGGTATTTTCCATTCCCTTCACTTATGCACAATAAACAAACTATATTAAATAAAACACCACCAATTTTACACAGTATAGAGTCAAGTAACACAAGATAAGAAAAAAAAAAAAAAGACCACTACATGACAGACCAAAATCCCGCCAAAAACTCTACAGAATATTTTACGCTCCGTTGTTGTACTTTCGCAGTCATTCAATCAATATAATATACATGCATCCAAAATACATAATTCGATATCCGCAGGTTCAAACCCCGGCATGTACCAACGAATTTTTCGGAATTCGCGTACATTTACTAATTTAAATTGGTACCACTATCGGCTGACGGTGAAGGAAAACATCGTGAGAAACCTGAACCTGAGAAGTGTTCTTGTAGCTACTGTATGTGGGAAAAATATAGAACTGTGGATTTCTCAGAGTTTGAAATCGCCAATACGTCGTAGGCTGGCGTGGTGATTACGCCCATACCTTCCTTCGGGAAGAGGCTTATGGCCCTGCAGTGGGTCTCTTACAGGCTGATGATAATTTTGTAATTATTAATCATGTAAACTGTTTGGAAGATAAGTCATTATTATTATTAATTCGATTTCATAAAACATTTATTTTTAAAACCTATAAGAATTATACTTTTTCTACAATCCACTTGTACGTATGACTCGTTTGTACGATGAGCTCGCATCCAAGGACGATTCATTAAACATATTTCACCATTGAGCTTTTAATTTCAAAATGACAATTACACACACTTTACATCCATAATTATTTAAGCACCATTCAGTAAATTACATTTAAATATTTTTGATTATATTTTGCATCTTTTTATCTTTCCCATAGATTAATTTTAGTTTGTATAGATGAATTTATTTTCACTTATTCTTTTTCTTTTTCATATGTTTATCGATATTTAATGTTACATGATTTAATTTTTCAGTATTATTAAAAGCGTATCGTGTATCGATGTGATAAAGCGTTGTAGGTTTTCAATATAGTATGCACCTTCTTATTATTGTTATTATCTAATTCATCGGACTGTTAACTGTTGCATTACCCACAAATGCAAATAAAAAAATATGAGTGTGTGTAACCGTCACGCGCGATTGATGTAAAACTTCTTTGGCGTTATAAGAGATGGCGACTTCTATTAAATCATACCTAATCAATTTAATTCGTTACTTAATCTGTTCGTACTTTTCTATATATTATTTACTTTATAACAAAGAGTTGCTAATAATATTTCCTGTGTTATTTAAATTCCGAATTTGCAGATAGATGGCACTATAGATAAGAAGTTTTGATTTAATTTGTTACATACATTGAAACCAGATGGCAGAACGGTCGCGCGCCCTATATACACATAATTAATTATATGATTTTTATTATTATTCAATTTAATATATATTAAAAATAAAAATTGCATTGAAAAAATCAAAAATGTCTAAGAACCGACGGTACAGAAACGTGACGCTATATTGCCGTAACGGACTTCCGTTGCTTTGTCGTCCATTTAGGAGACTAGGAGGTCGCGCCTAAAGAAGATTTACTTAAATAAATACATTAATAATGTTACTCGTATTATTCACCGATTATATCTAAAATCACAAATACGTTTCGCAGGTTCCGATTTACACTGCCGTACTTATCTTAATAAGCTGCTTTGATAAGTTTAACAGATACCAAATATAAGTAGATTCATGTTAGTAAAACAGAGTGAGAGAAAAGATACCCTATTATTAAGTCGACGCAGCGCTGGCCGATTTATGTTTAAATGGTTACCTATGTCTTTTAAATCTAAATAAGTAATCAAGTAGCCTAACCTAACAGAATATATTACGTTGTTATGGCAGATATTTCAGCGGATAATTTAAGTACCAAAACCCGAACTACTTAGGGGAGTAAACGTTAACCATACATTTTTTTTGTTTTGTCTATCGTCAAATTTGTAGTACATACAGGTGTCAACTTTGGTGAGTGCGTAGTGCAAACTCTAAAATATTATTCGGTGAAACATAATAAAATTCAATAGAAACGATAGGTATTAACGGAAAACGATACTATGTATTTAGAAAATGGTAGGTGAATACAATGATATTTTTTTATTTGTTGGGAAAATAATTTAGGGCAATTTATAAAACTATTACATGAGTAAATAAGCGTGTCTCTACTGAATATATGATTAGAGTTATTAGTTTTCCTACTACTTGAGTATTAGTACTATTACTTTAATACTAGTGAGTTGCCGCGACTTCGCACGCGTTATTTTTGAAGTCATTATTTTCCACTATAAAAGAATAACTGACTGAATGATTGATGAACAAACGACGAATTTTCATACAAAAGTTCGTTTTCTTTTTCACCACTTTAGAGGGGTCGAATTTTCAAAATTCCTTAGTGCTCATTTACAGTGAAAAACGAACCCACGTGCAAATTTTCAGGTAGTTTGGGTTTTGTGTTATATGTCAGCCGGTTAGTGAGTCATTATTTAATATGCATATAGATAGTGAGACTTCCTAAATTATTTATCAGATACTAGTTAGCTTGGCGGCTTGTCCTGTCTTGATAATAAAAATCATAAAATTCAATCGCAACGCCATCTACCGGGTTCATTTGTGAATCTAAACAATTCTTGAATCCTCCTGAACACTCACAAACAATTTCATCAAAATCTATCCCGCAGTTGTTCAGACACATAAATACGGGCATAAGAATTATATATATAAAGATATTTTTGAAAATATATTGCTGTAATCAGGTTTACAATCAGGTGAACTTTGTATTTATATCAATACAATTTTTGACATCTCATAATTCCACAAAGGCCTGTTTAGTCAAATGTTTCCACTTATATGTTACATAATATTATACAATACTATATTTATATTTTGTACCCTTGAAACTTGGCCAATTATCAGTATTTTGTTTGTTTAATATGAATAAATATAACTTTGTTATATAGTAAAGAGCCTGACCGGATGAACATAAAATTGTTTTGGTATTATGTATATATTTAAAAAGTATGCTCATTAATTTTGAGAGGTATATTTAAAATTATTTTACCTATATATTGATTACTAACTGACCCGTGCCCATTTCCTTGGGCGGTAATAGGCATTATCAAGCTACAACTTTTTTCTAGAACTCAATCATATATCTCTGATCGTTAAGGCAGCGTTCGTAAGAAATGTTTTCGTTCGACGTTACCAGACTAGGCAACCCTCAGCAGCAGCTCAAGCCTAGGTCCGTTCCCTCGGCGTGGAGCCCTTGAGTGCACTGCTCGCGCGATACAGTGACACAAAATCTTACATCACTGCAACAACATTACACATATCACCTCCACACACGTGCACGCATACACGCTTACACATGCAAGTGGAAGGGTTTTATTTTTTCCCTTATCAAACTGAAATAGTTTAAAATATTATCCGATACGAAATATATATAAGGGTTGTTGAGGTATTATGGTTGAGGTATTGGTACACATATATGTTTCAACAACTCATATATATATGAATAGTTAGCTTAGCTTAGATTAGCTCAGATAGGTCGCGAATTGCATGTATCAGGCAACCGCCAAAGCCGAGGTGTGCTGCGCACCCTTGAGCTAGTTGTCAAAATAAAATCGGCTGAGTGCCTTAAACGCTCGCCTTAGTAGTCCGGTGAAGCTGTTAAGACTTTGTTTGGTCAATAGCGTAGTCAGTTCGGAAAAAAAAAAGTTTTCGTTCGACCATTTTTTCTCCGACTTCCCAGATATTACCCCCTAATTACCTCACAAACTTTACCTCTTTATGATATTAGTATAGATAATATAATTAGTTAATAGCTTCTGCCCGCGACTTCGTACGCGTGGAATGGTCATTTTGCTCTAAGACGCAGCGGAAGCTCTGAAAAGGAAAAAATACCCCGATTTTGCAACATTCTTCATCGCTGCTCCGCTCCTATGGGTCTTAGCTAGATGATATATAGCCTATAACCTTCCCTGATAAATGAGCTATATAACACTGAAAGATTTTTTCCAAATAGGACCACTACTTCCTGAGATTACCCCTTACAACGTCACAAACTCACAAACTTTACTTCTTTATAATATTAGTATAGACTAGTTTTTGCTTGCTTCGAGAAGAGAACTGTTTTTCTGTATAAAAGGTTTATGTCCATTTCTATACATCAGGTGGTAGAGCCACGCTGAAGCTATTACTCGTTTCAGCATGAATGGGTCGGCACGCAGCATTGTTGCTTTTCGTTCGGTCAGTGAGAGCGCCGGAGAGCCACCTCCCCTCCCCTTCCACTGTCCCTTCCTTCCCCAAACACAGACTGGCAACGCACTTGCGACTCCCCTGGTGTTGCAAGTATCTATGGACGATGGTGATCACTTACATCAGGTGATTCACCTGTTCGTGTGCCTCCTATGATATATAAAAAAAAACATCTGACAATAAAAATGCAAAATTTCATGATAATCGGTTGAGTAACTAAAACGTTAAAGAGTAACAGACAAACATACTCACTTTCTCGTTTATAATATTAGTTAGGAATTAGGATTATGTATTTATTTCAGTAAAACTCATTCGTATACAATTTTATGTTTTTCTTTTCTTATTTCTATTCCCTTGTATCTAGTAAGCAGAAAAATACTCGAATTTTCTCTCTGGTGAGATTTTATTGCCACTTTATTCGTAATACCTGTGGGAGATTCACCAACTGCGCCACTTCCACAATAGGAAGTGAACTGTATACACTTATATAAATATCTGGAAAACAATTTTTCCTAATAAGTTATGATTCTTTAGATGTTGTATATTGTATATCTATGCTAATATTATAAATTTATTTGTTTGGTTGAACACGCTAATCTCAGGTACTACTGGTCCCATTTGGAAAAATCATTTAATGTTAGATAACTAATTTATCCAGGAAGGCTGTATATCATCACGCTAAGACCGATAGGAGCGGAACACCAATGATGAATGTTTCGATTTTTTTTTCCTTTGAGAGTTTCCGCTGCCTGTTAGCGTTAGCCCAAAGTAGTTATTCCACGCGGATGAAGTCGCAGGCAGAAGCTAGTGTTGTATTATTATATTAAATATATAAATGTAGATTATAAAACCAATATTTAGATATAGTTTGTTTTTTATTACGATAATGACAAGTTTTTGGTTAATATTAGCTACCCGTCCCGGATTCACGCAGGTGTACTAATGAATAGAATGAGACCAAATCGTCCCTTAATGGTGAGACCATGCACTGAACTAAAATGACAATTAAACAACTGTGCAGGATCAGTCACCAAATACGTTTATTCTGCCACCTATATTTGAGTGCCAGCTTCATTACATCCTTCTATTGCATCGACATCTTTAATTAACATGTATACGATATGTATGATATGTTTACGATTTATAGTTAATATTTAACAAACTGAAAGAAAAGTAATATGTCAATAATTTATTTTTAAATTCTGGTTTGCTATTTCGGACTGTTATTTACTAAGTCATAATTATATGAAACCCGAGTTAAATCTTTATTTAAAAGTGTGTGTGTGTACTTATGTACACGCGTTAGAAATTATACTTCTTTGGCGTAACAAGATTAAAATCTTTTCAAAAATGTTATCTTTCACCTTATTCTACGTTTGTAGAAAAAACGACACTTACAATAGAAAAAAGGTATTTAATATATTGAAAGTTTTAATACAAACAACAAATACAAAGAAACAAAATGTTGACTATAGCTAACTTCAGGGTTTCGGTTTTTCGTGACGGTGAGCGCGCGCATCGTAAAAATTTACTATCATCAATTTTCCCTAACGCGCAAAAGAAGTATAACTTCAAAAATATTCTAGCTTTTAAATTACTCATTGTTTCTCATAATCTATACACATAAATAATTTTGAAATATCTGTTGTTCGTTCGTATAAATCTTTGAAAGTGTTGAATCTATTTTGAGGAAACAGGTAGATAGATAATTTACCCTAGTGACTAAGAACATTTTCCAGAGGTAATTTAAAATCGCTATTAGGGTTATAGGGGTTAATTATAAATAATTTTATAACAAACAAAATATGAAATGTATATTGAAAAGTGATATATTAACAATACTTTAGATGTATAACATAAATTGATAGTGGAATAACTGTTGTTAATTTATTTTAGAGGTCGCATGAACTGTGTGGTGGAGAGACGCCGTGAAGATCCGATCGAAAGACAATTCCCTTTCAACCTCCTTGGAGCCTTTGCCCCGCGCAGTGCACAAGCTGAACGTATTGCTATCATCTGTCATGGAGGTGACGAACCTAGGTAAGGAGATCTTTCATAATTGGTCACTTATAAAAACCACAAAGTATTTTTTTATATGATACTAATACTAATAGCGTTGCGTAAGAATATATATATTATCATTATATATATTGATGCGATATTAGCTCAGTTGGTAGCTTGTTGGGACACCGCGATGTTTGAGGGTGAAGCATAATGTCGTGTTGTACCATAGCACAGTGGTAGGACTTTTTCCAAGCTCGTGTGGCTAGCTACTACCTTAAAGTTGAAAATCGGTTGTCAAGCACTTGTTGGTGTGTTCCGGCAGCTTCAGTTGAGAGTCAGTTCCCTTGTAGGCCGCGTGTTTACGATCTTGGACTACATAGTCATTTAGCATTGGATGAGATTTTGGTCAGAAATGTATGATACATATTATAAAACGAAGTTCTCTGCCACGTCTGTCTGTTTGTCTGTTCGAGATAAACTCAACTACTGAACGAATTTTCATGCGGTTTTCACCAGTAGATAAAGTGATTCATGAGGAGGGGATAGGTGTATAATTTGTTAAGGTTTTTTTTATTATCAGAGCAGGACAACGTCTGCCGGTCCCGATAGTATAATAAAATGTAAAAAAAAGAATATAATAAAATGTTTTTTTTTTAAATCACTTCCTTGATTCTTATTTCTATGTTTATTTTAGTTTTATGTTTCTTAGTCAAAAGTATGTATAAGTTATTATCAATTTCAAATCGTTTATTAATTTTGTTCTACTTACTTTCATTTTTGTTAGCTCCTCTTTAACTTCTAAGTACAGTCCTATTTTTGTATTCACGGGACAGCGTGGAACATAAATTATGGTTTTGTTTTGTGTGATATATTTTCTGACATTATAGAGGATGACGATAACAATATCTGTTATTAGTTCGAAAAATCTGAGATTTAGTTTCGCCTTGTCCTTAACTTGGTTATAAATAATAGAATCGCTAGGTGTAAAGCATCCTTAATTATGCGGATACATTAGCTTATAAACAACAGAAGCAATAAATATATATATATTTTTTAAACTGGTTCAGCAAAATGACTGCACTGTACCTGATGGAAAGTACAGTACAGTCTATAAATAACTGTGACTGTCAGTGTTAAATAGCAATGACAGTCATCGCTATCATTCCGACCTGCAAAAGTGCTTCTTCACGCCTCGTTTGAAGGACCCCATGGCGTAAGATAATGAAATATGCTGAATAAGTATGCTGATATGTAAATAATTTTATATAGTCTTGGAATGTTATTATACATAATGGTATGATATATTGGTATATTACATTTAAATCATAATATTGTAAACGTTCTAACAAAGCCGTTGTAATTCCTACTTGAAAATACAAGTGAAAAAAATGCATTCGGTAGCAAGTAAAATTTTACAAGCTTGATATGTATTAAATCTATTAGTCTTTTACCTAGTTTAAAGCTATAATACACTGTAAAAAAATTACGAGTAGGTTTTTTCATATATTTTGGTAGATTACTCGAACTGTATTACATTCTGCATTGGTTTGTAATTTCATTCATATTTTGTTTTGAAAAACGTTTGTAGTTTTACAAAAATCTCTAACAGTGCATATACATGAATTAATATTGTCCTAGGCCAATCAGCTTCCCGGATCCACAATCGCAAGTATTCGCCTTCCCGTTATCTGGACCGGTTCGTCTACCTCTGCGCCCTCAACCTGAACGTCCAGCACCTCCCGCGCCAGCATCTGAGCCAAGGATGCCATTCGGACCCGCCCCTGCACCAAGAATGCCACCTTTCGCTTCGTTGTGGTTCAGCATCGTCAAGCGCCCTTCCCGCTGCCCGTAAGTCTCTCAGAATTTATATAAATTTCTACTGATATTCACAGATGCACACGTACACATAGGTGTTGCTGCTCTTCGAGTGAAAGCGAACACGATAAGATATTACCACCATTCCGTGGCTTAAGAAATATTGTAAATCGAAATTGAAAAATTACAAATTAATTTTCTTCTGGTAACCAATACACTCTCTTCACAATCTTTTATTTGTGGTGGGAATAGCCGCTTAAACCGGTAGGCAGTGTGGTCAAATCACTTGTTCTTCACCTCCATTCATTGCAGGTTTAATATAAGGAGAGACATGGAATGTATTTTTAGCGGTCTGCGAGGGCAAGAGTATTATGGATACATACTCAATCGCGGGATTCAAAGGCATCGATTGAACTGGGAAAAAGAAAACATACACATTTACTTGGCAGGGGTGCAGCCATTTAATCACTGGTATGCTGCTGCGGTGGTGGCATTCTTCTTTTAAAGCGCCTGATAAAAACTGTATAGCGCCCGTTCACAAAATATATATATTTTCACACGCGGCGTGGTTTGCGTTGGCTCGCTACATAGAGCGTTCACTTAATTGCGCGACGCAAACGATACTCGCGGCACGTTGGCGAAGACTGATCGCTCGTCTTGCATGATGCACACTAGCCGTATGTTTAAAGGAAAATAATTCTAAGCGTGGGGGAAACAGGAGTTGCCCTCGCGGATTACAAAAAAACTAACTGCTTAAAAAAATAACTACCAATTTGTGTAGATAAAATTAATAAGTATGGCAGTGGCATGATTGTTGGCACACATTACGGTTACAAGATAAATTATAAAAAAAATTGCATTATTAAAAATATATAACAACAACATCCCTGTTTAGCTATATGTTTGCTGCAGTACAACTAAGAATTACTCACGATAACGCTGATTTTCAAAAGGGGCCATAGCGATGCACGGCCGTTTAGTAAATAGTAATAATAATAAAAAAAACATTACATTGAAAATACAGCAATACAGATGAATATCATACAAAACAGAAATTTACAAGCAAGATAATATAAAAATGTGTGTTTGCAAATGTGTCTGTCATAATGTTCCCTATCTTGCCTGTACAGTAGCTGCCGTAAGCCTGGGAAAACCAGTAGTCATGGCTGAAATCTCCATAATAAGAGAAAATGCACACGGCTAGATAAAAGAAATTAATGTTTAATACAATAATATGTCTATTAAATTAATGCAAATCCTGTCATAAATGATCACATTTAGTGATACGTTGAAGGCACCTAACTTAAGTAACCCAATAAACGTCGTTAGGTCGTAATTTTCCAATCTATGGCACGGATCACGGACCGCTGCTTTGCCTATATACGTTTGGTAATAACCTGGCCTAATTATTTGACCCGGTTCGGTTTAATCAACCTTTATTAATAACAAATCGAAATATTGCTGACATTTTCATCCATAATGTTTTGTTAAGCTCTCCGATGACTTATTCCAATTATTTGTTGATAGTAGTAGATAGAGACATAGATTAGTTTATAGAGTGAACCGATTTTAGTGAAACCAAGAGTAAATATTACTCGAGGATATGCTTTATGGTTTTCCTGGTGGGGTTTTATCGTGAACGCAGTACTTTAGCAGTGATGCGTGTTCAAACAAATAGACAGATGGACATACATTTCTATGATGCTTGTTCGTTCCTGATGGTAAGGGGGTCCTCCGGCGCTCTCACCGACCGAACGAAACGCAACAATGCAAGCACTGTTACTTCACGTCGGTTTTCTGTGAGAGGGTGGTAGTACCCCGGGCGAGCCGACCCATTCATGCTGCACAAAAATCTAAAAAGTACAAACACGTTAGATTCACATTTTTATTATATGTATAGATTATAATTTATTTATTTATATATTTTCATGTAAATATATCTATGAATTATAATATATTCTTCTTTTTAGAATTGATTTCTTAATGAAAGGAAAGCCTTTTTTACATAATCACAGTGAGCATAACATTATCCGTTTCAGAAATACTCACACAAGATTCAGAACGCCCTTTTCAGAAGTTTATTCAACGAAATACATTTTTAAATTACCTCTCATTCGTCTAATCCGTCCAATCGAGCCTTTGGAATCGTATACGAGTTTAAGCTGAAATTGAGTAGATAAAACCTTTTCTTATTACGCTATACAACCAGAATTCGTTCTGCAAATAAAAATAAAAATAAGTTTTGGTGAAAATCTGTCTTTTATATTTGAATTGCTGTAGGTGTATTTGACTTAATAAATTGTTGTGTTTTATGGTAATGGTTATTGTTTAAATATTTTTCATATTCAAATACTTACATATACTAATTTTCATAGTGGCCCGTTAAATAGTATAAACTTGATATGATATGCATCATCATGGAGAATTATAGCGAAATTTTTAGTAAAGTGTAAATAGCACTATACGTTACTTGACAATCCATTAAACAGTGCAAAGTTTCTGTGCTGAGGCACCATGTAGTAACGAATTATAGTAATATGGAGTCTTTTCTGCATGAAAAAAGAAGGGTGTGTGTATTTATGTACACGCGTTAGAAGTTATACTTCTTTGGCGTAACAAGATATAAATCTTTTCAAAATTTTTATCTTTCGCCTTATTCTACGTTTGTAGAAAAAACGACACTAACAATAGAAAAAAGGTATTTAATACATTGAAAGTTTTAATCCAAAGAAATACAAACAACAAATACAAAGAAACAAAATGTTGACTATAGCTAACTTCAGGGTGTCGGTTTTTCGTGACGGTGTGCGCGCGCATCGTAATAACTTCAGGGTGTCGGTGTGTGCGCGCATCGTAAAAATTTAATTTCTTATTTTTTTCCTAACGCGCCAAAAGAAGTATAACTTCAAAAACACTGGGTTTGCCAACTTTGTGGTAATGGTCAAACAGTTTTGAAGTTTATGGTCTCAGATAGATCAACATCAATCTTATAAAAGGTATAAACATTTTATAACGACATTCGTATAACGTAGACATTAGTCCAATTTGATTTGGTTAGATTACCTTGATTGATATTCTCTTTATAGCACAGCAACTGTTCCTCGAAAAAATACGTTCAGAGTTTAGACATCAGTTAGTATTTATTATCAGTGTTATTCTTTATGTTACAGCTTACTGAAGGCTACAATTAAATATTTGAGGTGTCGATTGTTTTTTAAAAGATTCCTCAGTTTCTAAACAGCCGTCTTACTTTTCTTATTTCTAGCTACAGAGAAATTGTGTGCCGTCACACTTGGTTTCTAATGTCTCAATAAACACATCAGACACCTATTTTATTAATCGTGAACCAAATTTTGAAACTGTTAACATGGTCAATAAAAGAAAAGCGTTATGTGTTGTCAAAAAGTTTTTTTCGATATGTGCATTAGAAAAGGGAGAAAGTTAATTTGATAATGCATAAAATCTTTGGAACAAAAAAACTGTTAGGTCTTTTATACTTTGTTATGAAGAGTTTACATTGTATATATATTAGAAATAGGAGCTTATGCTCTCCCTCAGCTCTTTGATCAATGTTGGCATGTTTTGAAATCTGGTATCCTTATTGTTCCATAGATACTTCGTACAAGGAACGAAAATTATTGTTAAAATAATATTCTGGCAGATCGTTTGTTATGTTTACAAAAATATATGGTATAAAGGGTTATGTATATTTTACAATATCTTATGTATATTTTAACTATATACTATAGGACCTACCAAAGTGAGGGTAAATAAACAATGAATTTTATATTTCTTCGTCAAAAACCAAGTAATCAACAGCATTCTTGTGACTTTCAAGGTATATATTATATTATTTTAAACTATGCTTCATAGAACAACTTCAAACAAGTTGATAAGTTTGTTAAAACATAACTATATCACATTAAAAATCCTTACGCGTTCTACCAAGGCTCAACTTAGATTTCGAAAGTCACCATAATTCATGTTTACCCATTTATCCCTAGTATTATTGTGGCTGCTATATTTTATGACTTTAAGATCGCGTTCTGTCAATATAATGAAACTAAACCGATAGCAATCAATATTAGTGCGATCGTACTTGTCATTTATATCGTGTCCGTTTTGTTTTATGACCTTTGTAACGGCATGGATTATTTCAGCTCCAAAAGTATTTCCTTATCCAATACAAAGTACAAACAAAGGATATCGAATATTCAAATGATTGCGCATTTTTAGATAGTGATAAGTCGTCGTTCTTTGATAAGTCGTCGCTCAGTGATCTACAAAAGAATCGTAATATAGAAAAAAACTACAATTCAAAACAGGCTTATCGATTGTAACCACGAACGATGAAATAAAATGTCGTAAAAAACAACGCTGAGATCGATTAAAATCTGTTAGCATTTTTAGATGCTTTATTTGGTGTTGTTGCTTTGTTTTCTTGTAGGCATCTTACCTTGTGCGTTGTTTGTACAGGCGCTTTTCTATCATCTTTTAACACTTTTATAATCATTATAAAGAATCCATATCAGAGGACTCAGTGGGTGTTACTGTGAGACTTTCACTTGTATTTTGCCGCTTTGTAGGCTATAAATTGCTATTGTAGAAATATATATATATAATTGTAGAAATATATATATAAATATAAAGGCTATTATAGAGTGGATCAATATGTAAACGATGGTGATGTCTGGAATTGACTCATCTCTGCGCATCCATTAAAAATGTTTGTGACATGTACCTAATGTATTCTAAATAATATTATAAATATTTGTTCAAAAGATAAACCAGATCGAGTTTCTTGCCGGTTCTCCTTGATGACTGGGCTGTTTTCCGAACCGGTGGTAATTTTGGTGTTCATAAGAGCCTCCTTAGGTCCTAAATTGAATAAAGTGTCTTTGATTTTGTAGTTCAATTGACGCAATTTTAAAATCTGCGCTGACATTGCCCTAAACTTTACGAGCAGTTAATAGGTGGAACGTATAATAGTGTATCCATCACATTAAAACAGACTTTACAAAATTTACACGATTTAGGCTTTGAACAGATACTTACTTTTGGGTTGGTGAATGTTACGAAGATAACATAGTAAAAACGGCAACATGATTTGTTTCTAAATAAATCCTTTATGGCTATGGGGGTAAAAATTCTTCATGCAGATGTAAATTATGCTTCGTAAATAAATAAATAAATGATATTTTACCATCTATACGAACACTAATGTTTCAGCGGCTTTTACAAAGAAATCTTAATACGTGATTAAAAACGACAGCCGGAACGATATTATTAGTGACTAGCTGACCCGTGCAACTTCGTCTACACCAATTGGGCTATTACCGGTTTCAAGTGTATTATTAAACACGACAAATCTTAATGATGATGGTCTGGGAGATCTTGAGTAAGTTTGCTATTGAAATGGTAATTTTATGTATATATATATTATGTAAACTCTCTCTTTCTCTTTTTCTATGTCACGACACTAACCTTCTGCATATGCACAATACATAAAAATAAAGAATAATCTCTACCCCTTCCTTTATCATAACTATCTTCAACTTGTATTAAAACTTTTTCACACTCCATTGTATTGCAGACAAATAAAAATATTAAAAATATATGATTTTCACGTCGACGCGTCAACGGTCACTTGCCTGTAACTATTCTTCTAAGAGCTAGCAACGGTTTTAAGAGCGAATTTTAATAAGCCAGTTTTTTATATATCTTTATGTTCTTCCGAACAGCGTGCGGGCTACCTGGCTGCCGGTAAACATTGCGTTTATTAGTGCACATCGCACCTTTACAGGCAAAAATATTGATTTTTAAATAATTTTAGAATGAAATTATTACTGCCAGACATTTTTGTTATTAACAATAATGTGCCCGATGCTATTTTTTGTAAATAAAAAAATGAAGTTCAAACCATGTTAAGATAGCTGTAATTTTAATATTATATTATTTAGATATAAAAGAGAGTAAAATAAAAATAATAGACGCATTAATTCAAGATGGCGTCAGTCACAAGTAAAATTTTACGTTTATCGTTATTTTTTACGCTAAAATTTTAATATCATAATAGTTAATAAAATTAAATATATTCTTTGCAATGGAAAAAATAAAATAGTTTGAAATGAATAATTTTTATTTATAAAGAATATCATCGGGCACATTATTGTCAATAACAAAATCAATATTTTTATGTGTATAAACCAGGTATCCTGAACCTTTTTTGGAAGAGCATAAAGATATATTAAGAACCAACTTTTCTAAAAATTTTATTCTTCCAACGTTGCTGGCTCTTATACTAAGGTGTCGCAGAAAAGTCTTGTTACATTTCTTTCGGTCTAGCTTCCATCTGCTCAAAGCCATCTGTAACGCGCAATAAGGAACTTCCTTCCAATGTAGCTGAAATTTATATATAGCACAAAGAAAATTTACCAAAATTCGTCAAGAATTTCACTAACTACAAATTTTTGACTTTCGTCCGTTATTCTGGAGAACCCCTTGAGTTTTATGGGACAAAAGGTATCCTAAACGTAACTTTGTAATATTAGTTATCACTGTATCAAGTTTCGTAAAAATCGGTTTCAGCACTTTCAGAGTGATGCGTGTGCAGAGGGACAAACAGATAAAAATTGTAAAGAGATTATTTTTGGCTTCTATATCGATAAGTCTACACCGATTATAATTTTCAAAAATAATTTAATGTACAGATTTGGCCTTGACACAGTTTTATTATAGTAATGTAGATTACAGCATTAAAATACCATTCGATTGTAAATGTTAGTTCAATATATTCTTTATACAATCGTTGTATTCAGAGAAATACAAAAACATATTCCATCGCAGCGGTTGCATGTTATTTAATAGTTTTAGTATCTCCCAATACTGCCTGTTATATTTTCATCGGTCAAATCAATTCATTTGGTCAAAGTATATTGATTAATTATGGATTTGTTTAAAACAAATATCTCGTACAAAGGCTATGTGATTACAGTTGGTTTCTATCTCACGGGTCTTAGTGATATTTGTGAACGTTTAGTTATGCCTGGCTTAACACTCTATCAGGTATTAGGTATATGATATAAATGAATACGTTTTCATTATTTTTTGCGAACATATATAATATTTAAATATATATATATATATATATATGTATTTGACATTGACATGTCATTATATTTGCATTTATTTTTCAATTATAGTTTTCATATTTTATATTGGTTTATTGTATTTAATATTATATTATTATTACTGAGAAAACTCTGAACCCACGAATCCTGAAAAAAAAAACCGAAAATATCTAAAGTTGGCTAGTTTTCTGTTACATATAAATGGCAATATAGCAAGCAAAGCATAATCTTGAAGAACTTCGTTTTTACCCGGAACGGTGGTGCCGTTCAAGCAAATACTATAAACAGCCTACCAAAGCTAAAGCTTACAGAAAAATTATAAGGTTAAAATATCCCATCAGACTTCGTAACTATATAATAATAATCATAAATACAATGGTACAACAAAATAATTTCAAGGAGGGTTGATGTCAGGCAGGCGGCCGATCGTAAAAATTAAACGAAATCATATACCACAACATGACAAACATGTTGTACCGACCCTACTTATGTGGGATAAGGGTAAGAAGAAGAAGAAGATCTAATAGTTTTATTACTAATCGTTCTATAGTTAGATCATTGTTTGTAATTACAAGTATTAATAAAAAATATAATTACTCTAATCTTTACAAGCCATGTTAATTCATATACTAATAAAATGAAATAAATATTGAACTGCTGTAAATAAATAATATCATATTAATATCCTTTGAATAAATAATTAACAGCATATTTTTAATTTTTTCTCATTGGTACCGCACTGCTGAGAACCATGACTCCTTATAGTGCGCTATATCTAAATAGCTTGCATCGATCTTGATATTTGAAACGATGGGGGCCGTAGCGCCATTAGTTCGATCATAGAATTATGAAACCGCTTACATTAACTACGCGCTGGTTTGTTACTCTATGAGTTCGATCGATTTTTGCCCATTTCCCTATAGGCCGTTTTTTACTTTCTTGTTTAAACCTATTTTTCCAGATTATCTAAACCGTTTCCTGTCATATGCTTAAAACATCGCAGTATCTCAATTACGCAGATTGTCGAGAGCTTGAGTACTGTATTTAGTTATATTTCGTTCGTTAGTGCAAAAGACCGTGGATTGTCTGCTTATCTGTAACCATGATGATTCTGAACTATACAAGAATATGGAGACGGCTAGAGTGAGAACTAGGTGAAGTATGATTTGTTTTGTGATGTTTTGGTCTCTCTTATTATCCGGTAGAGTAATCGCCGTCTTGTCCTTTTTAATACGGTGTTGTATTTCGAGTTCATAATTGACATTACTGAAATTCACGTATCCAATGTATCGAAATTCGTTCACTCTCTAATAATTCCTTAAAAATTTGATTGTTGATGATGCGAAACGATGAACTAGCATAAGTTTCGTTTTGCTCCTATTGACAATGAGGTCCACTTATTCGCTGGACGTTTTGTAATGTATCGTAGTTACGTTATCCGACAACTTTTTACTTCCATGTCACCCTCTCATTTTGGAAGGGTTTTTCGCAAGATATATTCGTAGATATTGAATAATATGAGTGTTATAACATTGATATCTTTCAAACGGGTGAATGTTATGTTTTTATCGCACGGAGCCGAAAGCAGATTCGTACAGTCGTAAGATGAGAAGTACAAAATGAATAGAACTTAAAATTTTGGAAGAATATTCTAGAAACATTGCTAATTTTTACAGCCAAAGTCGTAATTTTTGGTAATACGCATACATTATCATAGGGTTGTTACATTTGTAGAACTTCTCTACAATTAGCGTAATATGTTCTCTCGCCCCCTTTCCTTTGACAAACCCTACCTGTTTCAGAGGGCTTAAAGAGGTTAAGAAAGTCTTAAAGGATCTTTGGTGACGTTCAGTAATACGTATAAAATAAGGGTTATAATCCCGTAGTTATTACAATTACTTCCCGATCACTTCTTTTGCAGAATGAGTATGGATTAATGTAGCCTGTAAGGAGGTCATTGACACGATACTCATACTGCACTGCCGATATTATGCAGGTTTTTAATTCTAAGTCGTTTACAACCTTCAATGCATTTCAGGTAATTTATTTATTTATATCAGTTAACAGCGTGTTTTTAGAATATTTTATATAAAAGTGAGTTCAAATTTTTCACTATAATTATTATTTCATTTCTATGGCGTTTCCTTTGTTAGAGGTTCCGAATCTATAAATAATATTTTAAACTCTTTCGGTAAACAAAAGTTTGGGGAAGAAAATGATCTTTTAAAAATATGAATTTCGAGGCTTTTAAAATTCGAACAATTTGAGGTACAGTTGAACTGTATAGAACAATGTTATAGATTCTGTTGACTTATAATTTTTTTTAAATGTTTCTTCTTTGACGTTGTTATTAGAATGAAAAATATTTCACGTAGAAGAATAATTTATAATATCTATTAAAGGCTCACATTTTTAAAGAATACTTTTTCGATATTTATAATACAGTCCTAAAGTGTCAATTAAAAAAAAAAGTAGGAGTAATATACTTTCAAATTTAAGTATGAATGTGTGTAAAGAAAGAGAAAAGTCATAAACATAAAAAAACGTGTGAAAGATATATATTTATATATACTTATAATATGTATATAAAAAATTGTAAGGATAATTCACATAATCAAATCTAATTCCCCATTATATTACCCCATTCGTCTGTTGAAGCTATGAAGACCCATCAGACCTATTGCCGTTCGAAAAAAAAAACCATTCCTCTTCTTCTGCTTTTCCTTATTCCACCTAAGTAGGGTCGGTACAACATGTTGTGGTGTATGAGTTGGCTTAATTTTTACAATCAGCCGCCTGCCTGACATCAACCCTCCTTGGGATTATTTGGTTGAACCACTATCCGTGTTTTTTTTTTACTTAACTAACTTTACGTTTTTATTACAAAAAAGTTAAATACGTATTAAATAATTGGTTTAAAAAAGTTTCCTAATAAATGCACCGCGCTCGCCCGAGGCAAGTTCGCGTTATCCTTTTTCGCAAGTCTAACCTAACGTAACCAAAGCGAGACAAAAGAGCAAGATGGCGATCATTCAGCGACCGCGGTGCATTTAATATGAGACCTTTTTAAAGCCAGGGTGCAAGACCTATTTAATTCTTTTGTAACAACACCGTATATGTTTATCGTTATTATATATAGTTACGAAGTCTGGTAGGATCTTTTAGCTTTACAATTTTTCTGTAGGCTTTAGCTTTGGTAGGCTATTTATAGTTACTTTTTGAGCAGCTCTGTTTGAAGTTCTTCAAGATATATGATTTGATTGCTATATTGTCATTTTTACGTAACAGAAAACTAGAATGTTAAGGTGGATGTGTGATGTGACTAGAATGGATAAAATTAAGAATGAGTATATCAGAGGAAGTTTGAAAATAGCACCAGTGACAGAGAAGTTGAGGAGTAATAGGTTAGCATGGTATGGGCATGTCATGGGGAAAGATGAAAACCATGTAACTAGAAAAGTGTTAAGTATGTTTGTGGACAGATATACGAGTAGAAGAAGACCGAAAAAGGTATGGATGGACTGCGTGAAAAATGATATGTGCGTAAAAGGTGTGAGTACTGAAATGACATTTGGCAGGAGAGAGTGGAAAAAGAAAACATGTTGTGCCGACCCTTAAGTGGGATAAGGATAATGATGATGATGACGTAACAGAAAACTAGCAAACTTTAGACTGTTCCCGACGACTACATTTTCGGGTTTTTTTTTCGTTTTTTTTGGAAAAAAAAAACCATTATATGTCTCAAATAATATATGTATTTAATCAACATCTTAATGAACTAGTAAGTCAGGTAAAACTTTCCGACGGAGTTAATTTTATAACAACTTTCTTTATATTAAAGCAGCGCATCAGTTCCGGTTTGTTAGTAAAGTCAAATACTAGTAAATTCATTGTGTCTTTCATTTTCGTAATCAATTTTAGTGTGGAAAAATTTGGAAACAAGCAAATAACATAAGAGATAAATGTAATTATTTGAAAATCTTTAGAACGAAAGCTCCGAGCGTTTGGATGTAATAAAGATTGCACTGCTGCGTCGAAAATTTTGCAGAAATCAGGGTCGATCGGTCGTTGCACCCGACACTGGCTCCTTCAATCCACATAAGCTTATGCAATCACTAACGTTCCGGTTTTGGTCGACGTTTACGTACCTATATACCCTTTCATTTATCATTATCGAGCACAAGGACCACAAAAAAAATATAATCTGTAAATATTCAAACATCGTGATACTTATATTTTGTCGTGTTATAAAAATAAATTATCATGCTATTGAGGGAACGTAGTACCATGTGATCTATGTTTGATTTATTTTTACCATTTCCGTATTTTTATTCAGTTTTATGTTTATGTTAATTCTAAACGGAGCTTAGGTCATAAGACTATGATGCCATCGACATTGATTTACAAGATTTCAAATTAGGAAGTGACCATCTTACTAGAATACCGTATATGTCACAACACACTTTATAGTAATGAACTACTTGATTATCATCATCATCAGCCTGTAAGAGACCATGCAGGGCAGGCATGTAATCACCACGCCAGCCCACGACGTATTGGCGATTACAAATTCTGAGAAATCCACAGTTCTATATTTTTCCCACATTTTTATTTTGACATAGGAGGCAAACGAACAACCGGGTCACCTGATATTAAATGTCTATGGACAGACACTTGCAACACCGGGGGAGTCGCAAGTGCGTTACCAGCCTGTTTGGGGGGAAGGGGGCTTACCCCCTTAGGGTAGAGGAAGGAGGGGAGAGGGGAGGGAGGTGGGCCTCCGGCGCTTTCACTGATCGAACGAAACGCAACAATGCAAGCACTGTTACTTCATGTCGGTTTTCTATGAGAGGGTGGTACTATCCCGGGTGAGCCGACCCATTCATGCTGAAACAAGTAATACATACAGTAGTACTGGAAGAACACTTCTCAGGTTCAGGTTCCTCATGGTGTTTTACTTCACCGTCAGCCGATACTGTTACCAATTTAAATTAGTACATGTACGCGAATTCCGAGAAATTCGTTAGTACATGCCGGGGTTCGAACCTGCGGACATTGAAATAATATTCCACCGGTCAAATCACTAGGCCACCACGACCATCGACCATCACCATAGACTTGATAATGCTAGTTATTATTTGCCAATACAAAGAATTGTTTGCCAAAGTAGGAAAAAAGGCAAATTCAAAGTACTACCATGTGAAACTAGTAGGTAGCTAGTTCTAAATACAAACAGCCTATAAGTAACATAAGCAACAGATATTACTGTCTGTTTTAAAATGAATAAGTTGTATGCGTTTAAATTTATAATTATTTACGTTAGAAGCGTAAAGAATATTAAAGTTATCAGTTACCGTTTTCCTTATTGTTGTCTTGAGGTTATCTTTATGTTTTGTAAACAATTCATAAAACTGCTCATAAATACGTAGTAGGTACCTGTACACATTTATTACAAGATACTTCGAAGGTAATTTTCTGAACATAAAAACCATGGGAAAAAAACGAAAGATGATAAATTATTTAAATACATACCGAGTTAATGTAGCGTGGGTCCGAATAGCCAGTACGAGTGTGTACTATTTACACTTACATTCGGCTTTCATATTTCTTTCAAAGTTTAATTCACTTAATGTAGTTACCGTTACTAAAAATCTGTGTCTATATACGTATGTATGTATATGTGTGTATATGCAAATTCTGTGTGCATTTATTAGATACATGCCAACTAAAGGATTCACGGCAAATTCTTTTCGTTTAAAATAGTTATATCTCAGGTGTCAGTTGTTTTTACATTTGTTCTACTCTATTTGACATACTAGCCGACTCGTGCCCACTTCGTTGGGCGGTAATACGTAAGCGTGGAATGGTTATTTTGGAAAAAATACCCCGATTTTGCAACATTCTTCATTGCTGCTCCGCTCCTATGGGTCTTAGTGTGACGATATATAGCCTATAACCTTCCCTGATAAATGAGCTATATAACACTGAAAGAATTTTCCAAATCAGACCAGTAGTTCCTGAGATTACACCTTACAACGTCACAAACTCTTCCTCTTTATAATATTAGTATAGATTATAGATAATATAATTAGTTAATAGCTTCTGCCCGTGACTTCGTACGCGTGGAATGGTTATTTTGCGCTAAGACACAGCGGAAGCTCTGAAAAGGAAAAAATACCCCGATTTTGCAACATTCTTCATTGCTGCTCCGCTTCTATAGGTCTTAGCGTGATGATATAGCCTATAACCTTTCCTGATAAATGAGCTATATAACACTCAAATAATTTTCCAAATTGGATCAGTAGTTCCTGAGATTATCCCTTACAACGTCACAAACTCACAAATTCACAAACTCTACCTCTTTATAATATTAGTATAGATTTAATATGGTCGCGGTTACTTTTAAACATATTAGCGCATGTGCTATATTCATACCATCTTATTTAAATTTATTTATTTCTGGAACTTATATCGACTCCATAATTAATTGTATAGACGAAGGCTAATACGTCTAATTCATGTTGCTGCTAATATGTGCCTTAATCTGAATTATAATCGTGAATATAATGTAAATATCGTTTACGTGAATTGTAATTTATTTTTGGTAACTAACTATTTTCCATCGCTTTTTATCATTAAGTAATTCTAATCCAAACTAGTTATAAGCGCGGATGTGAGTTTGTTTGTTTATTACGCTTTCACGCCTCAGCTACACAACCATTTTGCGTACACATGGTCAGGAGTACATAAAAGGGCATGGGGTATCTTTTATCCAGAAAAAAGTACTGTCCCAGAGAGAAAGGTCAAACTCGAGCGAAGCCGCGAGTAAAAGCTAATTACAACATAAACAGATCCCGAGTTAGTACATGTATTTATTTTTTAAATAACTTTTATATATTTGATAGACATGATGAATAAAATATGTATTATTAATTAATGTACGTATAATAATTTCTATGCACGAGTATGTGACAATAGCCGGTTCATGTTGAGAAATAGGTACTCGATGCAAATTATAATAATTATAGAACACGTGCTATCTGGATATGCGCTGGAAAACGTCGGTATATTTACATTTGCATGACATTTTCTGCACATAAATTGAACATTTTATTCAATGTATTTATTATTATTGACGTTAATGTAAAAGTAGCTTATATTAGTAACTATACTCATTGGTAATAACATTCCATAGTGCAAAACAGCTAGGGTTTAAAATAAATTTTAAAAAATTATCCTCGGTAGAACGAAAAGTACCAAAAACAGGTGGAATATGTCATATGTGGATATTTATAAATCCAAACATTGATTTCGAAGGCTATTTTTATCATAAGAGGAAATTAGATATTTTAAATATAACAAGCGATTCCCATCCGCTTTGTCGGGTTTTTGAAGCTATACTTCTTTGGGCGCGTTAGGAAAAAATGATGAGAGTAAATTTTTACGATGCGCGCGCACACCGTCACGAAAAACCGATAACCTGAAGTTAGCTATAGTCAACATTTTGTTTCTTTGCATTTGTTGTTTGTATTAAAACTTTTAATATAATAAATACCTTTTTTCTATTCTTAGTGTCGTTTTTTCTACAAACGTAGAATAAGGCGAAAGAAAATTTTTTGATAAGATTTTTATCTTTTTACGCCAAAGAAGTATAACTTCTAACGCGTGTATATAAGTACACACACACTTTTTTTTAATAGCAAAGGATCAATCGAATCCATGAAGTAAGTAGCCTAGACCTATCTACGAAAAATTCCGCATAGAATGGTCATAGGCATATGCCGAAACGTTTAGTTAATAGTGTTCGCAAAAGATCTTTCATTATATATATAGATTTTGTAATTCAACATATACAGATATATTTTGTTAGGTGGTAGAGCCACGCTGAAGCTATTACTGGTTTCAGCATGAATGAGTCGGCTCGCCCGGGTTAGTACCACCCTCTCATAGAAAACCGACGTGAAGTAACAGTGCTTGCATTGTTGCGTTTCGTTCGGTCAGTGAGAGTGCCGGAGGACCACCTCCCCCCATCACTTCCCCCTCCTCAACGCACTTGCGATACCCCTCTCCCCCAAACACAGGTTGGCAACGCACTGGCGACTCTCTCGGTGTTGCTACTGTCTATGGACGGTGGTGATCACTTAACATTAGGTGACCAAATTGTTCGTTTGACACCTATGATATAAAAAAAATGGTCATGTTTATCATATAAATGTCCGTCATGCGTCTACCTAATGCGTACCTAATGCGTCTAACCTTATGTTTTGGACACACATGACCTAATAAAAATATAGTTTATTTGTAAGAAGTAACTGTTGATAAACTGTTTGTATCTGACCAATCTACATTAATTAAAATACATATAAATTTTTTACAAATTTAATAACACCTTACTCTTCTTCAAAATGTTTATTTGAAATATAGAACGGCAGATGTTGTAGTTGTTATATGTTCAATTATTGTTAAACAGACAACTAGCAATTGAACAAGAGCAGATATTGATGCCTCATGCTGTGCGAATAACGGTACAAGATTGCGATTGTACATTCATCAATTAGATGTCAGTGGGCCACACGGCAAATAATCTCTCATCACACAAAGCAAAGCTAACTAACTGTACATGAGATTACTTTTTTCCCTGTTCAACAATAGAACAAGTGAATGGTATGAAAGTTTATTCTTTAACTGCTTTCATTTATTTGTATGTAAGCCATTAACGTTGGAAGAAGATTTTGTGTGTATGACATTAAACGTACATTATGTAGGTCTTTTCATACGGCAGTTATTGTTTTTTAATTATTGTTAATTTGCTTACTCCTTTGAAAATCATTTTCAACGCTTCACCTAAATTACTCATAAGAAACGGTGAATCCGTTATGAATTTTATAAATATGTACATAACTGCAATTCTTTTTATGTCCTGGTCTGACATCTTTAGAAACGAGGACATTATACATTCTCATTGTGCATAATATGTTCTCAATATTTTATTTAAAAAAATCTATAACTGGAATACAAAATATAATGAAAAATATAATAATACGGCTAGTGGAATTGTTTTGGAAATTGAAATGTTTATATTAAATGCTATCTAATCTCGACTGTCATATTTTGTACCGTGTTATGTCTTTAGGATTACGGTCTACTTTTTTAGAATTGTCATTACAACGGTACAGAAACATTATCTCATACATTTCGTGATGGAAATAAGCACAGATCGATTCTCGTTTTTATTGTAAAAAGTTAGTTTCAACTTTAACCAACACTTTCAATGCGGAACGAGGTCTAATACGCCTCGTATGTGTCTTCCTTGCGGTGCGCATAAGAAAAACATATACTTCTCTGTCTTGCGGAGGCTGTAACATATATTTGATTTATTCTAGGGAAGAGATCAATATGATATGGTATGATATGATCGCTATTGAAAACAGAATATTGTGTACCTACTTAATAAGCCCCGTATCACCATTATGATAATTTTCATACGAGGTCTTAAACATCCCGTACCATAGGAATGGGAAAACATAAAAAAATAGTGCCGCTGTCGACATCATCATCATCATTACCCTTATCCCAATTAAATAGGGTCGGCACAATATGTTTTCTTTTTCCACTCTCTCCTGACAAATGTAATTTCAGTATTCACACCTTTTACGCATATATAGTTTTTCACGCAGTCCATTCATACCTTTTTCGGTCCATGCCGCTGTCGACGTATTAAATAAATAATTATCATATTCATAACATATAAACAATTTTTTATAAAAGCCGTAGTTCTCAAGGAACATAATTAGCAGAGTTTGTTTCCACGATATCGTTAATTACTCGGTAAAATATTAAACGATAGAGTTGTATCTCGGAGGATAAATTGGTCATCAAATAATGATCTGGTATTGTGATCGAAACCTTGGCTTTCTATAGGAATATGCCTTGAAATTTAACATTTCGTAGATTGCGTTTCACTATAATAAATGTTAATTCAACATAATTGTTTTAGAAATTATTATAAATCGTTATAATTTAAATATATTGAATCAATAACTTTTGACTTAATATAAAACGAAACGTTCTAAAATTTTAATACTTTTTTGCTATGTTATACTTTCTAGACTGCATCCACTTTCTTTCAGGTTTCTACAGCAATTGATTACCGTTTTACCTTATCTACATTTTTATGTTCTCAATTAAAGCTTTCTTCAGCAATCTCCGCTTTATATTCAATTTATACGATGTTATCGTAGGAGAAATAATTGAGTTCGCGAGACATAAAAACTAGATGGAAGAGAAAGTACTGGTATTTATAAAAGTAAAACACTCAATAACAGCTTGAATATGGTAAAATCTTTTACGAGAAATTTAAAGCATTTTACTATCTAATTTTAGCAGATATAACTGACAGTAATTGTGTAGGAGTTGATGGGTGACGGGTACACGCCCCGTTGCTTGCTGTAGAAGGATCGTATTTTGAACCCCTTTTATTTAGTGAAAGATACGGGATTTACGATTTCCCTTTAATTATTAAGTAATTAAAGGCCTTTCTTCTCAAAGTTTAAATGAGTTTTAGCGTAAAATTCTAGAAAATATAATTCAATATTCAAGACTTCGTACCTGAAGCAACACGTTGTAACATGAACATCAGTAATATCTAGCACAGATGTACACATGTTAATTAATATTAAATAACAATTCCTGCAAAAGTCCTTACAACCCTTTATCATTATAATTTCATTGACCACAAGCTCAAAGTTCTTTCAGTTTTCGAAGAAATGTAAATCTAACATTGCCTTCTTTTTTTGTCTCTAACATTCATAAATATTACTAAATTATCTAATTACTGTTTTATATTATTTAATATTAGCTTATACAGATTATAGGTGATAACAAACGCTATCGATAAGACCGTATCATTATTTTGAAGAGGTATATTTCTGCGAATTCTTTCGCTGTTAGCATTCAGACTGGTGTCTAAAGGCTGTGTAGTCTTGTTAAGTTCTATATTGTAGTTAAATAGTATCTACGAAAATGTGATCGACGGAGTAAGTGATCAAATTATAATAACACTTAGTAACTGCATTGTAATGTTGATAAAATTATGAAAGTGAAATGGAAAGGTCAGAACACATTTTTTAATAGAATAGATGTTTTGGGTAAAAAAATATGTTTCTTATCATCTAAACACAATTCATTTTAGGATAGCTTTCTCGACCTCTTTTCACTTTATTTAGATTAGTTTAGATATTTATAAATAAAAATTGTATTTGTTTGTGCTAACGCGGAATAAAAAAAAAAAAACATATTATATAATCGATAAATGGCTTACAAACATGGTGGCCATGGACGCGCAATTAGTTGTTACTATAAATAAATATCTAAATATATATAACCAAAGCTATGTGTTATTTGTGTATTGAAATGAATAAAATATCAATTTTATACAATTTACTTCAGTTTATTAATACTTAGCAATTTATTGTACATTAAATATGAACATTATATTTCATTTTTATTTGCTGACGCAATAATAACACATTAAAGCAATTCAATATCAATTAAAAACTAAAATATATATAATATTTAAATAGTAATCGATTTTTATGGTAGCTATAACATTGCAAACTAGTTCTGTCCATTCTATCGAAATTGATGACCGAAGACGATAATCGGGACTTTTGAACCACATCTTAAATTACTCGACGTATCATGCCGTGTTTGTTTTATATTCAGAAAATGATTGAGGAAGAATAATTTGATGCTTAATTAATATGTCACTAGTTTATGAGCTCAGTACCAAGGCTAACGTCAGTTGATGAGCCTGAGATTCGAAGTAATGATGCGGTATTCGTTTAGATACTATAATAAATTGTTTTATAAATTCTACGTTATAAAGATAGCCTTGATATACGTTCAGACAGCTCAGATTGAAGATGTACGATTTAGTTTTTACTTGTTAAACGTAATGATAAATGTAGTAAAATACCAACATAATTTAAATACTAGAAACAGCAACAAATTTGTCATTCCATGCTTCAGGCTCACTAAGCCCAATAACAGTTTTTTAGGTAATAGTGTTAGGTTTTATAACAAAGTCCCAAAACACATTACCGTTTTGCTGGATAGTGAGTTCAAGTACCATGTCAAGCTGGTTTTAATATCTAAAAGCTATTATAGGGTGGATCAATATGTGATCGATTGTGATGTCTGGAAATGACGACCCTCTTTGTGCATCCACTAAAATATAATGTAACTATTTATGTTTTGTAAAAATATATAACATCAAGAGATAAACCAGATCGAGTTTCTTGCCGATGATTGGGTTGTTTTCCGAACTGGTGGTAGCTTTGACGGTCATAGGCGCCTTCTCAGGGCCTAAATTGAATAAAGGTTATTTTGATTATGAATAAATTATTTAGAAGTTTCGTATAATTAAACCGAAGTTGAGAGATGTGATATGACATCTATCTGTATTAGGTTACCTATATAGTTTATGGTAAAATAACGAAGCCGATTTAGTAGTACATACTTTCATAATTTACTTTGATATGTGTATAGTTGCATGGTGATGTTATTATGCTATCTATATAGGTGCAGCGTCGCGTCGTCTAGTCAACTTGGTCTGGTTAATAGCTGTGTTTGCTTGAAATAAAACAGTTAACTATAATTCTGTGTATATTTGTAACATTGCTTGCATTGTCGCGTTTCGTTCGGTAGTGAGAGCGCCAGAGAACCTCCTCCTCCCCCACTTCCCCCTCCTCCCAACTTTCCCAACCATACACTTCACTTATCCACAATGACCAACCTATCATCTCTATATTAATACGTGAAGCCTAATCTTTGTATCCCTTTTTAACGGAATTAGGCGAACGGATGAACGTGAAATTTGGCGGCAACGCACTGGCGACTCCCCCGGTGTAGCTAGTGTCTATGGACTGCGGTGATCACTTACTGTTCGTTTGGGCCCTATAATATATTTTTTTAAATCTTATTAACAGTGGATATGCTATATCTATTTAGACTATATTTTTAGATATACACAATAACATCACTTCTTACAAAGTAACTTCAAACTTCAACTTCAATATTGTTAAAATGTTTTAAATTATTCAAAAATAATGCTGAGTTTTCGCCATGTCCATCGGTTTGTTGGTTATTTTTAAAGGTAATTAATGGCACATTGAATAAATTAAATTAAGTATTATATTAGCATTGTTTAATGAAAAAAAAACCGTCGAGATTGTTTTAGTGTATTTTTATCATGCTAGACCAAATCGTTATTTGATATCAGTTGCGATTGTGCTCAAATGCTAAAAACGGCAAAATTAAAAATTATCTTTCAAGAAACTTTTAATTCGCTATTCACAACTGCTAAGTAAATTTCTAGTTATCATAAAAAAAAAAAAAAAAACATATTATATAATCGATAAATGGCTTACAAACATGGTGGCCATGGACGCGCAATTAGTTGTTACTATAAATAAATATCTAAATATATATAACCAAAGCTATGTGTTATTTGTGTATTGAAATGAATAAAATATCAATTTTATACAATTTACTTCAGTTTATTAATACTTAGCAATTTATTGTACATTAAATATGAACATTATATTTCATTTTTATTTGCTGACGCAATAATAACACATTAAAGCAATTCAATATCAATTAAAAACTAAAATATATATAATATTTAAATAGTAATCGATTTTTATGGTAGCTATAACATTGCAAACTAGTTCTGTCCATTCTATCGAAATTGATGACCGAAGACGATAATCGGGACTTTTGAACCACATCTTAAATTACTCGACGTATCATGCCGTGTTTGTTTTATATTCAGAAAATGATTGAGGAAGAATAATTTGATGCTTAATTAATATGTCACTAGTTTATGAGCTCAGTACCAAGGCTAACGTCAGTTGATGAGCCTGAGATTCGAAGTAATGATGCGGTATTCGTTTAGATACTATAATAAATTGTTTTATAAATTCTACGTTATAAAGATAGCCTTGATATACGTTCAGACAGCTCAGATTGAAGATGTACGATTTAGTTTTTACTTGTTAAACGTAATGATAAATGTAGTAAAATACCAACATAATTTAAATACTAGAAACAGCAACAAATTTGTCATTCCATGCTTCAGGCTCACTAAGCCCAATAACAGTTTTTTAGGTAATAGTGTTAGGTTTTATAACAAAGTCCCAAAACACATTACCGTTTTGCTGGATAGTGAGTTCAAGTACCATGTCAAGCTGGTTTTAATATCTAAAAGCTATTATAGGGTGGATCAATATGTGATCGATTGTGATGTCTGGAAATGACGACCCTCTTTGTGCATCCACTAAAATATAATGTAACTATTTATGTTTTGTAAAAATATATAACATCAAGAGATAAACCAGATCGAGTTTCTTGCCGATGATTAGGTTGTTTTCCGAACTGGTGGTAGCTTTGACGGTCATAGGCGCCTTCTCAGGGCCTAAATTGAATAAAGGTTATTTTGATTATGAATAAATTATTTAGAAGTTTCGTATAATTAAACCGAAGTTGAGAGATGTGATATGACATCTATCTGTATTAGGTTACCTATATAGTTTATGGTAAAATAACGAAGCCGATTTAGTAGTACATACTTTCATAATTTACTTTGATATGTGTATAGTTGCATGGTGATGTTATTATGCTATCTATATAGGTGCAGCGTCGCGTCGTCTAGTCAACTTGGTCTGGTTAATAGCTGTGTTTGCTTGAAATAAAACAGTTAACTATAATTCTGTGTATATTTGTAACATTGCTTGCATTGTCGCGTTTCGTTCGGTAGTGAGAGCGCCAGAGAACCTCCTCCTCCCCCACTTCCCCCTCCTCCCAACTTTCCCAACCCCTCTCCCCAAACACAGACTGGCAACGCACTGGCGACTCCCCCGGTGTAGCTAGTGTCTATGGACTGCGGTGATCACTTACTGTTCGTTTGGGCCCTATAATATATTTTTTTAAATCTTATTAACAGTGGATATGCTATATCTATTTAGACTATATTTTTAGATATACACAATAACATCACTTCTTACAAAGTAACTTCAAACTTCAACTTCAATATTGTTAAAATGTTTTAAATTATTCAAAAATAATGCTGAGTTTTCGCCATGTCCATCGGTTTGTTGGTTATTTTTAAAGGTAATTAATGGCACATTGAATAAATTAAATTAAGTATTATATTAGCATTGTTTAATGAAAAAAAAACCGTCGAGATTGTTTTAGTGTATTTTTATCATGCTAGACCAAATCGTTATTTGATATCAGTTGCGATTGTGCTCAAATGCTAAAAACGGCAAAATTAAAAATTATCTTTCAAGAAACTTTTAATTCGCTATTCACAACTGCTAAGTAAATTTCTAGTTATCATAAAAATGTAACGTAACTCATACTCACCATAAATCGTACAAGAAAGTATACATTTAGTCGTATCGTATGTACCTATTAATATTGTAAGATTATTTCAAATGATGTATTTTATATCCCTGAAAATCAATTTACCTACACTTGAGTCCGAGAACAATATTACAACTCTTTTCTGTTTGTATGAAGTTAGAAAATGAAACAAAAGGAGTAGTCAATTTTCTTTAATTCGTCATTGACAAATAGAATATATATTATAGATATTATTATTTTAAAGGAATGACAGTAATATTTTGTCAGACGCCGATCATAGTTAGTCGCAATATGTAGTAGCGTTAAGTAGTTAAATGGACGATCACCTTGGTCAGTGAAATGAAAACTAGCACGGAAATACTACTTATGTAGTACAAATATGCTTAATAATTTCATTTGTTGCCTAACATTATTTCTGCAAGCGTCTATATATACACTATTGCTTTTCAATGACTATTATTAACTAGCTTTTATCCGCGGCTTCGTTCGCATTGAAGTAGATTTGATATATCATTCGAGATCGGTATGTTTTTCTGGACGATATGTTTGCAAAACTTCATCCGTGTTATCATAAAAAGTTAAATACGTATTAAACACTTGGTTAAAAAAAGTTTCCTAATAAATGCACCGCGCTCGCCCGAGGCAAGTTCGCGTTATCCTTTTTCACAAGTCAGAGAAAAATCCATCATGGACTGTCAGGCCCCCGGGGGAGGGCCCGACCTGAACCGACCACCAGCCATTGTGCTGCCACGCAGGGGTGGTGCCATACGGCGACTTTAACCGGCTAAAAACTCCACGACAACCTACGCCGCACTATGTTAAGTCTAACCTAACGTAACCAAAGCGAGACAAAAGAGCAAGACGGCGAACATTCAGCGACCGCGGCGTATTTAATATTTTAAAGCCAGGGTTCAATACGAATTTAAATTTTTTGTAATAACACAGCATCATGTTTGCTAGAGTAGTTAAGCGTTAAGCGTAGTCAAGCGTAAGAAACAAATAAACAAGCCCACTTTCACGTTTAAGTTATTAGTTACGATTCTTGACAAACTTACCGTAAATGTTTACAAATTACACCAGCACGTTATATTGTTTAGTTACATGTTTTGTTTATTCTTTGTTGGGATTTTTTACATAGTTGTCGATTAATAGGCAGCCTTTTTTAATGAACCTTTTGACATGGTAATTTTTTACAGAATGTATTTTACATTTCGACCAGTCATTGGTGTTCTTTAATCATACCATTGTCTGCTGTATCGAAGCTAGTATTGAATTCAGAGACGAATGCTTCTCTAATTCGAGTCGGGATTATTAAATATATCGTGTGCAATCAAAAATAATACATATTATTACACATCTAACGATCATTAAAATATTTCTGACCTTGTTTAAAGGTATATAAACTTAGTAATATTTAATACTTTTATGAGAAGTAGATTAGTACGTTGTACTATGAAAACATCATTCGCCCGAACATAAGTAATTTCAAGTACACAATGTTAGACATAACCAACATTTGTTATATTGTATTGAATTATTATTTCGTACTGAACAGATAAAATTTAACTATATGATTATTGTGGACTTCAATGTAAAAAAATATATGTGTTATAGAAAAATGTGCAGTGGTCATATCAATACAGTTTTAAGATATTTTTTATTCTATAGTATGGGTCTTGTATGTTAGACAAATTTATTAAATCGACATCTACTGTACTAATATTGTACTTTATACTTACATTATGATCTAAATTTTCATATTACAGTTTTTAGTAATGTAATATTGTTTAAGTACGAGGCTTCGTACTTGAAATCATTGCTTTATTTATTCAGTTATTCGTTGAAATGTCTTCGAATATTCTAATATTTGTTAGGTATATAATTATTTATGGCAAATAACTTACAACTTTGATTTCCGTTACCTTGTATTTTCTTCTCAATCTTTGTATGAATTTGTCTAAAATGTTTATAACATAACTTTATATAATATGTTTAAATAATAAATAAATTTGTTTTTGGATTCTTTTGACGTAGGTACAGTGTTGTGGTTGATGCGAATTCAACTCAAGTTCGTTGTCAAGTACCTACTTGAATAAAACCTTGTCGATTTTTTGTTATATATATTTTGTTGTATCCTATAATACTATATTTTTATATTTACTAGTAGTATGAAATGATCCAAATAATAATTCAAATTCAATAACGAAAATATTTTTTATCGTATACAAGTTTATTTTTTTATAACTTACATTATCTAGATTTTTTCAACCTTAATAGATATTTTATCTTATTACAGAACTTTTTTTTTATAAATATTAGTCTACTAAGTATAAAGTCTTTTTATTATTACATTTGAAACCATTTGAATAACGGCGTAAATTGAGCGTTCGATCACAGCCACTGCTTATAACTAACACAATCTGAGTTAAATATAATAATGTATAAGTGATGCGCGGAGATGCATGGTAGATGCGGTCAACGCGCGACGTGCCGGCTTCTACGTGTTGAGTAGCGGCGATGCAGCCTTGACATTTGTTAAGAACCTCAGTGCGGTGTGGCGTGCGATGTGTCGCGGCCACTAGCCCCAGCGCCGGAATCGGTTAAAGTTCGGCACAGGCAGATATGGATACCTAGCTGGAACCCTCACGTTTTCCAGATTATATCCACGTCGTTGTCGCACAAGCTGTTCCCCGTTATCCAAGTCCCTCTTGGCCGGCTTCACTATCCTTACAACGTTTGATTCCAATATTACATTGTCATCGGCTACTGCTTCATCAGGTCGAAGCCTAGTCACTAGTTTTGCTCTGTTCTTTTGGGAAGACAAATAGTCTTCACCGAGCACAAAATCAAATGGTCTGGGGTCATGATTGTACCTTGTGGAGTCTATTTCCCTCTCGTAGGTAAGACGGTCTCGCAGCGCGCTTAGCACGGTCGGCACGAGCGCGATCGCGAGCACAATGTACGCGTGCATGATGCGATGTGTATCGAATGTTTGAACCGCGCGCGTCCACCACACTATTTTATATATGCGAGAGATCGATACCATTCGTGCCCAATTTGAATACCTACCTGCTTATGTTTTTTGTAGTTCCGAAGTGTGGGACGCTCTTAAACTTGATAATATATATATATACATATATATTATGAACTTGCAGGAAGCGCGCGGGCAGTAGCCCCATGGAATGATATAGCAAGAACTGACAGAAACCCGCATCGGGTTGATTGTTTGACGTGTTGAAACTATTTGATTAATTTAATCCACCTGTGTCTACCGACATTCGTGAACCTTGTACCATATTACAATATGTTATATTACTATAATTAGCGTCGGCTTTACAAGGTGACCATTACTGTAGATTTTAATTTTTTCAATTCATGCACAAGTAATCTCAATGTATCATATCATTAACTACATATTATAACAACAATTAAAATAATTTGATTCTAAACAGCTTCTACACGTTCGGTTCAATTTTGTGGCCTGTACTAATACATAAATAAACTTATTTTTTCTCTTCTAAAACACTAATTAAAAATGTTACATATTTCTTTAACAATAGTGAGATGTGATAGCGGCCAATCAATTCCAGGCGAAAATGCAAAGTAGCGTCCCCTATGATATACGATAATAGTTTATAAGTTGATATAGGGTTTTAAAATTTGATCATAAAACAAAATGCAAATTAGTATATTATATCCGTCATTCATAAGAAAATAAATGTTTTGAAAAAAAATTTTGTGAACAAAATTTTTACTCGCTGTATTTTAAGTGATAAGTTTTAAGTGATGCCCGAACATAATAACACGCTAAACCTACAAAGTGCAGGGGGTACCAGAGACCACACTGAAAGGTGCTTACCGAAATATTTTGAAGTTGAGTGAGGTGATTAATTAAATAGGCGAGCACTAGAAAACGCCATATGTGAAAACTAATGCTACTTGCTACTAATGCTATTTCCCACCATTGTGCCTGATGTTTCCATAATGCAGCTATGCTATGTAACTGATTTAATTCACTCTTAGTGAAATCCACTCTAACAGGGATTATATTTCGATTATTAATTAAATAAAAACTCTTCGGAGTGAATACAAAATGCGCATGCTTTAAATTTGTCAATATCAAACACATGTTAATCTGTGGTCAAACAGCTGCACAGAGTAGAGATTGTATCTACGGAATTTATAAATGCACTCTTTGCTAAAATAACCTCAATAACGTCCAAACATAAATATTTAATGATTTACGATCGAATTTCGACGACTGGACCACTATTAGTATTTATTATTAGTAACGCATGCCATTATTATTGGTAACAGATAAACCTGCATAAGATTAGTTACTACGATTACTCGCTGAAAATGAATGATGATATTTATTACCAAAGTTATTCTTTTATTTTTCCGATTAGTGATATCTAGGCGTACATCAAATAATGAAAAAATAACAGAGTTATCTTTTTAAATACCGTAATATAAATTTGAAAGTGACCGGAACTAATATTAACTTTGGAGGTTATCTCCGGAATTTGTAGACCTCAGGAAGGTAAAATATCAATCGGCCTTCTTCAGTCTTGCTTTATATTATTAATGTAGTGAGACGTACATCTAACTTTTTAGTTCGCTTGTTAATATCATTCAATGTTTAATTGCTACCGAAAGTTGCTGGACCACTAATTATTTGTTAGTACTATAGTATGCAATTATTTATGAAGTATTGATGGAGTTCATTCTTTGATTGTCAATTTCGACAAGAAGAATTGTATGTAATATATCATAGCCAGCGGTACATTCAGTAAAGAAAAGAAAATTTTTGTGGTTGTACCTAATTTGAGGTCTGTGACTTCCAATATGTATATATTTAAGTGTTCCAATATGTTTGTTCGACCGTGATTCATTTTGATTTTATTTGAACTTTATGGAGGTTCAAATCGCACCTTGGTAATGTATTCATATAATTTTTTGAATTTTTAATCGTCTTCAAAAAAGAAGGAGGTTCTCAATTCGACTGTATTTTTATTTTCTTTTTTTATTTGAAAGCTGGTACTTCCCAGGTTATATATATATAGCACACATATTCATATGTTTTATTTCTTCTTCTTCTTGTTTTGGCTCCGCAGAAGCATTTGCCAGTGTCAATGTTTTGTTTCAATGGACATTGTAAAACATTTTACACAATGTTTTTAATTGACATAAGATTATTAAAACGCAGGAAGTTATTTTAGTTTATATATAAAAAATTTAGGATTTGGTAATTGGATAAGGATTTTATATATTCATATATACAAACATTTTATAAACACATACTTATACAAAACATATCTTAAATATTATAAATTAATTTTAAATACATGTGAAAATACTAAATTTTAATATTATTTTCTGAAATAAAACAAGCTAAAGTTTTATATATATAATAATCATTAGAAACCAATAGGGAAACTACAGATATAGGAAAAGGAACCAGTAATGATCTCAAAGAATGGAGGAAAGTGGCGGAGTCATTTAATGGACAAGAAAAGAAAATATGATTAACATCCCCTTCATAAAATCCACAGGAATAGGAAAGAGTATAATCACTGGCATTAACAAAAAATGAATAAGATATGCCGTCTCTACCAGGAGATGAATCTTTCACATGACTTAAAACGGCTTTCAATTCAGAAAGTGAGAAAGAGTCATTGAATTCAAGACAGTTATATGAATTGGAAGGACAGATGAGACTATCCAACATAATATTTGATTGAACATAAGGAGGAGCTAAGTGATCTAAAAATTCACTAGACATATTCCGTGGCATAGGAGGATTAGAATCAGATAAAACAGATCTAAATCGTTTTATATTGCGCCAGACAATAGAAGATTTAGTATTAGGAGTAATAGAAAGACAGAATTTTCTCCAGCCTTCAATTTTTTTACTTCTAAACAAATCTTTAGTCGACTTGATGAGTTCTGTTAATTTATTATAGTTTTCTATTGACATATTATCGCTGTAAATTTTTTCCGCTTCCTTTCGTTTCGCTATTGCCAATGTACAATCTCTATCCCACCAGGGAGGTGATGCTATTTTACCTTTGTATGAGTTTTTGATAGGAAATGTTGCATTAGCAGCTTTTATCATAGCAGTACTTAAAGCTTCAGAGCAATAAATTTCAGCACCCGCAATTACTGTGGGCAAAGTTGAGGATTCAGATTTTATTATATCTCTAAATAATTCCCATCTATTATTAAAATTGGAACTAGCTGGGGAAGGTAAATTGTATTTTAAACAGGGAGATACATGTGTATTTGTTTTGGAAATGACTTTGTAAGGGAAGGAAATTAGAATAGGGAAGTGATCACTGCCCAAAGAAGAGGAAAGAGTTTGCCAAGTTAAAGCAGATGCTAGATTTGGACTACAGATAGACAAATCCACAACACTAGCATTCTCGTGAGGTGCTGTACGACGAGTAGGAGATCCTGTATTAAGTACACAAAGATCAGAATTGTCTAATATTTCGAGAAGTTGCTCTCCATAGTAATTAGAAATAGAGCTGCCCCATGTTACGTGCTGTGCATTAAAGTCTCCTAGTATCAGGCATGACTTTGGAAGAGTAGAAATGATATTTTGAATCTCAGAAAAAATTACATTTGAAGGATGAGGAATGTAAAGAGAAACAAAACAAATATTATTTACATTAGCAGCTATTACAGAATAATTATAATTGGAAGAAGGAAGAGTAATTCTCGAAAAGGGAAGACAATGCTTAATTAACATGGCAACACCGCCAAATCCGTCAAATCTATCTTGTCGAATTACAGAATAACCTGAAATTCTAAAAGAATATTCAGGCTTGAGCCATGTCTCAGAGAGACAGACTACGATAGGTTCAAATTTATTTAGAATATGTATTAAGTCTGCTTTTTTATTAATTATACTGCGACAGTTCCACTGTACTATTTTCGACTGATCCATTATTGTTTGATAGAATATTTTTCAGCATATTGACTATAATAGCTACGTTGGACGGTAAATCAGGTGATTGCGATAATAAGTCGATTAATAAAGCTATGATGTCATTGAAAGATTTTTCTTTATTATTTGGAACTATTGCACAACCATTGGCAGGAGATGGAATACTGTTTTCATGTATCAAAGCATTATGCGCTACCTGGTCATAGCCTTTCTGCAATTTGGGGGGAGAGCGTGGCTTTAATTGAATAGTTTTCTTGTGTGATGTTTTTAAATTTGTATTAGATATAGAAGGTAAAACTGTTGAAGATTTTTGAATTTCAGCTGAAGCAAGGGAGTCTAAAAATGATTTAGTAACCGGTTTATATATTTTTGCTGCCTCCGAATAAGAAACACAGTTCTGTGCCATATATAATTTAATGTCCTGCTGTCGCTTCAGCTCTGGGCACATTTTGCTTGTAGCGAAATGGTAACCAGAACACAAGCAACAACAAGAATTGTTTTCTTCTTGAGAGCAAGTCTCTCCACTATGACTATTACCACACTTATAACACCGTGGAAGAGATCTACATTGAAGTTTGGTGTGTCCAAAGCGACAACAATTGTAGCACTGTATTGTGGGGTAAATATATAAGTCTACTGGTAGGGAGTTATAACATACAAATATTCGTTTTGGAAGTATCTGACCATCAAAAGTGAGAACAACTGTTTGCGACGGTTTATAAGACAATATTCCATCTACTATTAATTTGAAATTTAATCTTCTAACCTTTATGATATTCCCACAGCCAATAGGAACTGATATATTATTTTTAATTTCATCTAATGTCCAGTCTGTTGGGACGCCTCTAACTAGACCCATGCGAGTAACGTTAAAAGATGGAATGAATGCATTTAAATTTTTTTCCTTTAACAATGCATGTGATAAAAAGTTATTGGCGTCTAAATAATTGGAGAAACTTAAAGCAATTCTATTTCTACCAATTCGTTTCACACTGCCATTAATGATATTATTGATATTGTGTTTCTTTAAAAGATTCCCGAATGAAAGCGGGTGAAATGTGGAGCCATCTTTAGGGTCAGATTGTTCTCTTTGTACATGAATTAAATAAGGAGACAAATCTGTGGATTGATAGGCAGTTCGACCAATTCTGACAAATGTAGTCTCCATTTTCTCAGTGTGTGTCTGTGGAAGTGATATTGATGAATTATTATTAGCATTATTACCATTAGACACAGATTCACCTAAATTTTCGTCACTTTCACATCCACAACCTCCTTTGGAGTTGTTATTAGACTTTCTAACTTTTTTATTACAATTTTTGCATACTTTATGAAGCCGAATTCTTTTGCGAGTTTTGGACTGATTTTGAGACCCCTCTGTGTCCATACCAGATTCAGAGGTTATAGTAACGTAATTACTTGCTGGAGGAACGAAGCCCCCAGGATCTGGGGGCTCCTCCATTCTCTGATTCACACTTATGTACTACCGATTTTAAACTATTATACTATATTAATAAAAAACTTACCTATAAACATACACTAATTACACAAGTAAAAAAACTATAAATTACTTAAAATATATACAAACTAATGAAAACCTTATCCAAATGAAAAAATTAGTTAAATTTCAAACACAAAACAAGACCGCCAAACTTTATGCTTCCCGCGCTTTTTCCCTCAATATCTCTCACATCTCTCATATGTTTTATTTAATTTGATAAACTATTTATTTTCCGCTATTTAGTGCCTTATGGGTTTTTGATTGATATTGAAGTCGATTAATTCTTTTTTTTGAAAATTTACTTTTATTGTATTGTATCGCTACCAGCGTGTACAAATATATCACCATGTATTACATTTTTATTTAAGTGTTGTAAGAATTCCAATGCTTAATTAATTATTACATATATTTATATTATAACTTCTATAGTGATAATCTCTACACAAAGTGAGAAGACCATAGACTAATATATAAATTTAGATACTATTAGTGTTTGACTTGAATGTAGATTTAATGTGTCTGTAACAGATATAAAAAATAAATTTTACTTTTCTGTATTCATTCTCCATGTTGACTTTGGTTATACAAAATCCCAGTAGTCCGTGCGTGCAACGTTTTTAAAAACGAGAACATTTTTTTAATCAATTATTAATATACGCATTTGGTTAAGCGACGGTTAACGAAGTTTTAAAACATATTACTAATGAACGAAAAGAAAAAAGAAGTTATATTTATTACGTTATATTCATTAAATGCTATATAAAATTGGATAGTTATAAAAATAAGTGTGATTTTTAAAAGTAATCTCATAGCATGGTTTAGTAAGAATATGTTTTGGGTACAACAATAAGCGCGGAAATAACTTTGAATTGAACGGAAGTATTATACAAATACATGTTGTTTCAAATGTACAGCGGATTGTAATGTCGGTAGTGAAGTCGAGGACTCTATGATATGAACCAGCCTGTGTACTTAATGTAAAACTAATAGAAAAAATCAACGAGGCCAAAACATAATTTGTAAAGAGATATTATTGCAATTGAAGACTTATTTATGTTTAAACTTAGCAATTAATCTTCTATTATTATATCTAAAATAATAGCGGTTTGCAGTTGCCGTGCATTACCCAATAACTACTAGATAGATTTTGTTATTTTTTTTTGTTTTATTTCTTAGACATTTCGTCTTCACTACATATTATAAAACAAAGTCCTCTGCCACGTCTGTCTGTCTGTCTGTCTGTCTGTCTGTTCATGATAAACTCAAAAACTACTGAATGATAAGTAGTAGTAGATAGATAAAGTGATTCATGAGGAAGATTTAGGTATATCATTTTTCAAGTTTTTTTTTTTATCAGGGCGGGACAACGTCCGCCGGGCCCGGTAGTTACTTAATAAAAAACATCACGACAATCTCATTTCATATTAAGTTTAAACAAATCACGAATTTTATAATCGCGTTCAAAGTTGTTTGTGTTTATTCCTGTGTACATAAAATACTTTGTTACGATAATTAAGGAAGCAGACGAAGTCACGGTAATCAGCTAGTTATAAATAAATACTGTGATTATTACCTGGAAAATAGGTTAAATTAGTTACTGTTAACAACCCTATTTATTATTTATCCAAGTAGTATTTTTACATTGACCACATCATAAGGATCTCGTTAGTAGTTGAGTCTTTGTGGATTTTATTCTTATATCTCGTATGTAAACAACGTGGTCATCATAAATTAGTTTAGTTTGCAGATTATTTAAAATATTACTGAACTAATTATTCATCATCGGATATTTAATTTTATTGACTTAACTAGCTGACCCGTGCGACTTCGTCTGCACCAAATCGGTTATTACCGGTTTCGATTGTACTTTTAAACGCGAAAAATCTAAATACATCTCAAAACCCGATTGCAGCAATGCCTACTGTTTCAAATTGTGAATCCCAACTATCCAGGGACTCACTCAAACATATACCCAGTTGGTATGTGAGAAATATTTTAAAATATGCTTTGAACCCGTTCGCAGTATCACCTACCAGGTCCACTTAAGATAACAAATAACCTACATATATTGCCGATAAATGTCTTCCCAGTACGTTGTCCCAGTAACTTCTGTCCCAATAAGCCTACAACCTGTTCGTAACATCATCTACCGGGTTCAATTAAAATAAAAACTAACCTACGTATATTGGCAGTAATGTAAAAAAAGCTTGAGAGGTCCATGGACCTCCAGTTGGAACGTAGTTCCTTTCCCTTTTTTGTAGGCGTTTACTATACGCTCAGTATAGTTTACATTATAAAATATCAAGTTGATAGAGTTAAATTGTAATTTAAACGTTAAAATATATTCATAAAATAAATAATGATAAATTAAACACTGAATGACATCATAACTATTTTCAACTTGAATTAAAACTTTTTCACACTACATTGTATTAAAGAAAAACATAAATATTAAAAAGATATGAGCAACATGTATCATCTGTCACTTGCCTGTGACTATTTGTCTAAGAGCTAGGCAACGGTTTCGACAGCGAATTGGCTGCCGGTAAACCTTTACAGGCAAAAATATTGAACTTTATATAATTTTAGAATGTTTTGTTTTTCACTAACTTTTAAACGCTACTAAAACGTGAATTTATTATTGCCAGACATTTTTGATATTAACAATAATGTGCCCGATGCAATTTTTTGTAAATAAAGAAGTATGTTCAAACCATGTTAAGATATCTGTAATTTTATTGAAGTTATATTTCTTTTGGCGCGTTAGGGAAAAATGATGAGAGTAAATTTTTACGATGAACGCGCACACCGTAACAAAAAAATGATGAGAGTAAATTTTTACGTTGCGCGCACACACCGTCACGAAAAACCGACACCCTGAAGTTAGCTATAGTCAACATTTTGTTTCTTTGTATTTGTTGTTTGTATTTCTTTATATTAAAACTTTCATTGTATTAAATACCTTTTTTTTATTGTTAGTGTCGTTTTTTCTACAAACGTAGAATAAGGCGCAAGATAAAATTTTTGAAAAGATTTTTACTTGTTACGCCAAAGAAGTATAACTTCTAATGCGTGTACATAAGTACACACACACACTTTTTTTTAATATTATTTTATTTCAACATAAAAAAGGGTAAATTAAAAATATAATGTATTTTTTTATGTCATAGGAGGCAAACGGACAGGTGGGTCACCTGGTGTTAAGTAATAACTACCGTCCATAGACACTTGCAACACCAGGAGAGTCGTAAGTGCCTTGCCAACCTGTGTTGGAGGGGGAGGAAGCGGAAGGGGAGAGGAGGAAGGGGAAGAGAGGTGGGCCTCTCCGGTGCTCTCACTAATCGAACGAAACGCACTAATGCAAGCATTGTTACTTCCCGTCGGCTTTTTGTTAGAGGGTGGTACTACCCCGGGCGAGCCGACCCATTCATCCTGAAACCAGTAATAGCTTCAGCGTGGCTCTACCCCCTACCAAAACCTATGTATAGAATAACTTAGTTATAACTCTAGCTTAGCGCAACACTGGCTGTATAATAAAGATAGCCATAATTGTGGAAGAGCCTGGTTAACAAAATGAAATATGTTCTTTGCAAGGGAAAAAATAAAATGGTTTGAAATGAATTATTTTGTTTATAAAGAATATCACCAGGCACATTATTGTCAATAACAAAATTGTCTGGCAGTGAAAAATTCATGTTTTTAATAACGTATAAACGTTAAACTTATAAAAGTTACTGACAAAAAATGTTCCTTAAATTATTTATAAATCAAAATGTTGATCTGTAAAGGTGTAATTCGCATTAAAAAATACAACGTTAACCGGCTACCAGGTATCCTGAATCGTGTTTGGAAGGGCATAATATATCTTCATATTAAAGAACCAACTTTTCTCAAATTCTCGTTCTTCCAACGTTGCTGGCTCTTATACTAAGGTGTCGCAAAAAAGTCTAGTTACATTAACTAATTTCTTTTCTTTCGTTATCCTGGAGAACCCCTTGCGTTTTATGGGTCAAAAAGTATCCTAAATGTAACCTTGTAATGTACAGATTTGGCTTTGTTACAGTTTTATTATAGTATAGATAAATAAATAAATCTTGTCACCTTTGTTTAGCAAACATTTTTTTATACAATGAAATAAATGTAACAACATAAGTGACAGTTTCGTCTACATAAATGTTTCATACGTGGTCGATAATTACGTACAGAAATGTCATGTAGGCGTAGCTCAGTTGTAACGTACGGGGCTTTATATGTTTCGACGGAGCCGACGGTTCGAATCACGGTGGTCGTTTTTTTTTGGTATTTTTTTTTAAGTAGCATATGGAAATATAGCTTAATTTTTTAGCTAATCTGTCTGCTATATATAGCACAAAGAAAATTTACCAAAATTCGTCAAGAATATCATGAACTACATTTTTTTTACTTTCGTCCGTTATCCTGGAGAATCCCTTGCGTTTTATGAGATAAAAAGTATCCTAGATGTAACCTTGTAATATTGGTTATTACTGTGCCAAATTTCGTCTAAATTGGTTCAGTACTTTCAGAGTAATACGTGTTTAAAGGGACAGACAAACAGGCAGATCCTGGAGAATCCCTTGCGTTTTATGAGAAAAAAAATATCCTAAATGTAATCTCGTAACATTAGTTATCACTGTGCCAAGTTTCGTCAAAATCGGTTCAGTACTTTCAGAGTGATGCGCGTTCACAGGGACAGACAGACAGACAGACAGACAGACAGACAGACAGACAGACAAAAATTTTTAAAGGGTTATTTTTGGCTTCTATAGCGACAACAAAGCCTACCCCCATCAAAATTTTCAAAAAATATTTAATGTACAGATTTGACCCTGCTACAGTTTTATTATAATATAGATTTAAACAATTTGTAAATGTACTGTAACTGCTTTAACAGTTATGCCAATCAAATAAGTTGACCTTAACGTTATATAAAAGTCATCATGGTACTTTATACCATATACTACTAATAAATACAACATTAATTATAACGACTGCAATAATAAGAATAATACAAAATGAATTATTGAATACAACTGTAATTGTAAGTAGCTGTAACTATATCTACATGTAATATATATATATATATATAAAACATACGTGGATTGAAAAGCGATAGAAACATGTACGTAGCAACTTTTTTCTGCGAATAAATTTGTATGTCCGTTACAAGATTATATTGGCGTTTTAATGTGTTTTGCAGCACATGTATTCCGTATGATGCGCACTGAATTATGTTTTTGGTCAAGGGCACGTGGACAATGCAGCGCACGTACCTTCTTCCTTGTTTTTGTTCCATAGCACATCAGCCACGCAATCATCTTTAGAATATTAATAATCGTTACCAAATTCAAGAGTCAATAGACTTCACTGTTTACCGATGTTTATATAGCGGTTTTTATTCGTGTTTTTGTATAATCTATTACCCACCAATATATTGGTACGGAGAGATACCGGTTCTTGGTTTTATTTACATTTCAATGTGTTTATAATTTGTTGTGTCGCTAATTGATAAAATAAAATATAATACAATGTACTTGTAATGCTTCGGAAAAACATTAGATGCATTTCCAGTAATAAAATACAGTACCTAGACGACCGAGCCTCGCTCGGTTCTTTACAAAAACATTTTTAAATTAAAATAAACTGTTAGGTTTGCATCACAAAATTGGCATGTCATATTAAAAAAATTTATTAAAAAAGGTATCTCTCTTTTGGTCTAACTCGGATTTCGAACTGGGATTAGACGGATTTTCGAAGCTGCCGATTTCCAATTGAGCTATTTTTGTTTTGACAGCGGCGGCGAAATTGACCTTTATATTGTAGCTATATTTTTTCATTGCCTGAGAACTCAGATAAAAAGTTTTCTATGAACGAAATCTACCTAGATCGATTTATTGTCCCCGAAACCACCTACATACTAAGCTAAATCGCTGCCGCCGTTTCCGAGATCCGGAATATATAACAATATATAAAAATATACAAGAATTGCTCGTTTAAAAGTATTAGATATATATGAATATATTAATTAGAGTATTCTTTATAACAAACCCTTATTTATGTTTGGGTTGAAATATGAAAACGAAATAATTGATTGTTTTATAAAATATCAAATTTATGATTATAACTAGCGGGCCCGTCAGACGTTGTCTCGCCCTGATTATAAAATATCTTAGATAAATTATATACTAAACTGTTCCTCATGAATCACTCTATCCACTGGTGAAAACCGTATGAAGATCCGTTCAGTAGTTTTTGAGTTTATCGCGAACAGACAGACAGAGAGACGCGCCAGGGGACTTTGTTTTATACTATGTAATGATAATGATGAACAAAGAATAAAATAATTGAGCGAGTGTGTTGCGCATACACACGGATCATCAGACAGCGTCGTGGCCGCGTTGAGCCGCTGAGATAAACACTGACGATCAGGAAGCATTGACCGCTGATATCCGAGGACACGTCCGTCCCGCCGGTGCCGCGGTGCCTCTCGCAGAACAAAGCCGACAAACTCTTTTTACGTTACCATAATTTGAATATGATGGTTGCACTTTAAATATTTCATTTGTTAAAAAATAAAATAATAACACAAAAAGAAAACGCTGCTAAACTAATGCGTAAATCAGTTCAATGATGATATATATTTGTTAAAAAGATAAACCAGATCGACTTTCTTGCCGGTTCTTCTCGATGACTGGGTTGTTTTCCGAAACGGTGGTAGTTTTGACGTCCATAGGTGCCTTTTTAGGATATAAATTGTATTGAGTGTTTTTGAACTGATGATGAGAAAATAATATTTTATTATGATACAGTTTTTGATACATGGTGAAAATTTTCCTATATACATATATATAAAACGCAATGTCCAGACTCATCATGGCTCAGTCCAAACAAGTAAGGATAAAAATATGATTTTTTGGAAAGGCGTTCACTTTATATTGTAAGCATCGTTTAAGAAGGAATTTCTCGAAATTCAAACCCTAAGGGATCGAAAGGGTACGTGTCGAAGTTATTACTTTTCTGAACACATTTATATTATAACAAATTTTACATTATACGTAAAGGAGTGTCCTTTATTCAATTCTGTCATTCATAAGCAGCTTTGATCGCATAGATTAAATATACTACAGTTTCTTGATTTACATGTGATTGAACAATTTAAACATAAACATATATACATTCGATGAAAATAAAATAGACCACACTGTACAATTTTTTTAATCTACACGTACAAAGCCGGACGTGGAAAGTCAGTACAATAAATAAAAATGAACTTAGAACATATTATATCGTTTTGTTTTGAAATAAAAGTTTAATTTTTCACAATCGTGATGCGAATGATGTTCATTAGACTCATTTTTCTATAAGTAGTTAGTTGTGACTGATCGATTATGTGCTTTGTTAATATTATAAATGTATATTTGCATCTTGTAGATGCCATGGGAGTCTTCGGAGGAGCAGGCGGGAGTACCCCGCGAGATGCGCATTCATGTTCAACGCGTAATTGCAATTCCTGCGCCCCACAACATGCCACCACAACCCGACGCAAACATGGGCCCGTTCGCGCCACCGCCGCCACCTCCTCAACGACATGACCAAAATGAGGCAAGTTCTAATGATAAAAGTTGATATGATAAAATGTAAATATGAAAGATACTTCAGTTTATGAACTATAGGAATTATGGGCTATCTCTAAGTTATCCAGCTTCTACTGCACTATAATTTTCCTCTATTTAGGTAACCTTTTTTTATATCATAGGAGGCAAACGAACAGGCAGGTCACCTGATGGTAAGTGATCACCGCCGTCCATAGACACTAGCAACACCAGGAGAGTCGCAAGTGCGTTGCCAGCCTGTATTTGGGGAGAGGAAGGAGTGGGGGAAAGGGGAGGGGGTAAGAGGAGATGCGTCTCCGGTGCTCTCACTGAACACTAGTACTTCACGTAGGTTTTCTGTGAGAGGGTGGTACTACCCCGGTCGAGCCGACCCATTCATGCTGAAACCAGTAGTAGCTTCAGCGTGGCTCTACCACCTGCAACCTTGTCTTAATAGGACGTGATTATTAATACAAAATTAACATTAATTGCTACTTAAAGTTTTCGAAATTGTATATTGTATTTAAAGACACTGTGACTCAGTGTTAGCGTTTTTGAATAACCAACGGTCAACGTACGGTCGAATTGAATTGAGTTTTTATTAAAAGAAAAGAACGTGATTTAACCATATGTTGGTGGTAAGGTATTTTAAAACTCCGTCTGAGTAGTTGACACCTGTAGTTGCAGTGAAGGTAGTGCATTTAAGGATTCATTGGAAACTCATAAATTATAATAGTTTTTTATTTGCGGAATATCATAAATAAACATAGTAAATTACATTTTTTATCCAACAATTGTGTAACAAATTAATATAGGTGATAAATAATAATCCATATAAACCTATGAAAGAAAGAATACATTTATAGTCGTATAGAAAATTAAATATATATAATGGAAACGAAGGCAACAGAAGCGAAGGTACATACATACATACTCATACTGTGTTTTTTTTAAAGTAAAGCTTGAATACATATGATTACACGAAAATACAAAAGTATAATGTATATTGTATGTAGGTACATATATACATAGTAATGAAGAAGTACGAGCTTGGTGTCAAAAAACTTTGAACACTTTAAAAACATTCCGTTAGTTAGCAATTTAGATCTCGTGTAAGTAGGAAGTTAACTGTAACTCACTTTCTAATTAAGCGTCAATATTTAATAAAGACTATACTAAAATACTATATTGTACAATCTTATACTTCACAAGGTTAAGTAGTCAGAGGGTCTTTATGTACATTTATGATTTTCACAAATATTATATAAGATATTATATTCATTCATATATTAGAAATAATATTATTTACATAGTAATTTAAATAATTACTCATTTAAATTATTATATGCTTCTAATGATGTGATTTAATTTGTTTAACTTCCTTAATTAAGACAGGTTGACCTACGACGAACAGGTCAAAGAAAAACTCGTTCTTAGCAAGGAACGGAAGCATAATAACAGTAGAAATAAATTTAGGTTTATTTTCTATTTCGCTATTATCATTTTTACATCTTAATCGATAGATGGTAAATGGATTCTGTGTAGAAGAATATCCAACAAAACGTGTGAATTTATTCTAAGACTAACTAACATTAAAAATACAAAAGTAAGTTTGTGTTTGTTAAGCTTTCATGCCTTAACTATGTTATCTGATCATTTTTCATACACATACATACATTCACTTTCCATACACGTTTTCATAAACACAAATAACGATATAAGATACCTATCATCCCGGAAATACAATGTTCCCAAGGGAAAGGTGACATCTACATTAGTGCGAACCGTGTAGTGTAGCGTGTAGTAATTATATACAGTGAATTATACTGAAAAACGAAGTATCCAACGACGGCAGGATTTGTTCGTTATTCGGGTTGTATGCACTGTGCCCGAGGTGTAGGTCAAATCTTTATTAATTCGAGCAAAAGCTAATTCAATAATATATTAAACATTGCACTGTATGGTAATTGCAAACTTTGAAGAAGCTTTGAAAGCCCATAAAGCCAATAGCACAAATATATTCCGTTTGAAAAAAAAAAGAAATAAATGTATCCGACGAGATCGTAAAAATCATATATCAAATATAACACTCGCAATAGTGACTCGCTTAGGGGTGTCGCGTTCCGGGATTAACCGATGTACATCCAGAATTCATGAGGGGTGGTAGGGTGTCAACACCCGACTGAATTGCTGCAACCATGCAATTCATTAGAGTGGCTGTCTGTTGATTTGTCACGTGGACCACCCTGTGCACAACACGCTCTTAATTGGCGTCCAGGCTGGTATGACAACGATGGGCGATGAATTTAGGTTTGACAACACAGTCGCAAAGTATATTACCGATTTGCCGGACTGTACGTTTAAGTTCCATGTTAAGCGAGTTTTGGTTATTTGGACCAATATGAACGATGATGATATCTGGAATTAGGAACTCTGTGCATCCACTAAAAACGATTGTAAAGTTAATGTATTTTATATTGTATATATAGATTTCTTCTGTGCGTGTGTATGTCACTGAACTACTCCTAAACGGCTGGACCGATTTTGATTAAATTTTGTGTGCGTGTTCTAGTAGATCCGAGAATGGTTTAGATTCACATGTGGAACCGGTAGATGGCGCTGCGGTTGAATTTCAGATTTTTTTAAATTATCAATGCAGGACAACGTCCTCCCGGTCCGCTAGTATAACCTGATTGAGTTTCTTGCCGGTTTCTTTCGATGACTCGGTTGTTCGAACCGGTGGTAATTTTGACATTTATGAGCCAAGGCCCAAATTTTATAAAATTATTATTGATTCTGTTGAAGTTTAGATCTCTCGGTTGCTGCCGTGTTTTTAGGATTGCACTGAATCAGCATCCGGTATATAATTATCACTTTGTCATATCGCGATAAAAAAGAATAGATATAAAATTTCACACAATTACAAATATACTTGTGAATACATCTGTACATATAAATTATTGTTGATTCAACATACCAAGTAATATAAATATACGAATGTATCTTTACTAGTGGTCGTCTAGCGGGCGAATTTCAATCATAATTTAAGAACTTCCATTTCCATTTTTTTTAAAATTAATAACGTTGTTCGTCAACAAGAATTAAATAAAAGAGTTGAGAAACAGAGGAGAGATATCTTCTTAACTGGTTTATTTCTGTATAAATAGATTATTAAGGACTAATTAATTAATTTTTCCTAATATTACAGCAGCCCACTCTTCTTCACCAGTTCATCCCACAGACCGCACCTACACAAGATTTGGATCAACCAGAAGTAAGATTTTTCAAATAACACTTTAACTATTATATTGACTAATTAATTTCTTTTATATTGTAGTAAACTGAGAAAACGCGATTTTAATGATATTCTTCGGAATAATATCAATTATCCTTTTTTTTACAGTATTTATTCTATTACACCATTGTATTCATTACATTACATTACATAACTATAGTGGTTAGCATATTTAGACACATAAAATGCCATGATTCAGTTTTTTCTCTCTTTCTGTTACTTTGTTATTGTCCTAATATTTTAAAATATGGTTTTAGAGTATCAATTAGTTTTTTATTTTATAATAGCACGACAAAATGACTGCACCATGCCTGATGGTAAGTACAGTACAGTCCAAAAACAATGAGGACCACCGAGTGACACACTATCCATCGCTGGTCGCCGCTGTCATGCCGACCTACAAAATGCTGGATATGCACAGGCTGATCCCGAAACACGACCCGCAGAAGCGAATCACTATGACGGGCTTTTTCGCCATATATAACATGGTGGTTGCGACCCAGTCAGGTTGTAAAACCCTACCACCCCGCTTCCGCCATTGCCTCGTTCGTTATTCAGCAGGGTGCACCACGTGCAGGTGAGGTTGGCTTGGGTGTCTCAAGTCTTATGATGTTATTCGACACCCTTTTACACCTCAAAAGTATATTTATTATTATTTTATTTCTGTCTGTTTCAATTTCCTTATTTTTATTATTATGTTAAATCTTTAAATATGTAAAATAGTTTAATATTTAGTTTTATTAACATTTAATTTATTGTTGGAGCATACCGTGGTTGTCTCGAAATATGGCTACATTTATAATGAATCACAACAGTCCTACTTTTTATATATTTACTATTGTATTGTCATGTTGATGACCCTAAAATAAATAAGGAAATGAGGAAACTATAAGATATCTGCCTTCCGACGGCTATACTTATAAAGTATTTTAAAAAATTTGATGGTACTATTGGATGATGATCAAGAAAATCATCGTAAGGAAACCTGAACCTGAGAAATGTTCTTGTAATACCACCATTGTAGCAAAAATATAGCTAGTTTCCACATAGATTTTTTTTTGTATTTGAAATCGCCAATACGACGTTTCGTGGTCTGGCTACTAAGCCACTAGATTACGACCGTCCCCTACGTCGGTAAGAGGCTTTTATCCAGCAATGGAACTTGTATACGCTGGTATTATTACTATTATTTTATACTTATTGTATCGTTGTTTACAGCGTCTAAATAAAAAAAATGTAAGACAGAAGTGTGAAATCATCTTAGAGATTGGACATGCCATTTGAATAACTTGATGATAGGGATAAACAAATCTCGTGTTATCGATTGAAACGTATTCCGGTTTACACAAGAAGTTTGGAGCTTTGATACGATGTTTGATTTAGAATTCATGGATATTGGATATTTATTGACTTAAAATTTGGGAAAGCCCTTATATTTATTTATGTATTTAATGTGGTTTCTAAATTACAATGTGAAAATCTAATAGATGTGTCGGTAAATATTGATTCAATTCGAGAAATGCTTTCTTTGTGATTAATTCAAAAGTGAAGTCATTTTAGTATGAAAAGTGTTTTTAGTGTTTGTTGTTATATTAAAAATAATTTTCAATATAGTATTCAATGCAATGATATTATAACTAAAAGGCTGTAGATACGTCACCTACATGATATTTTGACAAAACAAATTACACGGTAACGCACACGTACGTAAAGTAATATTGTAACGTCACACTGTCTTAGATAAAATGGGGAAGTAAGACGGCATATTCTCAATATCGGTGGTGAAAAAGAAATAGTTATATGTTGCTTGGATACGGGCGGATTGACGGGGCATATGTAAAAAATAAACTAGCTAGCCAAGTTTTAACAAGGTGTTGTCGAAGCGCTGATGACGATTCTACAGCTTATTAGCTATACCATTGATTGAATGTCGTTTAAAATTTTGTTTGAAATACACACGGTACATTCGGCATAAACGACGTTAGCTTAGTGGCTAGCAAGTTTGGGGGAGAGGGTTTTGGCGGTGTCCCTTGACATCGCCAACGCCTTCAACACCCTGCCGCATGGGGTCATACGGGAGGCGCTCCGATATTTCGGAGTGCCTCCCTACCTGCGGCGGGTGCTGGAGGCGTACCTTGAAGATAGGGAGGTCGCCTACGTAGACGGCGACGGGCGTATGGTCCGGCGGGCCACAAGGCGGGGGGTTCCACAGGGGTCGGCCTTAGGGCCGCTCCTGTGGAACATGGGTTACGACTGGGTGCTCCGCGGCGTGCTCCCATATGGGGCACGCCTCATATGTTACGCGGATGACACCCTAGTCGTAGCCCGGGGGGGAGAGTGGAGGGAGGTGGAGCGCCTGGCCACGATGGCCACATCTCTCGTGGTCAGGTGCATCAGGAGGTTGGGCCTCAGGGTGGCCCTCGAGAAGACCGAGGCCCTACTCTTTCATGGGCCTCGGCGGGGGCCACCTCCTGGTGGGGACCCAGATGAAATATCTGGGCCTCACCCTGGACGGGCGCTGGCGGTTCGAGCCCCACTTTGCGGGGCTCGGACCGCGAATTTCTGGGGCGGCGGCGGCACTCGGCCGGTTACTCCCCAACGTGGGGGGGCCGGGCGCCGGGTGCCGCCGACTCTACATGGGAGTCGTGCGGGCGATGGCCGCCTACGGGGCACCAGTCTGGGCTGATGCCCTCGGTGCCGCCAACGTGCGTGCGCTCCGCAATGCGCAGCGCACGGTGGCACTGAGGGCAATCCGGGCAGAAGTAGAAAATTAGAATGTTAAGTTAGTATTCTTTTTTGTTTTTTTCATTTAATCAAATTATTTGCTCTAGCATATTAAACTGTATAGCACTTATACTGGGCGAAAGTTTAAAGAGTAGCAATATTCAAGGAAATTATAGTTCATTATCACATTTTACATATAAAAGAATAATATCAAAACAAATACTAATAAACAAGAACAACAAAGAGAACCTTAGTTAAAGTTTGATCTAAGACTTTTAAAAGTATGGATATAAAAGTGAAATGCTTAATGAACGAAAGTGAAAGTGAATCGCGAGGGCTTAATAACTTTAGCATTACGTAACGCGTAAACTAGGAAAACTTCAACGAACAATCAACTGAGGTACAGTTTAGCGGTGGCACGCAGGGAGGGTAGCGGGAGGGGCGTGGTAGCACGCACACTGAATGTGCGTAACGTAAACTAAGCGTCAGGAGTGTATATCAGTTATTTTTTTCTCGATAATTAGGTCAAATATTTTAGTACATATTTTTTAAATTGATTTAGAACCAGTAACGACTACACAGTAACCTCTATGAATATTGCTACTCTTTAAACATTCACCCAGTATAGAGTTTATTCTTTAAAAATTGCATGTTATGTATTATCTTTGGGTAAACTTTGATAGTGATTCAAATAAAATAAATAAATATTAATATCAAAGGTAAGAAAACCCCCAATAAATATTATGGTGAAAATAACCAATATAAATCTTGTTATCGAATTACATTTGAGATTGATGAAAAACCCGTTAGGGTGAGTCCATTAATTAAATCAGGTATTTAGGGGGGAGCCGAGCAAGCCTAACGTCACTAAATATCACGTGGCGGGAAGAGGGTATTTCGGCAAACATAATAACTTTTTCCAAGCAATATTTCTAGAATAAAATATGACACAATTCTTCTATATGTTAAAATCCACGAATCGATATACAGTTGTTTAGTATTGACATTTCGAAATGTAATGTAATAATAATATCCACTAAATATAATAATAAAGCAAATTGTTTTATTTTTTTAATATGTCCAACACTTAAGGGATTTCCCCCCGTTAAAAAAAAAAAAAAAAAGTGGCTAGCAAGTTTGGATACGGCGTCGATCGATGTAGGTTGGAATCCATGTCGTTCCATGTGAGGAACAGAGGAAGAATTCTTCCTGAGAGGTGCATCCCCGTTTCTTCCATCCACGGGTAATCAATCAAACGTATGATGATATGCAAAATATCAATATTACATGTACACCTTGCGCCCTTATACTACGTGACGCTAGTGTGATGCAAGCCGCGGAAGCGCAATACGGGCGGTCATGCTTACGTAGCATGTCATGTTTCATGTTATAGATTTATCTCCTGCCAAAAATACCGCCGAACGCGCTTAGAGAAGGTTTTTACTTCAACTAGTACCTAAATAGCATTATGTTTTATACGTAGGTACAGAATATGGAAGGCACACCTGTACAAATGAACCTTCCATGGGGTCTCACAGCTGACGACCTACAAGCCATCCACCGCACAACCCAGGAGGCTATTCAACGCCAAGATGCTATGCAACGACAAGACACCATGCAGCATCGCGATCAGCAGATTGATAACGATATGCAGGAGGTCAGTAACTGATGTAGTTACGAATAATCTATACTAATATTCTAAAGCTGGAGGTTTTGTTTGTTTGGTTGAACGCTCTAATCTCAGGAACTACTGGTCTGATTTATTGTCTGAACGTTTCAAAGTCGGGATTTTTTTCCTTTTGAGAACTTTCGCCGCGTGTTACTGCGTGTGACAAAGTCGCGTGCAGAAGCTACTATCTACATACACTGTAACATATTACAGTTAATAACAGAACCTTCAAGTGAACTATAGAAATAGTATTGCTGCTGATTTTGGAGCTCTCTGTCGTCAAATTCGTTAACTATTGTGAAGGGAGTAGTGCAATAAATAAAGGGAATAATAATGAATAAGGGATATAGTTTGAATTCAAAATAAAATATAAAGGTAAAATTTACTTGTATTTTATAACGATCATCATCACCTTCTTACCTTTATACCACCTAAGTAGGGTCGGCACAACATGTTTTCCTTTTCCACGCTCGCCTATCAGATGTCATCTCAGTCAACACACCTTTTACACACATATCATTTTTCACACAATCCATCCATCCTTTTTTTGGTCTTCCTCTACTCTTATATCCATCGACCGTCATACTCAAAGCTTTTCTAGTTACATGGTCTTCATCTCTCCTCATAACATGCCCATACCATGCTAACCCATTACTCCTTAACTTCTCTGTCACTGGTGCTATTTTCAAACTTCCTCTGATATATTCATTCCTAATCTTATCCATTCTAGTTACACCACACATCCACCTTAACATTCGCATCTCTGCCACATGTAGTTTTCTCTCATCCGTCTCTCTCGTCGCCCAGCACTCAGACGCGTACAACATTACTGGTCTTATAATAGTTTTATACACCTTCCCTTTGTAAACTTGTATTTTAGAACGATAATGATGATATTAAAGAAAAACGTTTATTTTTGTTGTGAATATCAGTTGAATTTTTTGTTCTTGATATTTGACAATATTTCACTAAAAGAAGAACACAATAGAAATTCCGAAGTGCAATAATTAAAATATATTATTACTAATTTTAAACTCCTTTTTCTATATATTAAACGTAATATAATTTAAACTTTATAATTTTCCTTTTTTAATTGAATATTTTCAGGCAATTTTTTACAGCTCTTACCGCATGACAATTCGTTCAGTAGTTTTTGAGTTTATCGCAAACAGACAGACAGACGAGGTCGAGGAGTTTGTTTTATAATATGTAGCGTTTAGTAATAGTATGTTAATTGTATGACGTTGTTTTGTATTTCAGGTGAAAACTATTGTTAACACGCTCGCAGCGGCCGCTGAAGCGGAGGCCGAGGCTGAAGCCCAGGCTCATGCTGATGAGCAGAATCGACAGAGTGAGGAGCAGCACCGTCAGCCAGAACCCCGCGTACCCATGATGCAAGCATTACCGCAGTCGCCCCGCGCACCCCGCACTCTCCTCTTGCCTCAAGATTCCCAAGATATGGATCAGAGGCCCCACTGTGAGTATTATTTACTCTCTTATCGTATTTAGCCGTGAGTCTTTTTTTTCGGACGACTTGATCCGCACCTTTTTTCCTTTATTCTATTAGTTATGTCAAAAATTAAACAATATGAAACAGGAGGCTCTATTCATCCGGTGAGCATTTGCCTAATTTAATTTAACACGAATGAAGCAGGGATGAATGGACGTATGTTTTTGAATTTATGTTTCTTTTGGCGCGTTAGGGAAATATGATGAGAGCACACACCGTCACGAAAAACCGACACCCTGAAGTTATTACGATGCGCGCGCACGCCGTCACAAAAAGTCGACACCCTGAAGTTAGCTATAGTCAACTTCTTTTATTGTTAGTGTCGTTTTTTCTACAAACGTAGAATAAGGCGAAAGATAAAATTTTTGAAAAGATTTTTAACTTGTTACGCCACAAGAAGTATAACTTCTAAAGCGTGTACATACATATGTACACACACACTTTTTACTTTTAATTTAAATTCTGCTGACTCTTGGTCCGCACCTTTTTTCTGCTTTCGTTTATGTTATTAGTTATGTCAAAAATCGTTGTAATTTTTAGCTATGTTTATTATTTTACTTAACTATTTTAGATCGGTTTTTTAACTGAGATTATTGCCTTTATGGAGGCTTCATTTTTATCTTTTATAGCCAATAGCTGTGAGGTTTATAGAAAAATACCACGACGAGTGACGATTGTGCCACGTACTGAACAGCTGAATAACACCTTCCACTGACGAAGCATTTTAAAACGATTATCGTAGTTAAAGAAACAAAATAATATGTTGCTACATCCTTTTCGTACAATTTTAAAGCCTATAAAGCTAGAGACGTCAATCAATGATATTATAAGTAAAATAAATAAAAAAATACAAAAAAATATACCGCCTTCGACGTGAAAAACTAGTAAAACACTATAAAACGAAAAATAACAAAATTATTAAATTAACCAAATTAAATAAAAAATATTGATATTCGCCTTACCTAATAATATATTTGAAGTCGATGCCAACCTAATATGATTCTTGACTGACTATATGATTCTTGTTGAAATTACACATATTTCTACTCTATATAATGTAACTCATATAAACAAATCCGTTATACATGAAACCGATTGCGGTTATCAACATAGCTAATGAAGACTCTAGGTTTAATATATTGTTCTGCTTACGTATTTGAGATTCAATATTCGAATTCCGAAACCAATATCGGTTATTGTTACGACAAGAACAAGGACGGTTATTTAATTCGGCATCAAAATAGCAAATTCAACTAATATATTAACCATAATGTAAATTAGTACGCGTAGTCTTTGTATAGACTTATACATAGTAAAGTTTTGGTAATATGTATACAGGGGGCCTAGCCAAGTTACTTATCTACAATCGCTAACACCAGTAGAAAACGGAAAAATGTATGGAGATGTTATATCTGAACGCTATATCACGTGATAATTATTTGTTTTGGTCAGTTGTTTTGTTGTCTAGGCCCCCAGGTTCAGGACTGTCGCTGTTGTTTTGGTAAGGTTTGGTTATGGCTAGTATCTACATAATTTGAATTTACCATTTTTTTAATGACATTTAGCGATTTCTGTTATCGCATAGCTCTTGCCAAATATGTAATTAGGGATTCGTTTTAGATGTTATTTGATAAAATCAGAGATAACCTGATCACTCACGTGCATCGACGATTATGCGGACTCAATAGTTATTGATTTGGAAAAATGTAAAAAGGAATAAAATACACTATTATGATTGTGTAGATGTGATGCTATATTATTGAATCATTTGAATAAGTGTTGGATGTGGTGCAAATAAAGAAAATGCGAGTATCTAGGACAAACGGGTTGCGATCGCGGTATATCCATACGCGGTACAACGAAATATCCAACAAGATAGATGTATGTCATGTATATCTAAATATATAAAAATCCAGTGTTCTGTTGTTTGTCCACGAAGAACTCCGAAACTACTCAATCCATCTTCATGAAAGTTGACATTTATGTATAATTTGATCTAACTTGAGAGATAGGATAATTTATATTTCGAAGAATGACCTCAATATTTTTTAATTACTAATTAAATGATTGTCAATGTTGATTATTGTTATTAATTGAAAGTTTAATTAGTCCCGAACAGATGCCGCCTAAAATTAGTTTATTAATAGAAAACTGTAGGACCGACTGTAATTTCTTTTTCAACTCCAGCTTAATTTATGGTGCACGTGTTCTGTTAAACGTGTAATAATTGAGCCACAGCAACGCGTGGCTGGATCAGCTAGTATAAAACATATATTTACAATAATAATGTTCGATGTTCAAGAATATTCGATATTGCAAATCTGGTTGTAAAAATTTATGTTTAATTTCGAAATTTCGATAAATCATATTGAGTGAAAATATTGATGCTTAATTTCAGATGACGTGACTATTTAATTTTTCAAAAGTCCATATTTTTTTAATGTTTTTTTTATATATCATAGGAAGCAAACGAACACGTAGGTTACCTGATGTTAAGTGATCGCCACGGTCCATAGACACTTGCAAAACCAGAAGAGTTGCAAGTGCGTTGCTAGCCTGTGTTTGGGGGAGTGGGGAAAGGGGAGGGGAGGTTGCTTATCCGGCGCTCTCACTGACCGAACGAAACGCAACAATGCAAGCACTGTTACTTCACGTCGGTTTTCTGTGAGAGGGTGGTACTATCCCGGACGAGCCGATCCATTCATACTGAAACCAGTAATAGTAACATATTTATGTCTGCTATAAAGCAGGAACCTTCCCGTTGCTTTATTCCGTTTTGAAGTGCAACACGCACTATTTTACGTATCGTTTCAACACTATCTTCATGAGTAATAACATACTATTTATTGACTTGACTAAAGAGCTCAATACGTAGGGTTCTATTTGAGATTGCTAATAAATAACTACAGGCTCCAGTAACCACATAGCATCAAGTGGATTACAGGTCTGTTTGCAACTATTACAAAAAAAAATTGATTCCTTCTGATGGATACGTAATGGATATTTGCCTGGCAAATAATAAAGCCCCATTAGCACGGGCGTGTTAAAACAACATTGTCTCAAATACATATCTCTGTGCCGTGTTTCTATACGGTTTGTCATTTAGTCTATTAGAATCTATTTTAAAAATTCACAGCGTCAGAAGCGTCCAAATCATGCATGTGCCTAAGAGTATTGACACTAAATCTGCCCTTATAATGTGATCACTATCCTTAACTTCTTTTAGCGTGGAAATTGTTGTCTAGCATTAAAAACAAAGGAAAGTTTTTTTTTTTATTTTAACAACCAGTTTCCTAAATTATTACTGCGATTTTCGAATAGATAATAATATTAGAACAATCTCGTGATGATTTCATTTTTTTGACAAGATGGTGGCCCTTCGTTAGAACTTTTCAGACAGTTCTTGTGACATCTCTGATACTTGTTCCGTGGTATTATTTTCCATCCACTTCACTTTTGTACAATAACCGAACTATATTACGTAAAATGTCACTAATATTACAAAAGAGTCAAATAACTCAAGATTATGAATAAAATATAAAATCACATGACATACCAAGATCCCGCCAAAAACTCTAAAAGAAAAGCATTTGCGTTTTTGTAAGGCGATGTCCAAATATAAACTAAGCAATTTAGTTACACGGCAACGACAAGGCGAGAAATACGATCATTTATTTAAGACCAGCTTCTGCCCGCGACGTCGTCCGCGTGGAATATTTACTTTGGGCTAATACTAACACGCAGTGGAAGCTCTCAATAGGACAAAAACTCCTCAGTACCAGTTTGTATCTTCAAACAGAGCGTGCTCACGCCCACGCCCGCGTAACCACAGATCACGCCGCCGTGGTCTGGGGGTAAATTTCGCTCCCGCACACCAGACTAGGCCCCCCTCGGCAGCAGCTCAAGCCTAGGTCCGTTCCGTCGGCGTGGAGCCCTTGAGTACGCTGCTCGCGCGATACAGTGACACAAAATCTTACATCACTGCGACAACATTACTCATATCACCTCCACACACGTGCACGCATACACGCTTACGCATGCAAGTGGAAGGGTTTTATTTATTTTTTTCCCTAATCAAACTGAAATAGTTTAGAATATTATCCGATACAAAATATATATATAAGGGTTGTTGAGGTATGTATGCTTGGTACACATATATGTTTCAACAACTCATATATGTATGAATAGTTAGCTTAGCTTAGGTTAGTTCAGATAGGTCGCGAATTGCATGTATCAGGCAACAGCCAAAGCCGAGGTGTGCCGTGCACCCTTGAGCTAGTTGTCAAAATAAAATCGGCTGAGTGCCTTAAGCGCTCACCTTAGTAGTCCGGTGAAGCTGTTAAGACCTTGCTGGGTCAATAGCGTAGTCAGTTCGAAAAAAAAGGACAAAAACCCGATTTTGAAACATTCTTCATTGGTGCTCCACTCCCATTCATCTTAGCGTGATTATATATAGCCTATAACCTTCCTCGGTAAATGAGCTATCTAACTGAAGGAGTTGTTCAAAAAGGACCGGTAGTTCCTGAAGTTAGCACGTTCAACCAAACAAACAAACCCTCCAACTTTATAATATTAGTATAGATTAATAAAAACTATACTAATTGAAATCTATCTTTGAGAGTGATTGTGTTGTTTTATTGTTTATATTTATTTGCTACAATAAATATATTTTCTTTATTTCTTTTCAGACATGCAGCCTCGTTCGGTCCGTAGCGTAGACGCTTTGTCGCACCACGAGAAGCGCGTCAAACGCTGCGCCTGTAATTGCGCTTAATATGCGCAAAATATTCGCGCAATACGCCGAAAATGACGCGATTAGTTAAGGCGTTTTCCGTCCAACCCCTCTAACATATTCGTAAAGAAGGAAGCATTTTTAATATCAATAATGTATAATTTTACATTCGTGTGTAAATAAAGTTGTAATTTCACAAGTTCGATTATCCATTTTTTAATAGGTAAGGGGATTTCATATCTAATAATTAAAGAAATATATTGAAAGTATATTGTGTTTATTATAATATTTTACCTGGAGTTAGTATAATTAATTAAGAATTACTAATAGTATTAACTTTTTCATAAATATTGTATATGTATGTTCATCATAGTATTGACATCATACTAGATTAACAAATGAAAAAAATCGTTAAGTTTAGTTATTTTAATCTTTACTAAAAGAAGCAAACTCATTAAAATTTATCATTCTTTTGTGCTTTTAGTAAAAATGTAGTGGTGATGTAAAATTACATTTAAATCTAAACATGAATCATTATTGTGATCTTAAATTAAAATTTTATTACTGTTAGAATGATGTTTTATTTACCATAAAAATTTTCACTTTCATCACTGTTATTATTTATTACTCTCACATATATAATTTTTTTTTTCTTTTTTTTTTTACCTGGGGAAATCCCTTATGGATACACCACCCTCTCGGGGGAGAGAGTGGGTTATGTCCGACTCACACGGACTAAAACCCCACGGTGTACGTCTGCCGCTTTAGTTGGGGCGACACGAGATCTCTATAGATTTCATCGTGCCGCCCCAGCGGTTGGCCCAGCAGCGAAAGCACCGCCGCCGGGGCCCGTCTTGTTAGGAGACAGCCGGGTATACACCAGCCGGGTATACACCAGCCGTCTCCTCCATCCACCGGACCTGTGCAATGGGAAGATAGGCCCCCCGACCCATCCACCCCAGGTCCGGTTACGATGGGAGGAGGTGGCGGTCAAACTGCCTGTCCTCCGTTAGCGGAGAGGGTCACTTTGAGGGCCCTCCTCCTGGACAAGGAGAGGAAAGGAACAATTTGAAATAACTCTTCAGAACACTCGCCATGATAGAGACGGTAGAACAGGCTCAGTGAGGCAATGTCTAGTTCGAGGAATATACAATATGGGACCTCGCGAATCATTAAATACTAAGTTTTATGAATTCAATATCTTAACTCTCCCCTCCCAATACTTTCTTGATAATTTTGTTAGTTCGTAAAAATTTAGAGAGGCTACATTTAGTCAAATATCGACATGATTTTAATACTAGAAAGATTTACAAATTAGCCTTCCATGTTTCAATCTGTGTAAGATCAGTAACAGTTTTTTAAATAATAGTGCATCGCCACGCAGTGCCCATTTTAAGCCATTGCGCCGTACTAAAAATCAGGAAGTAGATATACGCCAGCGTTATATGCTTATTAGTTGTTTCGGCATATATTTAGAGACGTTTTGGTGATTGGCATCAATTAAAGGATTGACATGAATTGCATAGTGAACTTAACGCTTTGTTAGACTCCATCACATAACATTATTAGCTCTGAAAAATTTAAGTTACAATTCGCAAACAATTTTGATACTCTGAAATCTACTTTCATATTGAAAAACTTCATGACGTGATCATTGACTAAGATACGGAGCTATCTAATATAAGACTAAGATATCTAAAGCGGCGTATAGCCAAGATAAGTAAATTTTCGAAAAGTGACCTTAAATCTTATGAAGAGAAAACGTGAGACATTACAATAGCAGATTCTTTTATAACAAGTGTGAAAAAATATCTGAAGCAACCGTATCTCACTGCAGTGAGACGTAGTAGTCCATCAATTCCAAGCGAAAGTGCATAGTAACGTCCACTATAATATTTAACTCTCGATTTCGCCCAACTGTAATGAGTATATTTAGGCGCCGACGGTTGCTTCAGATATGTTTTCACACTGTATATAAAATAATCTACTATTGTAATGTCTCACGTTATCTCTGCAGTGAGATGTAGTAGTGGTCAATCAATTCCAAGCGAAAGTGCATAGTAACATCCACTATAATATTTAACTCTCGATTTTGCCCAACTGTAATGAGTATATTTAGGCGCCGACGGTTGCTTCAGATATGTTTTCACACTGTATATAAAATAATCTACTATTGTAATGTCTCACGTTATCTCTGCAGTGAGATGTAGTAGTGGTCAATCAATTCCAAGCGAAAGTGCATAGTAACATCCACTATAATATTTAACTCTCGATTTTGCCCAACTGTAATGAGTATATTTAGGCGCCGACGGTTGCTTCAGATATGTTTTCACACTGTGTATAAAATAATCTACTATTGTAATGTTTCACGTTTTCTCTGCAGTGAGACGTAGTAGTGGTCAATGAACTCCAAGCTGAAGTGCAAAGTAACATACACTATACTATTTAATGATGGATTTCCGCAAAATAACGCCTTCTTCAATCAGAAGTTGAGAGTGATACAGAAAAACAAAAATAGGTATAACAATTGCCTTGAAGCCTGTGATACTGTTCAACATTTATTGTTTATATCCACATAGCACGGCAGATTGTAGATAAGACCAGATAATATAATTCAATATAACATATCTATCTTGCATTCGTGAACCAAGTAAAGGGTTTTAACTTTGTCGTGAATTGAGTTATTTTAGACTCGTTGCGACTGTTACATCGAGGCCTACAGATTTTTATACAATGCTGCTTTTGTCAACGTTAAACAACGTAATTAGTAAACCAAGACAAATATATCGGTATTGGGTATGTGAAATGTGACAGCGGGATAATTACTAGTCTACTTCTCGTACCTCAATCCAAATCGCAGATGACATAGCATTCATGGCAAAATTATTACAAAAATTACGGAAAATTACACACTTAATGCTACTTCTTATAGTTCTCACTATGTAGCTCTTGTTGGAATAAAGTTATATTTATTCATTACTAGCGAGCTCGGCAGACGTGGTCTTGCCCTCGCCTTAATAAAAAAAAAGTGCGTGCGTACAAAGTACACATGTCAGAAGTGAAACTTCTTTGGCGAACTAATTTATAAATCTTGTTTATATTTATACAAATCTAAAGCTTTAGATTTCCGAGACTTCAAAAATAGATGAAAAATCTGCGTTTACTGCAAATGAGGTCACTTCCGTTGCATACCTTCGTGACGTTACGTCTGTAAAAATTTTACCCTCATGCACCTAAAGAAGTTTCACTTAAAAAAAAAGACAAATTATATACCTAAACCTTCCTCATGAATCAATTTATTTGCTGGTGAGAACCGCATGAAAATCCGTTCAGTATTTTTTTTATTAAATCGCGAACAGACAGACGTGGCAGAGGACTTAGTTTTAAAATGTCCAGAATCTGTATTCGTCTATGGTTCAACTTTCCAAGTTTTCCTAAAGTATACTTAGTTTTTCAACTATAGTTAGAGAAATACAAGGTTGACCATAGAATGCATGAAAGTGAGCAGTTGCTGAAGACGTTCAACCGTAATCTATGGAAGCGACCATAATATGTAGTACGTGGCAACATACGTCAATGAGTTACCGTAATATAGTACTTCAGCCGTAGTCCCTAGAAAAAGTTATGAATTTTCTCTCTTTCTCAACGAAGTATTTATTCCTTCATGGCTTCATTTAATAAAAAGACGTCGAGTGAAGCTCTAAAGTTCTGTCAGGCCAATAGCGTAGTCAGTTCGAGAAAAAATAAAGAATATTAAAATTTTATGAAACTACGATTTCCCTAAACATAACGCGTTCTGTTGATATCACTCTTAATAATATAACAACCGAAAATTCGTAGTACCACTACCAATAGTGTAGTATATTATTGGTATATAAGTAAGTTAAGTATTGTGTATAAAAAAAAATTAAAAGATTCTCAATCGAGAACCGTGGAATACAGAATATATAGAAGTAAAAAATATTTGAGTATCTTTACGTAATTAATTGACAATAAAAATATTTTAATTGCCCTTTACTTTGAATCAAGTCTGTCATTAGGTGAGTATTATTACAAAATGAAAGCAAACATCACAATAGCACGAAAAACTATCATAACTTATAGCGCAAAAACCTATTATGTATGACTAACTTTTGCCCGCGGCTTCGCCTGCGCTTATGTAGATTTAACATATCCGCGAACAGTTATCACTTTTTGTCTCCTTGACGACGTGTATGCAAGATTTCATAATGATCGGTCAAGTGAAGGGCGTGACAGACAAACAAACGCACATTCATATTAGTTAGGATTACACGTTGAGATTTTAAAATGAAACGACTGCTTAATTTTAAAGTGAGTCACACTAAAGTATGAAACGATAATAAAGAGGGATACATGAATGTTAAGACTACAAGCTTAGTTGTCAAGGAAAATACTATGCAATTAAAACTGTAAAATGGTTATAATTTGTAAAGGGGAAAATACAAATTAACGTAGTTTTTTGCGGTAGTCTTCAATATGTTTTGAATGCGCAAGGAGTAATAATTGGTTAATATTTTATTGCCTGTTAGGTGTATTTAATGACGCAGTTTTATTTTGTTTCAAATTCTTGTCATCTGTAATAAATTGTTTGTTTCAGTCTGTATTATGGTAATAGGTGGTTGCTGAAAAAAAAATTCAAATAAAGAAAATAATATTCTTAAATATTTTATTATACAGGATATACTTTATTGACTAGCATCTATTATAAATATTGTTTTTGTACATGATTAACGTAATAATATTGTATATCAACGTGGTTTATTTCTATCGGCAATACTATAGTCAGGAAGCGATCTACTAGACTCCTTATTGTGGTTGAAATTCAATGTGATTAGAATTATATAGAAACATAATATAAAAAAGTTTAACAAAAAGCCTGATATATAATTTATAAGTATGGTCAAGTAGGCGGACTTAAAACACCAAAGTTCGATAATATCTTTAGAGAACAAATAAAAGTTTGTCACTAAGCACATTAAAAATGTAACAATTGTTAAACTTCTAGCAAATCTTCTTATTTTGTCTGACAATACCTTATATACTATTGTGATATAAAATATCGTTCCAAGAAATATTAACGGCCATCTGAATAAACAACAGATAAGTAAATAAACAAACCACTCATCGAGAACTTTTGTGAGAATAATAACGCTCCAAATAGCAGTGATTAGAACAGGTAACAGCCATGCGCATAAAGTTGTTTTATTTAAACTAGCCTGGTTTAACTTTACAACTACAATAATTAAGCTATCGTACATATGTTTTATAAAGAATATCACTAAAACTATAGTAACGAAATCGATATAAATCTGAGAAATGTTTAATGTCGTGTTGACGTCACTCGACGGCGGTTTCTTATGTTCTTCAAAAAATTTAAAAAGCAATATCAGTCTTTTAATGAATCGGGCAAGGCTCAATTGCATCAGCATTTGGTTTCTGTAATTTTTTCTCCATCGTGGTATTTTAATAGCTGCTAATATGGCTATTATTAATTCTAAAGCTGTCATAATAATTTCAGTTATCATGAACGCTTGAAACACTGATTTCGCTTCGGGGTATTCACTATAAAACACTGTTGTTCCAGTCGAATTGTCAATATCCACAGTGATAGAATTATTAAAAAACTCATCTGTTGAATTTAGCATTTCACTGTCATCGGTTAAGGTTGTGGTAGGCATATTTAAATCGGTTGTGAAGCCCGTATCTTCGCTGAGAATCGAGTCCATTGTCACAGTTTCCTCAGACATGTTAAGAGTTCGTATTCACATCACAAACGAGCTTGATTTATGAGAGGCAATAAATAAGGATGCACGTGCGGAGCGAAGCGCGCTGACAGACTAGTGGTTAAGAACAAGAAACGGGAAATAACGAGCTGGGTATTATTCATAGGTAAATGATACGAGTTATTGGAATTTGCGGTTTGCAGACGTCAAGCGCGGTGTAAGCAAAATACCCGTGGTACAGGTCTCACTTCGTTGGAGCTTGCTTAGTAATTGTATGAGTGTATTCGCTGAGTAAAATATATTACTGATATTAAAAAAAAATAACTTCATCACCTCAAACACGTCATTTTTTCACTAAACAAATATTTAAAATTATTAACTACATATATAAACATTTTATTTAAGTATTAAAGAAAGTATTTGAAATAATTATGGTTCAGTGATAAGCGTTTTCGGATACCATGGATATCGTCGTAGGTTCCAATCCATGCAAATGAGCGGAACCTATCGGGGTAACAAAAATCGTGTTGTAACCACAGGACTACAGTAGGTCTTTTAATCTTTCCTGGATAGCTACCACGTTGAAGTTGGAAATGTAAATGTATGTGGGGGTGTATGGGGTGTCCAATAACATCATAAGACTTGAGACACCCAAGCCAGCCTCACCTACAAGTGGTGCACCCTGCTGAATAACGAACGAGGCAATGGCGAAAGCGGGGTGGAAGGGTATTACATCCTGACTGGGTCGCAACCACCATATATATGTCGAAAAAGCGCGTCATAGTGATTCGCTTCTGCGGGTCGCGTTTCGGGATCAGCCTGTGGATATCCAGCTATTCGCAGGCCGGCATGACAGCGGTGACCGGCGATGGATAGTGTGGCACTCGGTGGTCGCCATTGTTTTTAGACTGTACTGTGCTTACCATCAGCCATCGTAAAGTCACCTTCCCGTGCTAAAATAAAAAAAAAATCTGTCTCTACGTATCTATAGTTGTGTTTCTGCAGCTGCATTTGAGAACCAGTCGCATTCTGAATTTGACGTGTTTACTATCAACGAAAAGAGTTAGTTATTATTATAAATATATGCTGCACTATCTCTAGAATAAATAAATGAAACACAACTAAACTTTTATTAGGTGGTAGAGCTACGTTGAAACTATTACTGGTTTCAGTATGAATGGGTCGCTCGCCAAGGGTAGTACCACCCTCTCACAGAAAACCGACGTCAACTAACAGTACTTGCATTGTTGCGTTTCGTTTGGTCAGTAAGAGCGCCGGAAGCCCACCTCCCTCCCCTTCCACGAACACAGGCTGGCAATGCACTTGCGACTCCCCTGGTGTTACGAGTGACTATGGACGGCAGCGATCACTTAATATTAGGTGACCCGCCTGTTCGTCTGCTTCCTATGATACAAAAAAAAACTAAACAAGAAATGTTAGTCGTTTCTACAACAATCGTTACGTGCAGAGTTTTTTTTCACATGCTTATAATATAAAATTAATGACATTAGATCCTATTTCAGATTAAAATTAAGCTTTCGAAGTATCTTCGTATTTTAGTTATATACGACAATATTCTTATTAGATTGCATATTTAGAATAATTATTCTTTCGTTCATCTATGGTTCCACAATGTGCATGGGATCGTATATGAAAATAAAAACTAATCACGTTTATTACCTATCTCACATGACCTAACGACACGTAGTAAAAATGAGACGAGTATTGATTTACATGTTTTTTTTAACCAGATTAGTGATTAGTGTCACAAAATCTTACATCATTGCGACAACATTACACATATCACCTCCACACACGTGCACGTATACACGCTTACACATGGAAGTGGGTTTTATTTTTTCCATTATCAAACTTAAATAGTTTAGAAAATTATCCGTTACGAAATATATATAAGAGTTGTTGAACGTATGCTTGGTACACATATATGTTTCAACAACTCATATATGCATGAATAGTGAGGCTAGCTTAGGTTAGTTCAGATAGGTCGCGAATTGCATGTAATCAAGCAACAGCACTAGTCGCGGTGTGCCGTGCACCCTTGAGCTAGTTGTTAAATAAAATTGGCTGAGTGCCTTAAGCGCTCGCCTTGGTAGCCCGGTGAAGCTGTTAAGACCTTGCTAGGTCAATATCGTAGTAAGTTTGAAAAAAAAAATGTTTTTTTTCGGATTTTTTATTCTAGTTTATACATCTATATTGTCAGTTGTACCTATTTTGCCAAATGCACGACTTGATAGCGCCCTTCATATATCAGATGTAACACATTATTGTTTAATCGAAGGTAACACACGTCATAGTAGCAGGCCTGGGCGTGCCGTATTCTGAGAACAATAAATATATATATATATTTAGTATTTAAGTGGGTGATTGCGTATCTGTTACCCGACTAAATCATTATTTATAAAGGAAATAAATTATCACTTTTGACTTGTTACGTTTCTAGTCCACAGATAATTAATTAATTTAAACAGTTAATTTACGTATCACATAATAAATATGTTATATATTATTTAGTATGATGGTTTTTACAACAACTTTTGAAGTGAAAACTTCCTTAGTCCCATTGTGCTTTGAAACTCTATGAAACAAAAAAGCGACATTTTAAAAGAGACAAACACATATATCTATGGGATTTAATAAATGAGAAAATAAGATAAAAAACAATATCGTTTATATTATATCATATTTTGAATGATATGTGTGAATACTGAGATGCCATCTGATAGGCAAGAGTGGCAAAGGAAAACATTACTTAGGTGGGATAAGGGTAAGAAGATGATGATGATTTTGAATGTTTTACTTGAACCACATATAAACTGCACACATGTTTTTTTCGCTCTAGACTATCTTTTTTTAAATGTCCAAAAGGAAATCCCTGAAAATTTGAATGTTATATCTTGATATTACCCTTAAGTACTTTCATGAAACGGTTTTCCATCTATAACACATTTAAATTTAGATTTGTTATATATATTTTTAATTGCCATAAATCAATGAAATTTTATGCTATCTGGGGGCACGGCAGTACCCCCGCCAAGTCGAGCAAAAAATCGGCACGGCCGTACCGTCTTTTTCTCGAAGTAGTTCAGGCCACTTTCAACCCTTTTTATAGCTTCGTTGTGGATAAAACTAGAAGCCTGAATTTTTATTTCATTTCAATTTTAAAGCCAATCTATTATATTTAAAGCATAAAAGATTTTTAATATTTATATGGTCACTATATGATGTTGTTAGGTTAACTAATAACGTAATAACTTAAGACAGAAGGTCCCTTAAGTAGGAACTTAGTAAAGTAACCAACTTGATATTACATGGATCTCACAAAATTTTACGGTAGAAGAACTGAGTTGCGAGACTTCGTTTTTTATGGCAGTATATTATATTGAATAAACTCACAATTTATTCAGAATAAGCGCCTGTATAAAAATGCGTAATAATTGTAATCTACAGCTGTGAGATTGTACGGGTGACTAAAGTTATTTGTTATATGGTGTTTTGTTTTTTTTTTACGTTATTTCATAAATGATTGATACAACCGAAATTGAATAGAAAAAATGTTTTTGAACCGAGTCGTTAAGAGTGATATAGATATATTATGTGAGATATTGACAATTTTTTATTGAAGAAGGCGTTACTTTACGGAAATCCCTCATTAATGCGATCCTTCCGATGCGATCGGGCGAGTCAACATCGATCTGATGATACTCCGTGAAGGAGCGAAACACGTGTTATCAATTGTCGTGATTACACGGCAATCTGCAAAATAGTTTAATTCGTTTATTGATAATTATTAAATTTAATGATTCTTAGTAGTATTCAATCAATTCCAGATGGAAGTGCAAAGTAGCGTCCACTATAATATTGACAATTGACAAGAACATTGACTTTTTCGTGGCATGATATTTGCTAATAGCGAGACACTAACTAAAAACTACAAGGAAGGTTTAACTTATAATAAGACTAAGCAACAATTTTTTTAACAATACAGACTCATAATAGTCATATTTTAATATATCGATATTAAAATAAATAAATAAAAATTATTTACCGAATATATGTAAGCGCATCACTTGAGCAATTTTTGTTAAATGTTAATAATTGTCAGAACAACGTTTGTCTGAAATAAAATCTTAGAGAAATCGTACGGAAAAGTTTATCATTTGGGTTTAAAAATCTTATTATCAAAATGAGAGTGAGATATCTTCAAAATATTGATGTTTGAGTTGAAAGAGCGACGTTTATTTGTTCAGTTGCCATTCTATTTCATTACATAGACGTACTGTAAACTGAAAATTTCGTCTCATTCTCTTCGTTAGCAAAACCCGTGTGAAGCCGGGATAGTCGGCTAGTAATAAAATAAAAGTATGAATACCTGTATCTATAGGTTACGAAAGCCCCACGATCAATAGGTTTAAAATATGGGTCAAGCTTACTTCGAGTTCGCAGTTAGTAAATACATGCCTTTGAAACAGGTGAATCGTCCTTGTGAGTGATGTGGATTGGTACTCGGGAAAGTTATTGCGGTTCTGTTCTCAATGTTCAGTCAATAGGAAATTTCTTAGCAATATATTTTACGAATAACGTGTACAAGAAATGTATACTTTCCTTTATTTATTGTTGCGTGTATATTGTTTTTTTTATTCATATAAGATCAAAAGTCAACAAGGCCGAGAGATATTTCGTTTATGTGAAAACCTGGATTCTCGCTCCTCAACATTTCAATCAAAACTTGGAGTGGTTTGTCAACATCCATTTTACATCTCGAGATAGCGATTTTTAAATTCTCAACCTGAAGTATATCGCTGCTTTGGTCCTTACAAAATCAATAGAAGTTGAACAACAATTTCAATTTTGTTTTTGAACTGACTTCGCTTTTGTCCTAGCAATGCCTTAATAGCTTCATTGGACTACAGTTTCAATTTAAAGTTTGCTATATTATAATATTACTAAAATATGGACCATAGCTATATCGACATACGAGTAATTATAGATTAAACTGGAGTTTATTATGTTCTGATTAGTTAAAAGAAAGTCGAATTAAGACAACATCAAAGTCGAGGGGATTAAGTCAAGATTCTATTATGGAGTATTACTTAGTTATAAAATATACATTTTTTAAAGATTTTCTCAAAATTTCTGCGATCAAACCAGAACTATAGGTTCGGGGCCGGTAATTTAACCCACAAATGGTCACTCACGAGGGCTAAAATGTGATCGAGCGTGTTTAAAAACAATCTAGATTTTTTTAAACTACTATTTAGTAAAGAAGAATGTATTTTTCGGAAAACAGATTGCGACGATCAAAAGATTTCCTGCATGTATACGAATAGTTTGTCATATCTTCTGTATACATTAAACTATTTACCTTTTGTTTCTGATGAAGATATAGTTTCTGAATGGAGTCTATGATATTATATTTTTGCAATATCACTATATTTCAAAACGTGAAACACAGTTATAATATTCGCTTTCATTTTTGTTTTATAATTCGCTATATGAAACCGTCTGTATTTAAACTAATATGTTATCATATAGAAAGTTTGATGTAACAGTGAACGCTGTTAGCGGGGAGACCGTGAAGTTCCGTTATAACTTCAGTGGTAAAGTGGTCGTTGCTGGCTGTACTAATTTCCGGCAGCCAATCAATAATCAGGTCCTTTGATGGGCATTCCGTTCAGATTAGTTTTGCGATTACAGTTTGTATACACGTTACAAGTGCATATTTACATTTTTTTATTACATAACTAGCTGATACTCACTCTCTTCGCTGTGCACTGAATCAATTTTTAATTAGCAATAACTTTTCGAAAGGCAAATTAAATCTAAAAAAATAATGAGCTATAAACCATCTACGAAAAAAAAACAAGGTATGTTGTAAAGACAAACGATAGAAGTGAAACTTTTGTATTACTGAGAAATATTTTAATTATTCATCAATGACTTTTGAATAGCGTAGATTGTGTTCAGTGAACGCGACGCCACTTGAACGCAATACTCCGTGTATTACACGGACAACAAGAAATATAAAAACCGAGAAGAGCGTATATCGCACTATTCTATCAAAAGGCGGCAAACGAATAGGTGGGTCACCTGATGTTAAGGGATCACCACCATCCATAGACACTAGCAACACCAGGGGAGTCGCAAGTGCGTTGCTAGCTGTTGCTAGCGTTGCTGTGTATGAGGGAGGGGTAGGGCAAGGGAAAGGGGGAAAGGAGGGGGGCCTCCGGCGCTCTCACTGACCGAACGAAACTCAACAATGCAAGCATAGTTACTTCACGTCGGTGTTCTGTGAGAGGGTGGTACTACCCCGGGCGAGCCGACCCATTCATGCTGAAACTAGTAATAGCTACAGCGTGGCTCTACCACCTACCACCACACAAGTAGGTTACTGACCAGAATTTTAAGGCCTTCCCATAAAAAATTTCACTGCCATTACGTTCAGTAGTCAATACGTCAATACGTGATTGAGTACGAAAGGAAAAGTATTTTCATTATATATATGTATACCAGGTGATAGGTTAGTCTCTTATATTATAAGATATATATATTATAAGAGATGATAGTTCATGCTCACATTTAACATATAAAATAATAATATCAAAACAAATACTAATAAACAAAAAAGAGAACCTAAGTTAAAGTTTCAAAAGTATTAACACAATCATAATAAGCCTAGGTGCAATGACCGGTACCAAAAGCTGAAAGGAGCGACTCGGAGATAATAACCTTCGATAATAAAACGGACAATAAACACTTTTGTTTTGTTCATGCCGTTCTCACGTTCACTTTCAATTGAAAGTGAAGTCAGCAGACGGTCACTGACGCTGAGCTTTAAAGTGACGCGCAGAGGATTGCATATAATATTTGTATTTTTCTAGATAATTAGATGAAATAAAAATCACTATTTTTTAAATAGAATGAGAATCGAATCGATCCTCCATAAATATTGCTACTGTCTAAACTTTCAGCCTGTATACATACATATAATGAGAAATTAAGGCATACCTTCACTCTTGTTGCGCATTGTAATGATCAGCATCTAAATTATTATGTACAATTTACCATCTTGTAATTCAAATCAAATCAAAAACATTTTATTCAATTTAGGCCCTAAGAAGGCACTTATGAACGTCAAAACTACCACCGGTTCTGAAAACAACCCAGTCATCGAGAAGAACCGGCAAGAAACTCAATCTGGTTCATATAGGTTTAGTAATATTATTGTTATTATATTTTCTAATCAATGAGTAATCTTTTACAAACGTCGAACAACGCATACTTTTCCATGTTATATCATTAGCATTAGTGATATCGGGAACTCGTCATATTCGATAAGTGATAATAATATTTAATATGTGAGTTATCCACATAATATTATCTATTCATGTATAAACATATTGTTTGCCTGTTTCTCTATTAATGTTTATGACGTATAATAATCGGTCCTGTCGTTATATCTAACGTTAAAATAACATAACTCCAGTAATTTAACGCGAATTTTATAGTCGTACTTAATTGATATGATCGTTTTATTTTTGTATCTACATACATACATACATACGTACTAATATTTATTACCGACGTAATGTATTTGTTATGTTTTGTTCTCAGTTTTTACCGCATTTAATATGTAACGAAGGGTAGAAAAGGCTCACTATAATTATTTTTTTGCTACGAGTTTTTCAGAATATCGTTATCAACTCTCGCAATGTATTAGGTACATTTTTATCATAAATATAAAAGTTAAAATCAAATTTATCGTCTTTCTTCACAGTTTCGTTACTCTTTTCCAAGAAGTCTTTACACAGTACAAAATAAAGTCTTCCGCTGTCTATTCCCCTAGATTTTTTAAACTATTTAACGGGTTTTAATAGAGTTTTCAAGAAATAGATGGAGTGATTCAAGAGGAAGGTTTATATGTATAATACATATATATTATAGTACAGAAAAACCCAAAAATTCAAAGATTTATTTATTTATTAATGCGATGTCGTAACAAAAATATTTGTTTTAGCTTAAATCGCAAACGCTGGCTAAACCTTACGAGATAGAATAAATTAATGTACTACGGAATTGTATATCTTATAAAGGTTGATAAAAAAGTCCTTAATGGTAAATATGTATCTCTAAAGGACAACCCCCAGTAATCATTTTTATCTTTTTACAAAGATAATTCTCTTATTTACCAAGCTATTTTATACAATACAGTATTATTCCTTATCCAATTAAATATATTACATACGTTATACATGTCATGTAGATCAAAACTGCTCTTAACAGTATTTCATTGAAACGAATATCTACATTGCACCCGTGCGAAGTAATTTAATAAACTCAATCAGATCAAACTAATTTTTAATTGATTTTAGGTGGAATTCTGCGACGGAGGTCCCTGTTGAATAACTTCCCTCTTAATCAAAAATAAGAACATATCTATATGTAATACACGTACTGTTTCCTAAAATTTGTGGCGAGTGTTCTGAAGAGTTATTCAATTTGAACCCTTCCGCTCCTTTTCATAACCGCACCACGCGCGCTGATCTTCTGAGCCACAGTTTTACGGTAAATCCTATCTGAGCACGAACTAAAAAGTTCGTAACTTATCTTTGCCGTACCGAGAAGCTGTGGAACAATCTCCCGGCCAGTGTGTTTCCTCCTTTCTATGACATGGGGTCCTTCAAGCGCAACTTGAAGAGATTCTTACGCAGGCCGGCATGACAGCGGCGACCGGCAATGGATAGTATGTCTCTCGATGGTTGCTATTGTTTTTGGATTGTACTGTGCTTACCATCAGGCACAGTACAGTCATTTTGCCAAGCTAAAATAAAAAAAAAAACAATTATTTGGACCTATATTATTTCTGATTTTTTTTTACTGCTGAAATCAATAACTCTGATAAATCTACATGGTGTGGTTTAAAACCAATACTATCTGTTTTACTGTTATTGTATTTATCTATTTATGAATAGGTGAAGGGAAAACGATTAAGTAACTTTTTGTCATCTGTTTGTTAACCGATTTTCTTTACTTCTTTTGTTTAGTAGTTTTCTTGAGCTTTTTTAGTATTGTCAATAAAACTAAATTTCGAAACAAAACAATTATTTTTATCATACCAACGCTGAGTTGAAGTCTTTATTCATAATTCTATTTCACTTACTCCACGATCCTTACGTCCATGAAACTATAATATTTGTAGGATAATTGGCAAAATAGCCTCAATATTATTGAAACTTATAGGCGAATTTGGAAATCTGCACAAGCACTAGTACATAATGATGTACGCAACACGTACTTATGTACAATTTAGTATAAAAACGGAATTTAGTTGTACTTATTAATTTAAAAAAATCTGGATTCAAGTGATTTTGAAATAAGATGGATCTTGTTAAATTTAGTTTTAGCCAATAAAATTGATTCTTTTATTACGACTTATTTCATTATTGTTGATCAAAGTTTTATACTTAGGTACTTTTAAAATCTTATCGTCATAAATGAATCTTAAAATGATATTTTTTTCCTTTGAATTATAAATAACTAAGACCCTGAATTCAGTTTAAAGCGTTGATAGTGACTAAAGAATCCGTAAGAACAAAGAAACCTAAAAACTTGTCATTAAAATTACAATAATTATTGATAGAACGAACCGATTCTAATGAAACAAAGGCTAAATGTGACTTGAAGATATGCTATATGATTTTATTATGAACGCAATACTTTAGCAGTGATGCGTGTTCAAACAAACAGACAGACATTACTAAAAATGATTGAAATATTTTTATTACTTATTCCTAGACACCTGTAACAATTTTTTTTACAAAAATCTCTTTTCAGGTCGGCATTACAGCGGCGACCGGCGATGGATAGTTACTTTCGCTAAATACATGTTGAATAATGTATACTAATATTAATTATAAAGGTGTAAAGTTTGTGACATTGTGAGTTTGTGAGTTTGTGATGTTGTAAGTGGTAATTTCAGGAACTACAGGTCCGATTTAAATAATTATTTCAGTGTTATACAGCTCATTATATATATCATCACGTTGAGGACAATAGGAACGGAGCAACAATGAAAAATGTTTTAAAAACGGGACTGTTACGTACCCGCCGTAACAGTTCTTTTTTTCTTATATATTTTATTATTGTTCAAATTTTACATTTGCCTTCGGTATCTATTGTACTGTGATAAACACCGGAGCATAATCTGTGCATAGTTTGTATAAGGAATGTGGTTGGCGGACCTTGCTGCACGCCCATTGGTGCACGCGCACGAACACCCGCGCCACAACGTCAATTATTCAAAATCGAATACAACAGTTCTCTGTGAGTGGTCTTACGCGAAAGTTACGACTTTTTCTCCTGGCGATTTTACGAGCCCCAAACCTAAAATATCCGCGACAAACCCTATCGTGCAATCGTGCTGTACACGGAACAAACAATAACCAGCGCCTTGGCTACTCAGTATCAAGAATATTGCGGCTCGGCGAGAAAAGCAGGTACGTCACCACAATATTCCTACGATACAGGGACTTTTTTCCTTTTGAGAGCTTCCGCTGCGACTTAACCCAAAATAACTATTAACTAATTATATTATCTATACTAATATTATATTATAAAGAGATAAAGTTTGTGAGGTTGTAGGGGGTAATATCTGGGTAGTCGGAGAAAAAATGGTCGAACGAAAACGTTTCGTACGAACGCTGCCTTAACTATTAGAGATACTCAATCAGTTCTAGAGAAAAGTTGTAGCTTGATAATGCCTATTACCGCCCAACGAGGTGGGTACGGGTCGGCTAGTAAGTTATATTTTAAGCTTTAAACTAACTAATAATATCAAATTTTGAACAAAATTACCGATTTTAAACCTGTGATACAAATGTTTGGCCTCACCAGACACAAACACGCACAATAACGGGAAAACGTACTTTATTCATTACGTGTTAAGATTGTATTCACACTCAATGTTGTTTATATTATCTTTTCATTTGAGAGGTAATTTATTACTTTGCTCGTTTTATCGTAAGTATTAGATAATATTTTGAACATTTGTGACTTTATTACAAGGTGTTATGGTTGTAATTAGGTTGAACTTAAAACAGTTTCAACATTTTTTTCTCCTTTTCTTAGTAAACAAATAGCTACACATAAATATATATTTACGCGGACGGCTTTTAGCTTCGATTTGTACGTGACCCTTTATCTAGTTATGTTGATCGAAGGTTAGAGCACACCATTTTGAAAATTACAACATTCTCTCTGGATGGATCACGTAAAGAGAACAGGAAATTATCGTAATGTTAAAGCCGTATTTAGATTGCCCAGTTGATCGATATTCGATGGGTGGATGAAGTACGAGTTGTGGATAAGATAAGATAAAAGGGTGACGCGAAGCAATCTTTAATGTTCTTTTCTCTTCGAAGCTTTAAATTATATTCATAGTTTTCGTATTAAGTTACCTCAAGGTGTATTTTAACGCCTTTAAGATAATTAGCTTTTATAATAATAATAAATAATGTAACGCGCACTCCGCCCTAGTCTATCGAATCTGGTGCAACTCTAGTGCACCCTCTTCAGTCGTCCGGCAACCACAAATACACACTGACATATTGTTAATCGTTAGGGTGGCGCCAATTGGTCAAGGCGCGGATGCGTGGTCAGGGACGCAGAGGAGAGGGTGCACTAGAGTTGCACCAGATTCGATATACTAGGGCGGAGCGGGCGTTACAGTAATAACAAGCACTTCAATCCTGACTTAATATTATAAATACGAATGTGAGTTTGTTTGTTATGCATTCACACCGTAATCCGATCATCATGAACGTTTAGATATACATTTTCGAGGGTACAGAAAAGAACAAAGGGTATCTTTTATCATGAAAAGATCCACTGTTTCTGTGGGATAGGTCAAATCTATATTAATTCTGTAGGTGGTAGAGTTACGCTGAAGCTATTACTGGTTTCTGCATGAATGGGTCGGCTGGCCCGGAGTAGTACCACCTTTTCACAGAAAACCGACGTGAAGTAACAGTGATTTTGTTGTTGCGTTTCGTTCGGTCAGTGAGAGCGCCGGAGGCCCACCTCCCCTTCCCTCCCTGCACACACCTCCTCCCTCCAGTGCCGCAACCTCATCACCCCAAACACAGGCTGGCAACGCACTTGCGACTCCTCTGGTCTTGCTACTGTCTATAGACGCTGGTGATCACTTAACGTTTGCCACCCATGACATAGAAAAGAAAAACGTAAGGGAAGCGAATTATCTTTATACTGGTAAAATAAAGAATAAATTCAGATTTATATTTCTGAACAATTTTATTTCATCAATAAGCTTTTGTTTTCACAATAAATAAATAACTTTTTAAATGCTCGTATAAATAAATGAGATCCCAACTGAATGCATCACGGTCGAACATGTTTCTAAGCTTTAAAAGTTGTTATGATTTGTTGTAGATCATGTGAAAGTTATACAATATTATACAATTGAAATGAATGAAACATGTAAAAAATCTGTAATGGCCACAGTGATGTCATTTAGCACATACTAATTTAGAACGAAAGCAATATGTAACTTTATTGGGTATAACAGCTTTGACAATGATTATTAACGTAGCCAGTTCTTTGTATCTGAAAAGAAGAAGTGCAAAGAGGAAACATAAGTGAAATAGGCATTCAATTAATTTTGTTTTGCTATACTCAGTCTTTTATCGATCAACCAGTATACGCTGGTCGAAAGTTATATAGTCAGGATATTAAAAAAAACAAACCATATTTTTGCAAATTATGTGATATATTTAGAATTACAAATAAGAAATTTGACAAAATGAATGTATCGTCATAGATTATAATGTGTTTGTGTATAGGAATAATTATTGAATACATTAATTTTTTGTGTAAATAATTGCTACTAAAGTATATTTAAAACAATAAAGTTATAGGTTACAAACTGTTTGAATTTATTATGACTGTAAATAATTAATTGGTTACATTTATCCTTAAGGAAGGCTACGTTTTTAGATCAGTTACTGAATTTGTAATTTTTATCATATATATTTGTATTTTTAATAATTCATCATATTATATCATAGCATATAATGATTCATATTACAGAGTTTCTTTACAAGTCGAACTTTGCATGGAATTTCGGAATCTGTTATTCAGTATTGAGTACCATAGTAATTATTAACAAATAATTTAGTTTATTATTTGTGGAGCAATCCGTAATGGTGCTGAAATCTATTATTAACATTCGTATTGGAGTCCTCGAAGTTTAGACGTTAGATTAGATGATATTTGACACCCAAATTACGAAACAGTCCTTTTGAAACATGACGCGCTAGAATTAGAACTAATTTCTGTTCTGATATAAAATAGGTGAACAGCGTTTGCTTAATTTATCTGTAGGGGACTGAATATACTGGAATGCTGTGTGAACTTACAAACTGTAAATAAAGTATTTAAGTTTTTTGTGTGTTTATAAAGTAGTTATTTTTTAGTTTTTGTATTAATAATAACCAAAAAAGTAAGATTAAAAAGATTATAAGAATAATAATTTCATTTTTATTGTGTTCGTTATTGTAAGATAAGTAATAAGTCTAGTTAAGTTCTGTTATTATTGTCAACTAGTATAAGGTCTCTTTCTTTTGTTAGAGGATTTACTTATTACCCATAAATAAGATTTAAAAAAAATGTATTGGTATTGTTTTCTGTTTAAAGTAAGTTGTACTACACTACACTTCAAGTAAGGATAGCTGTTAATGAAGTCTTTTTAATTTCCAGGACGCAGCAACGTGGACTGGGAAAACATAATTAGGTACGCTTCTCGGAACTTTCCTCCAGTAATTTGTTCTAAAATAAATGTTCTTCGAACGATGATTTGCAAAGTTTTGTTGGGCTGGGTGGTAGTATATTATATATTTATTTTAGGATCGTCAACATGACAATACATTAGTGATTATATAAAAAGTAGGACTATTGTAACACATTATAAATGTAGTCATATTTACAGACAACCACGGCATGCTCCAACAATAAATTAAATATTAATAAAACAAAAGATTAAACTATTTTACATATAAAAAAGATTACATAATAGTACAAAAACGAGAAGATTGAAACAGAAAGAGAAATATAGGAAGTACTGAAAAAAAAATTATAACTGTGTTTTGTGAAGAGACTGATATGTCTCTATCGTTGTATTGAAATGATTTCGTTTAGTTGAGAAAATGTCGCATGTTTTATGTAGTGAGTTATATGACCTAGATATTCTGTTGACCGGAGAGTAAAAGCCTAAATTAGTACATGAATGAGAAATATAAAATGGAACGTATTTATTAGATCTCGATCTTTTTATATACTTAAAAGAATGTTTGAAATATGTATATTTCTATATTTTCACACTACATTTAAATTTATGAAATTTGTGTTCACGTTAAAAAGGTTTAATAAAAGAGAAAAACGTTCTGATTCTTTTCGGGTTATAATTACATATTATAACAAAGTCCTCTGCCACATCTGTCTGTCTGTCTGTTCGCTATAAACTCAAAAACTACTGAACGGATTTTCTTGCGGTTTTCACAGGTCTATAAAGTGATTCCTGAGGAAGGTTTTGGTATATAATTTGTCAAGGTTTTTGTTTATTATCAGGGCGGGAGAACGTTCACCGGGCCCGCTAGTTATTAATAAATAGTAAATTTCCGAGTGTCATTTATCCTCATGAAAAATTATATAATAATGACTCAACGACCACATTTATACTACTATTAACTCTGCCCGCGTTAAACACACGTTTTTGTCGTATTTTTCGTTTTAAAGTATTTACAAATACATGTAGAAAGAAAAAAAGAAATAGTTTATTATTGGAACAACCATACAATTAAATTAAACAAACAAAAAAAAAATTATAAAAGGCGAAAAAAATGTTCAACAATTGGCAAACGCATTCAGCACATATGCTGCAGTACAGAAGTACTGTACAGTTCAGTCGGTCATATTAATGTAACACAGATAAAAATAACAAACCTATAAGTTAGAAACAATAACACAGACATACATAACACGTAGATAAATAGGTATAGATACTGTCGCTACAAATTCAAGACCAATTCTACTATAATAATTAATATAATGAAATAATTCTACTATAATATCTGTATGACAAGTTAGAGTGGAGATAATATAAGCACAGGTATTTTTCATGTTCTCGCACCATGACTAATCCATTATCGATACCTCTCAATAGAACTACCGCTTTCAGAGGGTCATTTAAATATGCTGCCACTCGTTGTTGGAACAACATCCCACCACCATGTCGATCCAAAAAGAGAAAACTTAGCTTTAAACTCTCATATAAGCATTATCTACTGCAATTTCAAACTCAGTAATTAAAGTGACGTATAATGTATTCACGTAGTTCTATTTTAAGCCCTGTTTATTGGTGTGTATTTTTTTAAATCTTTTTCCGTATACATTTATATTTGTTTTGTTTAATCCTAAATTTGTGGTTACAGTAATTATTTCTCTTTAGTATGACCAACCGTGACGTGTTACGTGTGTCTGTGTTATTTGTTTGTTCGTCTCAAATTTTGTACTAACATTAACGTCCGTTTATCATCATATATAGCCTTCCATCGAAAATCAGCGCTGCAGTACTACTTACAGTATTGCAGATTTTTGCTGAATGGGTTCGCCAATAGTTGGACATCTATTTTTTCATTTTTAAAATGTATTTTTTTTCTGTCTAATTAGTTTGTGTAATTTAATTTAATTGTATGGTTGTTCCAACAATAAAGTATTTCTTTCTCTTCTATAATAATCTACTAATAATATTATTATGTTATATAAATACTAATCGTACTTTTATACAATTGCTGGCAAGCGAACATACGAGTCACCTGACAGTAAATGATTACCACCGCCCATGGATACTTGCAACACGAGGGTAATCACATATGCGTTGCCGGCTCTTGAGAAAGGAGTAGGCACTTTTTGTTTCTTCGTTCTTCATGTATCTACAAATATAAATACTATAGTCCAATTGGTTAAATGATAAAGAAGTTGATATACTGCAGCGCTGCTTAGAAAACATATCGAAATAACTTGAAACACATTTATACAACCCCAAAGCCGAGGTGTGCCGCGCACCCTTGAGCTAGTTGTCAAAATAAAATCGGCCGTGTGCCTTAAGCGCTCGCCTTAGTAGTCCGGTGAAGCTGTTAAGACCTTGCTGGGTCAATAGCGTAGTCAGTTCGAAAAAAAAAACATACAAGGATTTATTGTAGGTATATGTTAAGGAAATATAAGTTCCTTGGAATATAATCTCAGACACCCAAGAAAACCTCCTGTGTATATCTGTGTAGCTAAAGATATGAACCGACAACCCTTCTCATATCACCAAGAAGTATTTAGCTAATTTGCTAATTAATTTAATAACAACAAGGAATGCAGGTTATGTAGCGCTCCGATGTTGGAGTCATTCGTGTGCATAATGACCGTACGCGTTGAAAACCTTATCATAGCGATTCACTACCGCGCTTCAATCAGTGTGATGCCTCCAGATATATGGGAGCAATATGTTATTCCCATTTAAACGTAAAAAAATATGCCCCGAACAGCAAAGTGATATTTAATAAAATCGATACAGTAATATAGCAGTTAGTGATTAAAATTAGTTCAAGATCACCTGTCGCGCATACGATCAACAGGAAGGCAGTCCGGGCGAGGCTCAGAGGAGCACGCAGCACGCAGAGCCTGTGAGAACGCCAGTCGCCGCCCAGCCGCCCTCTGTGACCGCCGCCGCCCTAGCGCGCGAACGCTTGCCCTGCGCCGCCACACACATCCCGACGGCACAACATTCACATTTCACGTATCCTAACGTACAAACGTGTGGACTGCCTCGAAATATAACAACTAACTTAATATCTTATCAGGAGCGGTCAGGACGTTTGAAGTTTGCTGAGTGCAAACGGATAGCGAAAGACACTCTTGTGCCGTTTTAACGAATTCCGCTGGAGGCGAGGTAAGTTTTTAAGTAGCTTTAAGTGAATCCTTGCATCTATAGATGGATTTTGTTTTAGAATCATTTTATTTTTCAAATTAGGTTGGTTGTATGTTCTTAAAATATTCGATTATATATACAGTCGTTTTTAACAAACAAAAATAACAAAATCAAATTATTTGCCTGATGAACTAAATTATATTTGACTATCAAAATAATCCTTTCTTTATTATAATAACTTTACTAGTGATCAGTTATGAGAACAATAATTAAGATTACGCAATTTATTTTGCATTTGTTCAGATACAATCATAATATTTTTTTAACAATTCACGCGCAAATAATAATTAAAGGAAGGTATAGTAGCTATTACCTTGTTTTAATTCATATTTTCTTTATACAACATATTCGATGTTCCTAAAAATAAATATTCAAGAATACTACCTACCGAATATCAAAATATTTATATTATTTGTTTATATTAGAATTACATATAATTTAATTAATTATATATGGCATTAGGAAAAATAACTTTTTAAATATTTTTGTTATCTAATGCTTGACTTTAGCTTTGACAGAATAACATAAATCTGAAAAATTGGAGACTGAATGTAAAGCAACATATGGTGTACTGGTGTTCATCATAATAACACTTCATTGAAATGTTAATTAGTGGTACAATTATTTCGTTTACAATGAAATGAATTACTTGAAAAATATCTTTAATGGCTTCGAGTATCTTTATTAATGTAGATCTAAGTTTACATTTTTCTTGTTGTAAGGTTGTAATAATCGTCAATTCAGTCTTCGTAAAATGATATTTTTGGTATTGAATTCATCAACAATCTGATATTATTACTGGATAGATAGATAGCTGTTGCATCTAACAGCGATACCGCTGGTATTGCAGGTGTCCATATGCAACGGTAACCTTTTACCATCAGATAGGCCGTTTACCTGTTTGTTAGCATTAAAAAAAAATATTTTTGGTATTCAAAACTCGACTGAGTGCCTTAAGCGCTCGCCTTTGTAGTCCGGTGAAGCTGTTAAGACCTTAGTAGGTCGATAGCGTGTTCATTCCGAAAAAAAAATGTATTTAAAATCTGCTTCATAGACTGAGGTCTATCTTTCGCTTTGCTACGTCGATATAGAAACATTACCTACACAACATTTACCTTATTAAACTTATTATATCATTACATAGTATAAAACAAAAACCCCTACCGCGTCTGTCTGTCTGTCTGTTCGCGGTAAACTCAAAAACTACTGAACAGATTTTCAAGCGGTTTTCACCAGTGGATAAAGTGATTCATGAGGAACGTTTTGGTATATAATTTGTCAAGGATTTTTTATAATCAGGGCGGAACAACGTTTGCCTGGCCCGCTAGTATATTATAAAAATTTTGTTTATTTTTAAAAATAGCTTATGCTAATTGGCCTCTTTTTTCAAAATACTGCTTGTAATAAACCAATCGCCTAATTATGTATTTTGTTAAGTGGTAGTGATAGCAGTAATTGTTAAATAATATAATATAAAATGTGCACTTTTCTCTGTAGACCTACGCTTAGGAAGATTTTGGTATTATGTACACAGAAACTGTATTGATTATTTTTAATATTTACTATCACTCTTCTTTTGGAAAATACATCATTAGGGGACGGGGAAACTATTCTACCATATAACCCTAACGAAAGGCTATTCTTTGGATTGTATTACAGCTATATGTATTTCTTTTAAACGCAATTCTTATTGGACGTAATATATTATTGCTTTGATTCGAAAACCTTCAAATGAAAATTTGGGTAGTAACTTGTCCAAGACTTTGTTTTCATTGGTCTGATTACATTTGTTATTATAGAATTATTTCCATATTCCTACAATTTCATATGAACGTAGATACGCAGTTATAATAAAACCTTATTCGTTTTTATTTTAATTAATAGTGTTATTTCTATTATGCTTTCGGATTTTACCATACTAAATTGTGACAGATATTAAACTAGCAGATGTTGGCACATTCGTTTTGGTTTATCGTTGCTCTCTCCGGCTACTAATTTCTATCGATAGATTACACTATTAGATACATTTTATATTTTCCACTAATTAATTTTTTGGTATACCATGATTTTATATATACATACGTCATATCAATACATATTATAAAACAAAGTCCTCTGTCGCATCTGTCTGTCTGTTCGCGATAAATTCAAAAACTATTGAGGTTTTTTACTATCAGGGCATGACAACATCCGCCGGGCTCGATAGTCTGTTTATATTTATGTTAAGTACTGATGACAAAAGTTAATAAAGTAGCATTTTTGAGGAGTTATATTATACTTTGTCGACTACATCATCTTTGCTTGAAAAGGACTGTTTAGTTTCTCAATAGCGTATATTTAATCGAGCTTAGAAATAGTGCAACTATTTTGATCCACGGCGTACTATAGGAATTCACTATAGGAAAATTAGCTAACATTATGTCCTAAATAAATAAATAAAGACATAGTAGAAAAGTTTTCATATATATAAACGTACGTATTTCATCTCATATATAAAGAAAGTGTTATGTATGTTATGTATATATATATATATATAACAGTTACGTGCCACTATCTTTATATATATATATATATATATATATATATATCAGCACTAATTTATAGTATATACTAGTGGGCCTAGCGGACGTTGTCCCACTCTGATAATAAAAAAAACCTTGACAATTCATACACCTAAACCTTCCTCATGAATCACTTTATCTACCGGTGAAAGTTGCATGAAAATCCGTTCGGTAGTTTTTGAGTTTATCGCTAACAGACAGACAGACAGACGTGGCAGAGGAGTCAGTTTTATAATATGTGATAATATTTATATACTAGGTGCAGACGCGACGCCGCACGCGTTTTTTAAAACTGTTTTTTAAGATTGTGAGTATCAAAGAACATTTGTAACACTCTTTCAAAAACATTTGTAAATACAGCACGCACACCACCTACTGTAATATGTAACGTGTACATTAGCTATGTAAATATTAACAGGATACAGAATGGGATATATTTAAACAGCAACATATTTAGAACTATAACCCTCAGTGCTCACTTACACTATATAGGAAATACTTAAGCTATACAGTATCAGAAATATGTCTTACAAATGTTATTATATAAATATAATATGGCCATATTGTTAATATAGTTAAGTTTTTGCAATTATACAAAAAGTAATCGCTTAATTAGTAATATCTTGTTAGAAAGACCCCTTCTGTGTTCAAAACAAGCCAGTACAACTATAATTACAATTAACACATTTACAAAAACTTCGCGGACGACGTCGAGAGTAAAAAAATAGCGTATGACAGTCCTATGAAAATCGGTCACACGGTTTCGGATATTCCACACAGATGAAGTCGCGAGTAATAGCTAGTATCAAAATTAAAATAGCCCATGTTACTCTTCCTAAGGTCAGCTACGTGCCAGTAAGTTTCATAAATCAATCTAACCGATTAGGAGATCGCACTGCAGACAAAGTCGAGGCTAAAAGTTAGTCTAAAATAAAATATCATAAATTACTTCTTATAAGGTCACCTATCTGCCAATTAAAGTACCGTGAAAATCGGTCCCACCGTTTTGGAGCCAGCACTGCGGACGAAGCCGTGGGTGACAGCTAGTCTAAAATAAAGTAACCTATTCCACCACCTATTATTTCAACTATCTGCCAGTGAAATTTCCGTAACAATTGGTCCAGCCGCTTCGGAGATTACCAAGAACAAACAGACAGACCGACAAAATTTGATTTTTGTTATGAATAACGTGTATACATTCAATAAGTTCCAGTCAGTAAAAAGTTGTTATTTTAATATTACATACAGGCACTTTATTTTTAGTATATGCATAGATTTGGCTTTATCAGTTAAAAAGTACTGCGTTTTATTATGTATACATATCCAACACAATATGATCAATATTGAAACGCTATAAACATTTTTACGTAGTTATTTTTTCATCACGTTTGCAAGAATAGTGATAACGTAATTATTAAACTAAAAGTTAACCAACAGTCAGTAAATTAGATGTTCTTTTTATAACAAAGTTTTTAGTTAAAGTTAACAAATTGCCCGTATGACCCTTCATTTTAGTTCAAAGTTTTAAAGACGTGCTTAACAAATTTACTCAAAAAAGCGCCTTTTAATGAGAAATCTAACTCATTTATTATGTGCATTATTTTCTTATAATAATTTTTTTATTTGGCCCAAAGTTATTTAACTTCAGAGAAAACTCGTTTTGTACAGTCAAAATGAATTTAATTAATCTCTAATACTTTTAAATCACAGAGTACGCAGAAATGTAACTTCTTAAAACGACTATGTCTGGTGCACTATACTTTCAAATCGTTGGTCATTGGTCAACAAAACGTTAATGGATCCAAAACAAATAAGGGAAGACGTATAAATATTAATCAAGCAAAGAAATGGAATCTCAAGGCTTACGTCGATGTTATTTATTATGGCAACACACCCCAATTACCAAGCCAATAGTGTATCCACGGTTATAACAAACAGTCACATGAAACACCTAATACTTTTGATAGTTAGGTGATCATTTGATTCACAACGGATCGATGTTTCGATGTAAGTGTATTCGTACGTTATGCTGATTATTATGGAAATCTAGAAAATAATTTTTTTTTATATATCAAATAGGTAAACGAACAGATGGGTCACTTGATGTTAAGTGATAACCACCATCCATAGACACTAGCAACACCAAGGGAGTCGCAAGTGCGTTGCCAGCCTGTGTATGTGTAGGTGCAGGGAAAGGGGGAAGGGAAAGGGAGAAGGGAGGTGGGCCTCCACAGCTCTCACTGACTGAACGAAACGCAACAATGCAAGCACTGTTACTTCACGTCGGTTTTCTGCGAGAGGGTGGTATACTACCATGCTGCAACTACTAATAGCTACAGCGTGGCTCTACCATCTACAGAAAATATATGAGACTATGAGAATAATAGTATTATTTTTTACGAAAATTATACTTATATACATACTGTTATCGTCGCACATTTTTTTATGAGCTTTATCTACATTTATTGCATAATAAAGCTATAAATATTTGGATTTGTTTTAATATAGGAAAAAATCAATTCAGAGAGATATATATATAAGTTATTTAGCTTAACAGAACATTAATACTTGCAAAATTAAATGAGCTTTTCACAAGAGAAATTTCTCAACTTATATGTAAGAATACAAATAAAATCACTTTATACAATACTATATGCAAATGACAAGATGCGTTACATGTTAATTATGTTGAGTATTGTATGGACTATGAAAGGAGTCGTGTCACGGCTGACAATTTACATGAAACGTTATTAATAAAGTCTGCATTGGACACGAAGTGGGGGCTTTTAATTAAACAGCCCTCAAGAAACCCAGCTGCTTCTAAATATTAATTCGTAGTTTATGTCCTATGTATATTGCGATAAACGATTGAAATTTGATTTGACACCACATATTTTAAACCAATGAAAATTACCAATAAATAAAAATAAGAACATTGATGTGACTGTTTAGACAGTAGCAATATTTCTGGAAGACACGCTGCACACGATTTTTGTTCTAAATAAATTTAAAAAATAAGTGAAAATTTATAAATTTATTTTTAAATTTATTTGACCTAATTATTTAGAACAATATACGCGTCTATCTTAACGCGCAGTGTCAATGACTGTCGGGTGATTTCCCTTTCATCTAAATGGGAACGTGGAAACGTCAGGAACAAAACAAAAGGATTTATTGCCCGTTTTACTACCGAAAGCTATTGACTTCGGGTCGCCCATTGTAGCTTTTGCCACCGGTCATTGCTCGTAGGTTCATTATTTTATTTACACGTTTGTGGCTATACTTTTGAAACTCTTAGAACATACTTTAACTTATCTTTTCTTGGTTATTTATTAGTATTTGTTTTAATAGTATTATGTTATATGTTAAATGCGACCATGAAGTGACGTATCCTAGAATACTGCGAGTGTCTAAACAGTCACCTGGTATAATTAGATTCGCCACAACACGCCTTAAAGCGCCGTGATGTTGCCACCTTTTCAAGCTCATAAATGTGCGATTTGCCCTCACGGTTGAATTTTGTATTAATTACTAAGTAGTAATCGAAATTCAGTATATTTAGCTAAACTTACAAGAATTAAGTAAAATAGATATATCTATTAACGTGTTCAACGAGGGATTTAATTAAACGCATATTATTTGTTGTACTTTGAAAGATTCTTATGTAATTTCTAATTTACATTTTAAAGCATTTAAAGCACTACACATTATAAAACAACGTCCTTTGCTACATCTGTCTGTCTGTCTGTCTGTTCGCGCTCATCTCAAAAACCAGTGAACGGATCTTCATGCGATTTTCACCAGTAGATAAAGTGATTTATGAGGATGGTCTAGGTATGTAATTCGCCAAGGTTTTTTTTATTATCAGGACGGGATAGCGTCCGCCGGACCCGCTAGTTTATAATAAATAAATTGTAATATATACTTACTGTACTGTACTGTAATATATTTCGTCACCTCAATTGAGTAAACTAGACTGCACGGAGTCCATGTTTGGCTTAAAATTTTATTACTCATCTTCTGACGCAAATGTACTCGAATTTAATTGAATGACGCAAACAGTTAAGAGCTACGAGGAAAAATTCTGACTCGGCTTTCAAAGACTGGCTTAACCGTACCATAGTTTGCAGTTACTACGAGATTGTTTATGCGTAAAGTTGAAACTCGAATAAAGTAATAACAGTAAGAAATGTAACATAAAACTTTCAAGAAATATTGACTACTCAAGAATTAAATAAATTATAATTTACAATTCCCTGTATCTTTTTTTATATATATTATAGGAGGTAAACGAACAGGCGGGTCACCTGGTGTTAAGTCATTACCGCCGTCCAAAGACATTAGCAACATCAGGGGAGTCGCAAGTGCATTGCCAGCCTGTGTTTGGGGGAAGGGGTGGGGGGAGTGGGAGGGGAGGGGAGAAGAGAGGGAAGGGGAGGTGGGCCTCCGGCGCTCTCAGTGACCGAACGAAACGCAACAATGCAAGCACTGTTATTTCACGTCGATTTTCTGTGAGAGTGTGGTACTACCCCGGACGAGCCGACCCATTCATGCTGAAATCAGTAATAGCTTCAACGTAGCTCTAGCAATTGTCGTTGTGAACATCAAATTTACGAGTAAATATCCAGATTAATAATGTAAAAGCAAAGATAACTATCCATTTCTTACGTTTTCACAACTAACGCCTGAATGGAACGCAAAGAAAAAGATATCCTGATACTATAGAACATAAGCGAGATGAATCATATATACTGAAAAACACACATATATAGTTGTGAGAAATATCTAGGTTAATACAGTTTCTTTAAGATTCAATCACGCTAAAACTACTGAATATATGGACATACGTCTATGATCGTTCGATACAGAATTTTTCGTAGATGGTTCTAGGCCTACCTTTTTTGTAATTCAATTGACCCTTTGCCGCTTTTTGATGTCCCTATAAGTGGTTAGGAATTAACTAGTATATGATGTATAAAATTACAAGTTATGACTGATGACAGATGTATTCAGAGTCGAAATTAGTAATGGACTTAAAGGCCCCTAGCCTTATGGGCATGTCGAGGAATGATCGATTTCTTATACATCATTTTTAGACACATGGGAATACATAAGAAACTTTATATAGAGGATAAGGGATAATAAACTTCATCGGTGTTATTACAAAAAAGTTAAATACGTATTGAACCCTGGCTTTAAAAACGTCTCATATTAAATGCACCGCATTCACTGAATGTTCGCCGTCTTGCTCTTTTGTCTCGCTTTGTTTACGTTAGGTTAGATTTGTGAAAAAGGGTAACGTAAACTAACCTCGGGCGAGTGTGGTGCATTTATTAGGAAACTTTTTTAAACCAAGTATTTAATACGTATTTAACTTTTTTGTAATAACACGGCATTTGTTTACTTTGCAATCAGACACATGATAATAAATAACTTGAGCAAGTATTGTGTACCAGATAGTTTATCGTTTATTAGAAAATTAATCCATACAATGACGAAAAACAGATGAAGTAATGGCTTAATTACAAAGAGGACAATCTGGCAATATTTCGTAAAGACTAAGCTATTTATTATAAAGTTACGTATACAATACAATTAGATACATGATATTGCTGAATTACAACTTGGTAATCTTATTTCAGCATAAGAAAATAATTAAATGGATCGCGTCCAGTTACAGAGTTAATAAACAAATTTAGCAGCCCCCAGCTGTATAGGCTATCGATAACAAGACAATTTCATTGAACCTGAAATAAATTTTACTTTAAAATACCTTTTAAACATTTCAAACTAAGACTATTGATTGGAATACCTGACATTGCAGATTGTATTATAAAATATCAGCATTTCTTCAAACGAAATGAAGAATTTAATTAGGCTGCCACTTTTTTCACAATGTTTTTATAAACTCGCTTTTTTGTAACTTTTGTGAGTCTATTCAGTCGGAATTTTGTAATCGAGTTTTAACTGCCTGATGAGTTATAAACTTGAAATCTTGAATATGGACCTAGGATGAATGATAATGCAAGAGAATGAGAAATTAATAATGAACTGAAATTCTTCGTATCTTTTTTGTAATGTCTCAGAACTATTATGATAATTTATTTTTGTAATTTATTACATACATGAATAGTCATGAAAAGTTAAGTTACATACAATTGCTTTATCTCTATAAAATTAAGGGATAATAAAATAATTAGATTTACTTTCACTTACACTTTGGGGTGTAAGGGGTGTCAAATAACATCATAAGACTTGAGACATTCAAGCCAACCTCACCTGCATGTGGTGCACTCTGCTGAATATCGAACGAGGCAATGGCGAAAGCGGGGTGGTAGGGTTTTACAGCCTGACTGGGTCGCAACCACATGTATATGGTGAAAAAGACCGTCATAATGATTCGTTTCTGCGGGTCGCGTGTCAGCATCAGCCTGTGTATTTCCAGCTTTTTGCAGGCCGGCATAACAGCGGCGACCGGCGATGGATAGTGTGTCACTCGGTAGTCGCCATTGTTTTTGGATTGTACTGTGCTTACCATCGGACATAGTGCAGTAATTTTGCCATGATACAATAAAAAAATAAATCCTTTTGCTATATATTTACTGCTTGGTTATTAAGTAGTTCATTTGGATAGTGCCAGGAGTACCAATTCTTATTAAATCACGTTCTTGTTATTATATACTAATTTTAAATGTCCACAGGATTTCACATTTTGAATATAGTTCAGGGGGATAACAATGTCTGAAAATGTGGAAAAACAAAATATATATATATATCGGGGGAGCCACTATTGTGGCCTGTAATACCGCGCTATTGACTATACCAAGGGTGTCACAGAGGCCTCAAAAGCTATTGGATGAAGTTGTCGACTGTTCATTATTTAACCCGATGTGAGACGTCATTAGTTGGAGGTCTTGGCTGTTTATGTATCTTGATTCTTTAAAAGGCGACCGACGACTAGATATACTACTAGGCTGGATATACTCGCTCAGACAGTTGGGCTAATCACACCTACGGATAATTCGTCGTAACTATAGTCAGTGTTGTATTTCTGGTATCGGTTAACGTTTTATTCGATTGTTGTTGGTGGATTGATCGATCAAATCATAACCATGACGTCACTACGGATGACGTCATACTTCGACATGGACGCCATTTTAGCGCTGTCCCGACATAAATATTACGATTATAAAAATAATTTAATAATATATATACATAATTTCTTGAAACACAAAATATACACATTTTAGTATGTTAAAGATTTTACTAAATATTGTCATTGTACGTTCTAATCACTATTAAAATATGTTTGAAATATACATATATATATATATATATATTGTGAAAGTAATCATTACGCAGATAGTACTATAAATAATTAATATCTATATATTAATACGTGAAGCCCAAACTTTGTATCCCTTTTTGAGAGAAATGCGCGAACGGATGAACGTGAAACTTGGTATAGTTTATATATATATATATATATATATATTATATACATAATATTTGAAACAAAAAAACGTTGGTTTTAGGTCAGTTTAAAAACGTGACAATTTTGTATTATTAATTATTTTAACAGCAAACTCGAGAAATATCAATCTTCGCCCAGGTACTTTCTTATTCATGTAAAAAAAATATGAAACAAATTTTAGAGAGCTTTTTAAAGAACTAATAAACAGTGGATAAAACTTGAAAAGCGTTTGGCTGTGACAAACTAAACTTTCCGATTTTCACGACACTGAAACACTAGCTGCGGGCTCGTTATCAAACTGTTTCCGCTGAAGCTATCTGCTATATGTCACTGTCTGTGTTGCGTGCAACAATGTACTCAGTTTTATCTACGTGTATGTTTGTTTTGAACCGCACTCATGGTTCCAAACAGATAACAAATAATGTTAAACCACTAACAACAAGTTTATGAAAATGTTGTGAAAACATTCATTTCATTCCTTGTCATTCTCTTTAATCTACAAGTAGTTATACATTTCGAGGGTTTTAAAGCAATCCTCTCGCAATCTTTACACAATAATTATTTTTGATTATCATCATATATATTAATACGTGAAGCCTAAACTTTGTATCCCTTTTTAACGGAATTGGGCGAAAGAAGGAAAGCTATTTATTTTATATAAAATGCATTAGAAGTACATTAAATTAATTAAAATATGCATTACTCACACTACTCTGCTACTGCACTACTACTGCTTCAATTTTACACAACATATACACACATGCAAATAAAAAAGACATTTTAACATCTGTCAATAAAGGACTTCAAAAAAGGTTGTGAAGGAGGTTGCTATGCTCGACTGTATGTATTATTTTACTATTACGTTCCAATTACCTTTTTTCATTCTACATTCAACAATGATATTAACCCTAATAAAATTCAAACTTAAAAGAATCAATGAACTATGGTTGAATGTCGACCACTGGGCGCCCACTAGTTTATTTTAATGTATGAAAACATGATTGTGTTTTGACGTTATAACGTCTTATAAATCGTTGAATGCCTGTTGCACGCACGAAAAAGTGTCACGTTCCGCCTGAGCCGAGCGTGCATGCGAGAGCGTGGAACAAGCGATAGAAAGTCGCGATCGGCCTAAGAGCCTGTCCAAATGAGGCGTATTACGCGCGAGCCGACTCGCGCGTAGACACTCGCGAATACCCGATATACTAGAGCTACATATATCCCGTCCATATGGTGCGGCGCGTTTCCTAACTCGCGTGTAGAACGCGTAAATGAGCGAGACTCTCGACTCACGCCTCGTACACGCCATCGCCGCGCGCCTTGAGATACTCAGGCCCCATTGCTGCGTCCAGCACTACGCGCAAGTCTGTGGCGAGTCGATATAGTTGTCAGTCGTCTATTCGTACGACGTATGCGACGTTTCTTAAGGTAGAAACGCGGTATCTGGACGCAATAAATTTTGAAGCGCACGAGTCGACTCGCGCGTAGGCACTCGCGCATACTCGAGATACTAGAGATACATATATCCCGTCCAGATGGTGCGGCGCGTTTCCTAACTCGCGCGTAAAACGCGTGATATGAGCGAGACTCTCGACTCGAGATATTCAGGCCCATGTACCCAGTACTACGCGCGAGTCATTCGCGAGTCGACATAGTTGGCAATCGTACGACGTATCTCAGCGTATGCGACGTTTCTTAGGGTAGAAGCGCGCGTAAAACGCGGTATCTGGATGCAACATATTTTGAAGTCTCATCTGGACAGGTTCTAAGCGTTCGGCTTGTGACGAATCTATCTCTCTTCCACTCCATCGGCCGATGTGTCCGAGTCATTATCACGTAAAATTATCGTCCTTATTCCGACTTTACAGACAACTAATTTTTCAAGATTTTTAAAAGTAATACTGATAATTGGATGACAAAAACTCTTAGTTATACAAAAAATTGTAAAAAGATATTTTATGCTATTTATAAAAATATTATTTACAATTCCTATAACTTAGGAATGATACGTTTGATTGATTTATAGCGTTTTATAGATCAGTGGATTGCACATTTTTAAAGCAGGGTCCAACCACAGTAACAAAAAAATACATCATAGTGATACTGGTATTGGGATATTTTCTAGTACTGTTACTAAGATTACATATTATATTGAAAAAAAAGTGTATACATCTGTTCTAAGTGTTCAGAAAATCAAAGTAAGAAAATTTCCAAAACACGAGACTCGACAATCACAATTATTTAGAGTGGCGTTATGTATTACATAATGCGTAAAACTGAACTTAATACTTGCTCTTATGCTATCTAACTTTTTCCTTTCTTCTACTCTCTATCAACAGTCATTTCAGTATTCAGTAGTAGTAATGTTTATACTATTTAATCTATGAACAACTCCTTTAAATAAATAACTTAGAAATTGGTAAATACGGATTACTACGAACTTCGACTTTTACTTGAATTTATACGATTTCAACCATGTATTTTCAAGAATTTGAGGGCAAGCACCACCGGGGCTTTGTACTCGTTAGCAAGAGTATAAAAAGCAATAACAATAAAAAATTTAAGAAAGAATTTTTTTAATCTTAGAAATCTTTGGAAGGTTTCCTGCTACAAACGTATTCACAAATCACTACATATTATAAAACAAAGTCCGCGTCTGTATGTCTATCTATTCGCGATAAACTCAAAAACTACTGAACGGATTTTCAAGCGGTTTTCACCAGTGGATAAAGTGATTCATGAGGAACATTTTGGTATATAATTAGTCAAGGATATTTTTATAATCAGGGCGGAACAATGTCTGCCGCGCCCGCTAGTTATAAAATAATTTCTTTTAGTCTCATAAAATATAACTCCGTATGGATTTTAAGTCTTAAGGTCTTACGTTTTAAGGAAGTCTTACAGATCACCTTGAAAATTTATGAGTAAATTTTTAATAGCGATGAATTTTGCAAGGCTTAAAATGAAGAACGTGGGGCGCGTGCAATACATATCTTTTCAATAATAGCTCAAGTAAAGATTTTATTGCACTGAAAAAGGTTTTTAGTTTTAAAACTCACAAGTCGGTATTTAGGCAGGTAGTAAAAATTCACCATTAAATCTTTTTAGGACAATCTGTACCTATATAATTTGTCAAGATTTTTTGTAAATAGGTTAAAATATAACAATAAATGTTGGAAGTGTCGGAAATAGTCAAGCCATCTGGGAGCTTTCGTCGAAAACGCTGCGTTAATCCCTTTGAGATATAACAAAATAATTGATATATAACAAAATAATTGATATATTAAACGATGCAGGCGAAATCGCGGGAATCAGCTAGTATTGTATATATATACATAATGAAAATATAGTTCCTTTGAGGCCCAATCACTTTAAAACTAGTAAACCTATCGGCCTAGAACTATGACCATTCGATGCAGATGATTTTTCGTAGTTGATTCTAGGCTACTTAAATTTTGAATCGGTTGAACCTTTGCCATTTCTTTTAAATAAACTAGGCTTTATACTATTGTACTGGATAGATCTGGTCCAAAATATTATATGTATTGTTTGTATTGTTATTGTATATAAGTATTGTTCATCATAGAAAGAGGAATGATTTCTTTATAGACTTTTTTATTATGAATTATACGAAGGATGTCTTGTGAAATACTTGAAGGGTTTTTACTGGGAATTACATTTTCGTCCGATGAAAAGCTGTATTATTTGGTAACGTACCTATTGTGCGAAAATTGTATATGATGGGTGCGTAGAGTAAATAATATTTCATTAGATTTTATATCTAATAAGTGATTTAAGTAATAGCTGTTTTTTAAGGCTTATTATATTTAAGAATTACATTGAAAACTAAATAATGTTCATTAATAATGAGTAACGTTATGAATTTTTTTACATCATGGCGTTTCTATTCACTCTCATTCTTATTTGTCTATTTGTAATTGATTTTATCGACTGATTTCGATTTGGCCAATATTAGCTATATGTGACATATGGTCAAATGAATTTGATTTCGAGATGTACGTTTCCCTTGGACAGGCTTTGCAAAAAAAAGGGAAAGAAGAAGCTTCTCTCTCATACGCATGAGTAAGCAGAAAATAATAAAAATACCTAAGTTACCTATACCACAATTTTAAAATGAATTAAATCACTACATAGTATAAAAGAAAGTCTCTACCGCGTCTGTCTGCATTTTGGTATATAATTAGTCAAGGATTTTTTTTATAATCAGGGCGGAACAACGTCTGCCGGGCCCGCTAGTTATAAAATAATTTCTTTTAGTCTCATAAAATATAACTCCGTATGGATGTTACAGATCACCTTGAAAATTTATGAGTTAATTTTTAATAGCGATGAATTTTGCAAGGCTTGAAATGAAGAACGTGGGGCGCGTGCAATATATATCTTTTCAATAATAGCTCAAGTAAAGATTTTATTGCACTGCAAAAGGTTTTTAGTTTTAAAACTCACAAGTCGGTATTTAGGAAGGTAGTAAAAATTTTTAGGACCATCTGTAATAGTTTGGAAATTTAATATAAATTGTATCCTATTTAATTCGTTTTGATAAACGTCGTATATTTAAATATTCTATGAATAACTGTTTATAACATGTATTATAATATATAGTATTAAATTTAAATATTAAATGGAGTCTAAGCATTTGGTGATGCGAAAGGAAATATTAGTGATGAAACGAGAGGCCATCAATTTGAAGTTATTGACTCTCCACTTCCGTATCCTAGAATTTCTTCACGTACATATATTGTTTATATGGTATTCGTTTCACTAATTTCGCCACTAGGTGGAGCAAGGCTATGTTTTATTGTTATTAAGTGTTATATTGTTATTTAATTCAAGAGAAGTCGTAAATTGTTGTTATCTTATATAGTTCTTGGATTATAGACAGCACACAGATATAAACTTGCAAATAAAAAAATTTGAAGTTTCAAGTCTTTTGTTGCGTGTGTTTTGTTTAGAATATAACTGTAGTAGCTGACCCGTGCAACTTCGTCTGCATCGAATCGGTTATGTAACTATTTACGACATCATATTAGAAACCTCAAAAATAACAGTACTTCTCCACTATTTAATGGATGTTATCTATATACATATAATAAAAATGTAACTGACCGCTGTCTGTACATGAAGTATATATGAGAAAAACTATTATTAGGGGTCTTTATAAATGCAATAGAACCCAAAACAATGATTTTTAGAATTTTTGTCTGTTTGTCTGTTTATCTGTTTGTCTGTGCGTTTGTGCACGCTAATCTCAGAAACGCCTTATCCGATTTAGATGTGGTTTTCACTGATATATCGTGGTAAGCTTTACTTAACATTTAGTGTTTCTTTCATGTCAATCGGTTCATAAATAAAAAAGTTATGCCAATTTAAAGAATCACGTCGAACATTTGTTAAACTATCTATCTACTATTCTTTCTCTGTTCAGTAGCATTGACTGAAACTTTACTAAATTTCATAATAAAAATAATGGTCTATATAAAATTATGATTATCTATACATATAATAAAAATGAAGTGTCTGTATGTAATATCAAAATATTTTTTTTCACTGATTGGGTATGAAAATATACACGCTTCTGATAACAAAAATGCAATTTTTAAAATTTTTGTCGGTCTGTCTGTCTGTTTGATCCGGGTAATCTTCGAAACGGCTGAACCGATTTTGACGGGAATTTCACTGACACATAGTTGAAATTACAGCGGGTTTCTTAGGTTACTCTAAATTAGACTAAGTATTAACCGCAGCTTCGTCTGCAATGCTATCTACAAAATGATTGGACCGATTTTCACCAAACTTTCACCAGCAGATAGCAGATATCATTTCAAGTAATTTAGTCTATTTTAATTTAGACTAGCTGTTAACCGTGGCTTCGCCCGCAGTACTATCTTCAAAACAGTTCAACCGATCTTCACGAAACTTTCACTAAAAGATAGCTGACGTAATAAAAAGTAATTGAAGCCATTTTAGTTTATACTAGCTGTTAACCGTGGTTTCGCCCGCAACACTATCTCCAAAACGGTTAGACCAGTTTTCACGAAACTTTCACTGGCAGTTAGCTGACTTTACGAAAAGTAATTTAGGTAATTTTAGTTTATACTAGCTATTAACCGTGGCTTCGCCCACAGTGCTTTCTCCAAAACGGTTAGACCGATTTTCATGGGACTTTCACTGGCAGATAGCGGACCTTATAAAAAGTAATTTAATTTATTTTAATTTAGACTAGCTGTTAACCGTGGCTTCGCCCGCTGTGCTGTCACCAAAACGGTTACATCGATTTTCACGGGATTTTCACTGGTAGATAGCGAACCTAATAAAAAGTGATTGAGGTTATTCTATTTTAGACTAGCTGTTACCCGCGACTTTGTCTGCATGAAATTTAGCAAGATTTCAACTCATTCTTTATTTTTAATAAGAGAAATAATTATCAGCCTATTGTTTACAATTCGGCATTATAATATAGGCATTATTAATGTTATTAATGATATAGAGGTTTTCCTAAAAAGATCTTAGATTATAAACTTATTACGTAAAGTGTTCCATAATACAATTTCTTGCGGAACAGACAAGCGTTTATTTTTTGTATAGTCACAAAATCTTAATTATAATAATGGCAATGTATATTAAATATAATGTAAATCTTAATAATAATATTTTAAGTTTTTGTTTCGTTAGTTCCTTATACAGTGTAAGTGAGCACTGAGGTAGTTATATGGTGGGTTAAGGTTCCAAATGTGTTGTTGATGACAAACCTCATTTGGTACGCTTTTTGTATTTATATATCTAATGTACACGTTACATGTTACTTTTAGTGGCGTGTGCGTCGTACTTACAATTGTCTTTAAAGAGCGTTTCTGTAATTGTACATAGTCTCACAATTCTATAATTCTTTAATACGATTTAAAAAAAAAACGCGTGCGGAGCTGCGGGTACAGCTAGTTATACATATAAACCTTCCTCTTCAATCACTCTATCTATTAAAACCGTATCAGAATCCGTTGCGTAGTTTTAAAGATTTAAGCATACATATGGATATAGGGACAGAGAAAGCGACTTTGTTTTAAACTATGTAGTGATATTATTCCATCTAAAGCGCATATACGAGTACAAGTGCTATTCAAACGTATAACAATAGTTTTAGATAATAGTACGGGATAGCCTCAACTAATCAAATGTGTCCGTTGTTAGCGACATCCGGAGAGGGTCAATCCCCAATATTGTGGGCTGTAGCAAAGCAAGAGATTATACGGAAACATACGGTTTAAAACATAATGAAATTGTTGTTTGAAGATTAAAGTGATTTTGTTTATAACTAGTAATACAGTAATACCTTTCAGTTTCAAGGTAATTAGAACATTTTCATTTTAATTAGAACATTCTTTAGGGCGTTAAGCGGTATTTTTGGCCGAAGATAAAATTATAATTTCGCGTCATGGCATGCTAAGTAAACATGAGCAGCCTTATTGTGCCTACGCGACTTGCGTCAGACTAGCGACGTTGTATGGGGTCCTGTGTACATGTAATTTTTTTTTAATATAGCATAGGAGGCCATTAAACAGGTGGGTCACCTGATGTTAAGTGATCACCACCGGCCATAGACATTTGCAACACCAGGGGAGTCGCAAGTGCGTTGCCAGCCTAGGTTGGGAGGGGGAGTAAGGAAGTGTGGGAAGGGGAAGGGAGGTGGGCCTCCGGCGCTCTCACTGACCGAACGAAACGCAACAATGCAAGCACTGTTACTTCACGTCGGTGTTCTGTGGGTCAGGTGGTAGTACCTCGGGCGAGCCGACCCATTCATGCTGAAACCAGTAATAGCTTCAGCGTGGCTCTACCACCGTCAGAATATTTATATTTTGCAGCTTATCATACGTTTAATTGATTGATAGATTAATAAAAATATATATGATTATTGCTCCGAGTGCCAATAGATATGAAATCCACACTAATATTAATAATTTCAATAAACAAATTTTGAAATTTTTATATTGTCATTCATACTATAATTAATATCAAAATTCAAAAGAAAACACATATATTTCATTGTTTGGGTTTTCATTTCCGTCGGCAGTCCTTATGACTGCCTCGGCTTTTTTTTTTCATTGTAAATAACCCAAGCGCGGTTTAAACGATTGGTTACACTTATTACAGTAAAATAATTAGTGGAACTACAAAGTACTAATCGAAAGGCGAAGAAAGCTATTCCTGTTGCGGTGTTTAGGCAGGTTTCTTTAATTTACGGAGCGGTTTAGTGACATGATATTAAATGTCTTTGAGCGTTGTTTGGCAGCATTGAACGACAACACACTTATTGCGAATGAGTGTTTCACTGAAATTATTATGTGGAAAAGAACCTTTGGCTGCGCTAAGCTTCGCTTAAAATTCCGCCTTAAAATTGTCCCTCGCCAGCGTGGAAACGCAATACCTCAAACCTTTCCCGGTGCTAGTAAGTCCCAGATAATTACTCACTCTAAACATGATTGCGTCGAACCATTGTGTTTCCTATGAATAATATACTCGTATGTACATATATAAATTTATTGCTCTGTAGACCAAGAAACGACATTTAACGTTTATATTCTATCATTTTTATTTTTCATATTATAATTTCTATTATTCTTCTTTTTTTTACTTTATTTTTGGCAACCAATCTTTTAGATTATTACTGCCATTGTCGAGTAGTTAATAGTATTACAAGTTCTTTTTCCATTCCATTTTTGGCAACCAGTCTTCTAGTAGACTATTACTGCCATTATCAAGTGAGTATCGATTTTATAATTTTCTTGATATAATTTCAATGAACTAACAAGATGGTGGCCATCTTGTTAGAACTTTCCATGGAGTTTTTGTGGCACCCCAGAATTCACGGTACGTCGTATTATTTTCCATTCACTTCACGTATGCACAATAAAGAAACTGTGTTACATAAAACACCACAAATTTTACACAATATAGAGTCAAGAAACACAAGATTATGAATAAAAAATAAAATCCACTACATGACAGACCAAGATCCCGCCGAAAACTCTCATTATTCTTCTATTGCAGTTTGACATGACATGTTTATTTTAATCATAGATAATTTACTAAAGATTTTTGTAACCTACACTACTAAACGTTAGTAAACCTAGGACACGGACTGCGGCGAACCTTCAGATATAATAAAACAAATACGTTTTTTTACAATATACCTACCGTATTACTAGATATATTACTACCGATTAAGTAAACCAAATAGTGCCCGCATCATTCGAAAACTATTGGATAGATTTCGACCATGTTTTTTTATTTGACTTCTTAGATACTTAGACCTTATCTAAAAAGATTATAACGATATTCAATTTAATAATACTGCAATAGTTATTTCTGCACATAAAGTATATTGTTAAATTAATAAACGGGTATCAGCTAGTTACGGTATAAAATATGAAAAAGAATAATATGGACTGCGTTGCGAGATATCTTTAAGCTACATTTCTCAACAACTATTTAAATTAAGTTGGCTACGTGGTCTGCATAACTTGATGCCGCATTCAAGATGCATTGCAGATAATAAGAAAATACTGTTATCTTTAGCAAATTTAGTTTGCTTATATATATTTTATCGTTACTAGCTACTGCTTCATTGGGAAATACGTCGTACGTCCTATTCCACGACACACTCGATTTCTATGCTATAGTTAATTGAAAATCCTTCAGCCGTTTGTCCGTCAAAAATAATTAATGTAAAACATAGCTAATAAAAATTCACCATCATTAATTTTCAAGACTATCTGTAAGAGTTTAGTTCAGCAGGAGATTTTAAATCTATATTACACTACATAGAAGAAAAAATAGTATACATTTCAGTTCGTTTTAATAAACATTGTACTAATTTTATATTATAAAAGCTGGCGCGACGGACGTTGCCTGCCCGGAAGAGATACAGTGCCACCCATAGGGTCCAATTATGAAACTAAGCCTAACGCTCGTAAAAGAATTCATAAAAAAACTGTCAAGCTGTTTCGCAGGAGTTTAGTCACATACACAAGTGTAGAAGAATTATATATATAAAGATGTATTATAGATATAGTGACTTCATAAATATAGTATAGTGACATATTTAACAGGTGGTAGAGCCACGCTGTAGCTATTACTGGTTGTCAGCATGAATGGGTCAGCTCGCCCGGGGTAGTACCACCCTCTCACAGAAAACCGACGTGAAGTAACAGTGCTTGCATTGTTGCGATTCGTTCGGTCAGTGAGAGCGCTGTAGGCCTACCTCCTCCAAACACATGCTGGCAACGCACTTGCGACTCCCCCGGCGTTGCTAGTGTCTATGGACGGTGGCGATCACTTACCATCAGGTGACCCGCCAGTTCGTTTGCCCACTATAGTATTAAAAAAAATACATACCCGGTGACTTGGTTCGCGTTAAAATAAAATACATGCTGCGTTAATCACAGATAATGTGAAGAAGAATGGATAGAATGCTTTCTAATGATAAACCGATTTTAAAATTTGGTTTCTCAATAAAATAAAAATGAATATAATCGACAACATAATCAACTTTTGTTTCAAGTTCATTAGAATCTGTATGGCTGTTTGACTGTGATCAACGCACATTCAAACAAACCTGCTAGAACTAAAAGGTTAATGTTTGTCCATTTCGTATTAGAACATTCGTGACTTTACAATTTTGAAGCATAAAAACTTTACGGTTGTTCCAAACGACACAACACAACAACAGCGACGGTATTATCTTAAACATTATAGTGAGTTCACATCCAGTGAACCCTTCTCAGTTATAAGCAGTTTGTTTGACATGACATTGAGATTTCTGATTGATAGATCTAAGATCTTTCTCCTGTCTGAAACTAATAAGAAAATATTAATACTTTCATGTTTACATTTCGTTTATCGCCTTCTGCTGTCAGATATGTAACAGCTATAAATCAATTCCCAGCGGAAGTGGTAATGCAATATCAAATTAATCTATGTATATCGGATAATCTTTAATCAAATATAGTATCGTTTTAATTTTTAAAATATATCTTGGAATCGTGTAAATACTTATTTAAATATTCGTTGGATTCGTTTTAAATCACAACTAAAAGCAAAACACATAAATAAAATTTTAATGTTTATTTGTAATGTCAAAATGACAGCTTTTTACCAAATGGATGTGAAAGTATATACGTAACTTTTTACAAAATAAAATTTAGATGTTTATTTGTCTGTTTGGTTGTTCCGGCTAATCTCTGAAATCATTTAACTGATTTTGAAGGGACTTCATTGATAGATAGCTGATGTTGTAAGGAGTAACATAGACTACTTTTGTTTTAGGCAAAAAAAAAATTAAATAGATAAATAAAATTAAAGTGTTTGCTTGTAATGTAAATTGTATGTAATGTATGAAAAATATACCAGAAACCCAATTTTCTAAAAAAAATTCTGTCCGGTAATTTCGGCGAATCTCCGAAACTTGACTTGACGGGACTTTCGCTGGCAGACATCTGATCTGACAACAAGTGAATTAGGCTAGAATTTAGAAAAAAACAGAATTTTGTGCAAATATAATAAAGTAAACAAGCTGCATCCAGCATCGCGCGTGCTCCACCCGCGGTTACACTTGTAGGAGCTTCGGGCTCACTACTATAAGATTCTATACTGACACGGACAGCGTAATAATAATACTCGGAGTGCGTGAAATAGACTGTTTATTTATATGGCCATATAAGGTAAGGTAGACGCGACGTTTCATTTATTTGGTCAATTGTTTGAACGACATTCTATTTACAATATTTATAAAAGTTTCAGCCAGCCTGCCAAAGAGGATGACATACTCGGTAGCTACACACTAAACATTTTTTTTGCTATATTCCACGCAGGCGATGCCGCGTTTAACTATTGGTACATATTGTAAAGTAAAAGTATAAAGTAAGTTTCGCACCTGTCTATCTTTTATCACCCCTTAGGTCCTCTAAACTAAGTAACCCATTAAATACAGTTTTAACTATCATTTAGACAATTTATTTCAGAAGATTTATAGTTTATACGCATAACATATGAATGTAGAGTACGTATGTAAGTAGAGAAAAAACGAAGTGTTCTAATAAAGTCATAAGGAGTTTTCGGGCGATTCCATTGGAAACGCTGGCTACATTTTATGAGCTCCATAAAAATAATGTACTACAGAATTGTACACCTTAAAATTGCCTACAAAAAAGTAAATATCGACGCTATTTTGACGAATTGACGAATTCTTATCCAATTAAATATTTTAGTTATGTCAAGCATTTAATGTAGATCAAGATTATCTCTTACAGTATATCATTTCAATGAATATTATTTGAAAAGATATCACAGAATAAAAATGGAACGCCAGAAAAAATTGTTTGTGTGAAGATTCTTACGTAGCTTCTATCATTTCAATGAACTGTAAATATCAAACACCTAAAAGATGTATCTAAATCGCTCGGACACTTATGACATTAGTACACTGCACCTGTACAAAACCAGGGCGAACCACTAGTAATATCATAAACTAAACCCGTGTTATTACAAAAAAGATAAATACGTATTAAATACTTGGTTTCAAAAGTTTCCTAATAAATGCATAATTAGTTTTCCTAATAAGTTCGCGTTCTCCTTTTTCACAAGTCTAACCTAACGTAAACAAAGCGAGACAAAAGAGCAAGATGGCGAACATTCAGCGACCGCGGTGCATTTAATATGAGACTTTTTTAAAGCCAGGGTTCAATACGTATTTAACTTTTTTGTAATAACACCGAACAAGTTTGGTGAAACTTGGCAGACCATTTAACCCTAATATATTATAATATTATTGACTTATTGACATCATTCAATAATATATTTTGTATCTGGTTTC
>MU159230.1:0-41059 GCA_015888305.1 Antheraea pernyi | reverse complement strand
CCCTACAAAGTATCTGTAACCAGAATATGAGACTCAAACGGTAATCGATTTTAAAAATTAATTATGTACTAAGCTGGAAACATTTAAAGTAAGCATAGAAAGTTTTAATGAACTTCTGAGAGTGCTCGGTATGTTAAATATTGACTTGGTCGGAGATTTTAACACGTAAAGTCTATAAAGGATGCTGTTTTTCAAAACTGGTTGTGCTACTTTCATGTTCTAAGTTGATCATGACGATTTTGATCACCTAAAGTTAATTGTATGATTTGAAATTCTCGTCGATTATCGCGGGTTCTGAGCTGAGCTGGCCTTTATGAATTATTGTTTAAAATCCTAATATAAACCAGTATATTTACCAAATGAAAAATTGCCTGAAATTAATAAACGAATGAAAGCTTTAGAGAGAGGAGAGTACAAAAACCAGGCATGTAATAAAATTAATGCGAAATGAAAGTAAAAAATGTCTCCCATTTATTTTACTTTGTTTTTCTATCCAAGAATGCGAGTCCTTTAATCTGACTATAAATTCAAATTGTACCTTGGGACACTAATCGAGATGCTTCTCATTTTTTAGGAACTATTCCATATTATTACAGCATATTTTCTCGACAGTAAATGTCTATATGAAGTAACGACAATTTAAGCAGTAAAAAGTAGTTTCTTTTGAGAAAGTTTTACTGCGGACATAAAATATTTAATGTGTGAACTTATTTTAGAAGAACATTCCAGATGTTATATATATTCTATAAGTAATTTTTATTACCCACGTGAGTGTATTCCAGCCTTATATTTGTTGTAGGCAAAAACTTATTGCTTATTATTTTTGTGACATAATACGAGAATAATATAATAAATCTTGGGCAATTTTCATTGTATTAGGAATTTGCGTTCGTACATTTATAGTTTAGGGCGTATGTTTGTTTTAAGTTATAATGAAATACGTAATTCCATTATTCGTTTCATTTATTTTCAGGTACTATATAAAGACAATGTGAAAAGTGGAGTGGTTCAAAGTGTTTTAATTAAAGTGATAAATGTGGTAATAATTGTGAAATGTGTGCCACGTTAAATTGAGTGTATTGAAGTGTTTGATAATGAGTTTTTTAACGTCGCTTGGTCAGTACGTGGCGGGGATGGCCGATAGCGTGGCAGGGTTGGCTTTGTCGCCCCGTCGCGCGCCGCCCTCTCGTCACCGTTCAGCCGAGGAAACACAAGCTAAGCCACCACTGCCCTCCACTGCTACTATGAGAGGTTTGTCTTTTTCTAAATCCTGCATAATAACCGACTTTCTAATAACAATGAATGATGAAAATTGCTACGCCGTACTTCGTATTTCCGTAGATATTAAAATTGATAATTTTTACAATTATTTGCAATTTTTGTTCGAATATTTCAATGAATATACTAATTTTCTAATATTCAAAACGAGTAAATTAATAATCATTGCACTTTTACGAGTTACTAATATAAGTAAATAAGCATTCGAACTAAAATATTTAAGTTTAGAAAGTCTATAATGATTCCAGAGTGAGGAAACAATTGAAAAATTAATTTATCGATTTTTTATTGCACAATAAGTTATGAGACGAACAGTCAAGAAAAAACTGAAATAAACAATCGAAATGAAAGCACACAATCGTATTAATTATCTACATTTCAATTATTGGGTTCTTAAGGGGATCAATTTGATTTTTCTATCACATTTCAACCCACATTCATCCAATTTAATATTGTGAGATATTGCAAATAACTTTATATCTCTGGAAATGTTTTATCTAATATGGCATATATAAGTGTAGGTTGTAGAGATTATTCTAAATCAATACAGGGTTTCCGCGAGTGGTACCTACTGAGGGTGCGTCAGCTTTGGGCGCCCGTCGCCGTACGCTTGATTGCCTAGCCCCAGCTCCGCCGCCACGCCGGGGTGGATCGCTCCGAGTGCCTAGGAATCCGCCACCGCCGGAGAAACCCACAATGGCCTTTTGTAAACGCCGTCTCTCGTGGCCGGAGGTTGACAATTCTGTAAACTCTGGGTAATGTATTAAATAATTTGTATTCATTACATAATGTAGATTGTGCGATAATTGTAATCTCATAATAAATGAACTTTTGTATTAGATCGAATAACACATATTGAATCATGTTCTGATATTTTGAAATTATGAAAAAGGACAGATTCAGAGGTTGGGCATATAAATAATATTTTAAACGAAATTTCTCGTTGGTTTGCATTAAATAACTTAGTACTTAATACAGGTAAAACAAAATGTATGAGATTTATTTGGCTTAACGTGCTACAGGTTGATAGTAGCATCAAAATCGAAGGGAATTTTGTTGGGTTAGTTGATACTACTGTATTTTTGGGTAACACACTAGATTCAAAATTACAATGGGGTGCTCAAATTAAACAATTGGCAAGCAAATCAAGTTCTGCTGCATTTGCAGTATGTAAGATTCGCCAGCTAACTGATATTGCCACTGATAGTCTATTTCGCCTACTTCCATAGCTTAATGTCTTATAGCATTCTGTTGTGGGGGACAGCAGCTGAGGTAGACACCATATTTTTATTACAAAAACGGGCAGTTCGAGCAATTTACAATATTCTATAAGTAATTTTTATTACCCACGTGAGTGTATTCCAGCCTTATATTTGTTGTAGGCAAAAACTTATTGCTTATTATTTTTGTGACATAATACGAGAATAATATAATAAATCTTGGGCAATTTTCATTGTATTAGGAATTTGCGTTCGTACATTTATAGTTTAGGGCGTATGTTTGTTTTAAGTTATAATGAAATACGTAATTCCATTATTCGTTTCATTTATTTTCAGGTACTATATAAAGACAATGTGAAAAGTGGAGTGGTTCAAAGTGTTTTAATTAAAGTGATAAATGTGGTAATAATTGTGAAATGTGTGCCACGTTAAATTGAGTGTATTGAAGTGTTTGATAATGAGTTTTTTAACGTCGCTTGGTCAGTACGTGGCGGGGATGGCCGATAGCGTGGCAGGGTTGGCTTTGTCGCCCCGTCGCGCGCCGCCCTCTCGTCACCGTTCAGCCGAGGAAACACAAGCTAAGCCACCACTGCCCTCCACTGCTACTATGAGAGGTTTGTCTTTTTCTAAATCCTGCATAATAACCGACTTTCTAATAACAATGAATGATGAAAATTGCTACGCCGTACTTCGTATTTCCGTAGATATTAAAATTGATAATTTTTACAATTATTTGCAATTTTTGTTCGAATATTTCAATGAATATACTAATTTTCTAATATTCAAAACGAGTAAATTAATAATCATTGCACTTTTACGAGTTACTAATATAAGTAAATAAGCATTCGAACTAAAATATTTAAGTTTAGAAAGTCTATAATGATTCCAGAGTGAGGAAACAATTGAAAAATTAATTTATCGATTTTTTATTGCACAATAAGTTATGAGACGAACAGTCAAGAAAAAACTGAAATAAACAATCGAAATGAAAGCACACAATCGTATTAATTATCTACATTTCAATTATTGGGTTCTTAAGGGGATCAATTTGATTTTTCTATCACATTTCAACCCACATTCATCCAATTTAATATTGTGAGATATTGCAAATAACTTTATATCTCTGGAAATGTTTTATCTAATATGGCATATATAAGTGTAGGTTGTAGAGATTATTCTAAATCAATACAGGGTTTCCGCGAGTGGTACCTACTGAGGGTGCGTCAGCTTTGGGCGCCCGTCGCCGTACGCTTGATTGCCTAGCCCCAGCTCCGCCGCCACGCCGGGGTGGATCGCTCCGAGTGCCTAGGAATCCGCCACCGCCGGAGAAACCCACAATGGCCTTTTGTAAACGCCGTCTCTCGTGGCCGGAGGTTGACAATTCTGTAAACTCTGGGTAATGTATTAAATAATTTGTATTCATTACATAATGTAGATTGTGCGATAATTGTAATCTCATAATAAATGAACTTTTGTATTAGATCGAATAACACATATTGAATCATGTTCTGATATTTTGAAATTATGAAAAAGGACAGATTCAGAGGTTGGGCATATAAATAATATTTTAAACGAAATTTCTCGTTGGTTTGCATTAAATAACTTAGTACTTAATACAGGTAAAACAAAATGTATGAGATTTATTTGGCTTAACGTGCTACAGGTTGATAGTAGCATCAAAATCGAAGGGAATTTTGTTGGGTTAGTTGATACTACTGTATTTTTGGGTAACACACTAGATTCAAAATTACAATGGGGTGCTCAAATTAAACAATTGGCAAGCAAATCAAGTTCTGCTGCATTTGCAGTATGTAAGATTCGCCAGCTAACTGATATTGCCACTGATAGTCTATTTCGCCTACTTCCATAGCTTAATGTCTTATAGCATTCTGTTGTGGGGGACAGCAGCTGAGGTAGACACCATATTTTTATCACAAAAACGGGCAGTTCGAGCAATTTACAATATGGGACCACGTGAATCCCTAAAGACCAAGTTCAAGGAATACGGTATCTTGACTCTGCCCTACCTATACATTCTTGACAATTTAATGTATGTCCGTAAGAACCTTGAAAAGCTAGATTTCGTAAAAAACCGGCACAATCTAAATACTAGAAATTGTGACAAACTGGTTGTCCCACGTTTTAGACTTAGTAAAACCGGTAATAGTTTTTTGGGAAATAGTATTAGATTTTACAACAAAGTCCCAAAGGATATTACCGATTTGCCGGATTGCAAATTTAAGCGCCACGTCAAGCGGGTTTTGGTGTCAAAAGGCTATTATAGAGTGGATCAATATGTGAACGATGGTGATGTCTGGAATTGACTCATCTCTGTGCATCCATTGAAAACGTTTGTGACATTTATTATTATATAGATAGAATATATTATTATTCTAAATATTATATATATTTGTTAAAAATATAAACCAGATCGAGTTCCTTGCCGGTTCTTCTCGATGATTGGGTTGTTTTTCGAACCGGTGGTAGTTTTGACGCTCATGAGTTCCTTCTTAGGGCCTAAATTGAATAAAGTTTTTTTTATTTGATTTGATCTAATTCATTTTAAAGTAGCTGTCCGTCCCGGCTTTGCATGGGTTAAATACAAAGAAAAGTAGGAAAAGATCGTCCGGTTACCGTAGGTCAGTGCAATACAATAAAATTAAACAATACAATTCTGTCAATATATTTGAAGATCTCTTTCCTGTCTTCAATCTTACTGACTCATATTTTTGTATCTCATAGGAAAGCAAACGAACAGGCAAGTCACCTGATGTTAAGTGATCACCGCCGTCCATAGACCCTAGCAACACCAGGGGAGTCGCAAGTGCGTCGCCAGCCTGTGTTTAGGGAGGGGGGGAGGGGAAAGTAGGTGGTTATCCGGCGCTCTCACTGACCGAACGAAACGCAATATTGCAAGCACTGTTACTTCACCTCGGTGTTTCTGTGGGTTCGGGTGGTAGTACCCTGGGCGAGTCGACTCATCCAGGCTGAAACTAGTAATAGCTTGCATAATACGCATGTATTGTGTATTTAGGTGGTAGAGCCACGCCAAAGCCATTACTGGTTTCTGCATGAATGGGATGGCTAGCTACCATCCGACCCACTGAAAACCGACTTGAAGTAACAATGCTTGTTCATTATTGCAGTTCGCTCGGTCAGTGAAAATGCCGGAGGCCCACCTCCCCTTCCCCTCTCATCCCCTCCCACTCCCCCTCCCCTCTCCTCCCAAATACAGGCCGGCAACGCACTTGCGACTCCCTTGGTGTTGCTAGTGTCTATGAACGGCGGTAATCACTTCCATCAGGTGACCCGCCTGTTCGTTTGCCCGCTGTAATATAATACATAAATATAAAACAATGTAAAATATAAAAATGGTTTCCATTGGCTGCAATACAGTCCTTTAAACGTTGAGGTCAGTTATCAATAGAAGCACGCTCTCTTTCCATGGGAAAATTCTTCACTGCCGCACGTACGTTTTACGCATCGTTTTAGATACTCCAAATTATCATGGCTCTAGAGCAAGCCGTACTCTCTAAAACGGACCATAAATCATAATCCAGCGAATTAAGATCAGGACTAGACGATGGCCAGTCGTCAGTTCTGAAGAGGTCCGAAACGTTCGTGTCCAACCAAGACTGCGCAGACCGAGCTTTATGACCCGGCGCCGAGGCTTGCTGGAAGGACCATTCTTGGTTATTGAACATGGTTTTATTAAGGGGCTTCACTACCTTCTCAAAAATGGTATCTTGATACACTTGTGCCGATGTTTTGATACCTTTCTCACAAAAGTATGGCTCAGTCTCTCCTTCATAGCTAAAACCCCACCAAACCATCACTGAAGTCAGATAGTGCCCACGTTGCACTCTGTCGAGTAATTGGGAAGCTTCCTTAGAGCATTGAGCATAAACGGTCACGGATTGTTAAAATGTTGCTCATTGTAAAAAAAATCTCATACGTAAACAAAATTCTTCAGTAACCTCCTCTTGCGTACCGCTTCAGTAGTTGTTTCGATTTTACCACCCTATTCTTTTTTTAATTATCAGTTAAGAAATGACTAGTACGTCTTTTATAGGCTGCAAGTCCTAGGTCATCTCTTAAAATACGCGACATGGTTCTAGGTGCTATCTTCATCTCCCAAAATCTTTTGCTTTCGGACAGGATTTCTTCGAATTGTTTCCCTTACTGCTTTGACCACCTTTTTCGTACGAATACTACGTGGACGGCCAGATCTTTTTCTGTCACAAACAGAGGAGGTCTCATTGTATCTATAAATAGGCCGGTACACAAACATTTTACTAATACCAAACGTATGGAGAGTTTTATAAAAATAATATATGATATAAAATGATCATATAAAAATGCCAGATTCCAAATTTAAATGTAATATTTTGTTTATTTTTAATTGTAACAGTACTTATGGCCAGACTAAGTATTAGCGTACAAAGGCAGTGAAGCTACTTACTAAGGAAAACCAATTTAAGATGCTTCTAAATTTTATATGGTACCTATATATTATATAACAAACACGATTCAAACCGAAGCATTTATTAGACAACAATAGAAAATTTCTAAATAATTACACAAATACCTAGTTGTTGTATAATATAATAGTTTAAAGTGCTAAAATAAATATCCTCAGAAAGTAATTTAAGATAAAGGCCTCATTACAAAGTTTGCGTAAATACTTCATTATGATAATGGTGTTAATAAATATAGTGGTCGAGAGGCGAAACAGCAGAGGCTGTTAGATGAGTCAATTTACCAGCAGGAGCTTCGTTATTTGAATTAGATAATTTGATTAAAACCACGGGGGTCTATAGGTCTTCTATTTACCCAGACTCTTTCATTAATCGTTATTTCTTATTATTTGTATTGCACGGTGAGTATTTCTTTATTTTATTTGTATTTATTATGTGTGAGAGAGCAAGATGTTAGAATCAGCATTACTACCCTAGCTGTTACCCGCGACTTTGTCCGCATGAAATTTACCAAGATTTCAACTCATTCTTTATTTTTAATAAGAGAAATAATCATCGGCTTATTGTTTACAATTCGACATTATAATTATAAATAACATTAATGATATAGAGGTCTTCCTAATAAAATCTTAGATTATAAACGTATTACGTAAAGAGTTCCATAATACAATTTGTTGCTGAACAGACAAGCGTTTATTTTTTGTATAGTCACAAAATCTTAATTATAATAATCGCAATGTATATTAAATGTAATGTAAATATAAATCTTTATAATAATATTTTAAGTTATTGTTATAATAGTTCCTTATACAGTGTGAGCACTGAGGTAGTTATATGGTTGGTTATGGTTCCATATGTGTTGCTGATGACAAACCTCATTTGGCACGCTCTTTGTATTTATATATCTAATGTACACCTTACATGTTACTTTTAGTGGCGTGCGCGTCGTACTTACAATTATCTTTAAAGAACGTTTCTGTAATTGTACATAGTCTCACAATTCTATAATTCTTTAATACGACGGAATGCGTGCGGAGCTGCGGGTACAGCTAGTTATAAAATAAAGTCCTCTGCCAATTCTGTCTCTCTGTCTGTACGCGATAAACTCAAAAACTACTCCACGGATTTTTATGCGGTTTTCACCATTCGGTAAAGTGATTCACGAGAAAGGTTTAGGTATACAATTTGTAAAGGTTTTTTTAAATTATTATTATTTACAATATCCGCCCGGTCCGCTTGTTATGTATAATGAAAAAACAAATAAAAGTATTTTTCTTAATATTTCATAGGTTTTAGCGTTTCAGTACAATCTAACCCAATATTACCTGATGACGATTTGGCGTAAGATTGTAAACATGCTATATATAAACACCAACTGATACTATTACTGAATTAATGATACCGGTATTATTTCATACAAACTTTTTTTTTAACTTTATTTTTGGCAACCGATCTTTTAGATTATTACTGCCATTGTCGAGTAGTCAATAGTATTACAAGTTCTTCTTCCATTCCAGTTTTGGCAACCAGTCCTCTAGTAGACTATTACTGCCATTGTCAAGTGAGCAATGATGTTACAAGTTTCTTGATATACTTTCAATGAACTAACAAGATGGTGGCCATCTTGTTAGAACTTTCCATGGAGTTTTTGTGGCATCTCAAAATTCATGGTCCGTGGTATTATTTTCCATTCACTTCACTTATGCACAATAAACAAACTATATTACATAAAACACCACCAATTTTACACAATATAGAGTCAAGTAACACAAAATTATGAATAAAAAATAAAATCCACTACATGACAGACCAAGATCCCGCCAAAAACCCTTCATACAAACTTGTAACATATGGATATTGACAGTATTATTATTATATTATGACAATTTGTTTTAGTTTTAAAATAAGTTTTAAGTTATAAGATATTGTGTAAAAGTAACTTTATCTAAGAACATATACTTAAGCAAACGTGTTTATTGTATTTGTACAGGAAACAATTTGTAATAAGCACAAAAATCATAGGAAAATATATGAAATTGAAAAGAAAAACAATACCAAATATGTAATTTACAAAGGCAACGGGATAGTGATTTCATATACACGTATAGAAGTAGGTTTTTACATACTTTATACGTATAGGGCATATGGTTATTGGAGTCAGATTAATTAAATCTAAATAAAAAAAAAACATTTTTATTAGCTTTGCCCGCAGTTTTGCTAGTATTAATGTAGATTTCGCCTATCACTCGCAAAATAAAACATTTTTTCCGGATGAAAAGATTTCCATATCCTTTTCTGTACGCCCGAGAATTTTTATACAAAGTTTCATGACAATCGGTTGACTGAAAGGGTGAAAGCGTAATAAACAAACTAAATTCCATTTACATTTATAATATTAGTTATTCAACACGCAGATATATAATTTATTTATTCTTGTTAGTAAATAACTGTTTTTTTATTATTATCAATATTTAAATTCGAAGGTAATCTCATAACCTAACCCAGAATTAACGAATTCGTAAAATAATACAATGTTAAAAAAATACAATTATTTCACTAACAATTTAGACGTCATAAATGAATATATAATTCACCATATTCATGTCTAACTTTGTTTTTATAGTTAACAAAGATAATTAAATACACGACGGACGAACGTACAATGCACAAAGGAAATTCAATTTATTTTACTTTCAATACAGTTTACGTAGGGGCTACGTCCGGTGCAACCGTGCAAAGGCAACTTAATTATCATGCATCCTTTTTGTACTGCGTTGTGGTCGTTGGAGGTCGTTTGACGTAAACAAGAATTTCATTGGACGACAGGTGCAATAGAGTTGTCTCATTAACAAAATACCAAATACGAAGGCATGATAGTTCTTCCACTGTTAATTAAATGCCTACCTTATAATATAGTTTAAGGGTATAGATTTTTTATTTACTGGGTAATAAGGAGATCCGTTAACAAAAGAATGATACCTTATCTAGGTTCACAATATTATGAAAACTTAACTAGACTTATTACTATCTTACAATGATGAAAACAATAAAAATGAAATGATTATTATATGTATGGGTATTTTTATTAATCTACAATATATATTTTTAAACATACATTTTTTTATTAAAACAAAAACTAAACATGGATGTAATAAAACTTAAAATAAGTACTTTATAATAAAACAAAAACCTCATGTACTTTATCTGCAGTAAGATAAAGGGAAATTGATAGATAAGATAAATGACGGCATGTAAATTACCAGATAACGCAAATTATCAATTTCAATAAATAAATTTGTAAAAAATCTAAATTGCCAACAAAACAATTTATCCAAAACGAAAATTGAAATTTATGTATTTATTAGACAATGTACCGAAGTAAGCATTAATTAGTTTTTCTGTAGAAGTGCCATATTAACTCTTAATCAAACATCGTCCATCGTTTATCTTTAATTTTCACTAGGATTCGGTATAGTAGATTTTAAAAGTGAATAAAACCTCATCCTAAATATATTATTCTTATTTCGTGGCTGAAACAGCGTGTATCGGACCGTAAACGTCACTGTGACAGCTACTTCATTTTGTGAGTCTGTTATGTTGCTTATGAGTAAAATGTAAATATTTTTATGAATAATATCAAAAAGCGGTAAATCTACAAGTAAAGATGTAAAAAATCACCTCTAATATTGTGTAGTTACAGTAAAATACTATAACCTCTTGCCAGACAAAGGGATTATGGTAACCCATACGATTGTCATTACATTTCATTAGATGCATTTTCCAATAACCACATATTTGTATATAGCATACAATATACAACTATAATAAATTTAAAGACCTAACCTGTCGACTTTTATTGGGCCTGGTTAGTGGATAAAATTTCCAAGTAGCTTGCTCAGTAATAAGAAATAACCAAAATAGGATAACTTATACAGGTGATATGTATGTGGATGGTGTATTTTAAACGTGATTTATAGTGATTACCAAAAAAGTAAGCACCGTTGATTAATTGAGAAATCAACTATAAAAAACTGGCTGTATTTGATTTACATTCTAGTGTTTCTCGTAGAAGAAACATTGTATAAATGGTGTACTAAAATGTGCTTAGTTCAAACGACCCTTATTTACATTTAAAAAAAGTTGCATAAGCGATATCTTACGGATTAAACTTTGTAAGCTTTAAATAAAGCTAATCACGTCTAGACGCTGTAATTGAAAAAGTCAAAACATAAATATTATCAGTTAAAGTAATTGAATTGGAACATTTAGATAAATGTAATAGCTGATAACAAATAAATTGGACAAAAAGATATATATGTTTAATGATTGTCTATAAGTACTAACGACACGTCCCGACGTCGTTTAGATGCAGCGTACTAATATGGTGTCATTACTTTCTAAACGATTTGGATCCATTTTTTGGTATTATGACATTTACAGTTCAAAGAGGTTACGTAAGAATCTTCTGATAACTTTTTTGAATAGTTTTAATTATGTGATATATTCTAAGGTGTTTATTGAAATTATATGCTATAGAAGGCAACCTTGATCTTCAATTCACATGAAACATTCAATGCCCAACGTAACAAAAGACAACTTGAATAAGGATTAACATAATATTTGACAAAATCGTTTCACAATTTACCAATTTTTTTTAAAGATATGTAAAAGATAAAAATCATTTCTGTAGGTTACCCTGAAGATAGATACACAACTTCGTAGTATATTTTTTTTGTGTAACTCATAAGGTTTAGCCTGCGTTACCAGTGTAAGCTACCGAAAAATCCTTGTTACGATTTCATTAGAATACAGCGATTTTTCTCAACTTTATATGCATATTATACAAAAACCGCCTGGAAGAAATTCTCCAAAGGATAGAGAAAATCGTACGAAAGCCTGTTTCCTAGTCTAGAAGAACCAAGAGAACATAATATATAGATAGACAATGCGTCTTTGTTTTATAATATCTATAGATGTTCACCGTAGATACATATACTGTTTAGTGTACTTTTAGCCTACTATATAATATTTTGGGATATGAAGACTTTCAGTAAACCTACTTCTATTTTCACACCCTTTAGATTTAGCTATATTTAAATAATTTAGTACACCAAAGTAAGTTCCAGCTATCAAATTAGAGATATGATTAAAATCGAAAAAATCTACCGCTTATTATTTGCCAAGAGAAATCAAATCTAACGAAATGTTTTTGTAATTGTCAATATGGGTTTATATCCTTGTATAAATCGCGAAACCATATCGATATAGATCGATTATTTTATATGTATAATATATCTGAATACATTATTTTTGATACCATTTCGTACACAGCCAATTAAGGCCAAATTATTACTAGTATTAAGATATCTAAACAGCTGATTTACATTATATTTAACATTCAGGCACATAACTGGAATTATGCAAGTTAACATAACATAAAAGTAGCTTGTTCAGAACCATAGCACGGTTTACCATCATTGCGCCACAACGAATGAGTCATATTATTGTCAATTTAATAATAGTCTTGACTAGATAAGATCAGAATAATGTTTCCAATAATATATTTAAAGCCTCTGATCAAGGAAAGGCATGGCGTGTTTAAACTCCAACACGTATTGTAGTCTGCTTGGTGAAATTAGGAACAAACATTGAATAGGCTTAATGTATTTGCACTTACGATTACATAACCAAAAATATTCTACAATACATTTTGTTCTTTTTTGTCTCTCTGAATATAGTAAGTACGGGCTTGTGCATAATGTAGTCAAGAGTAAAACACAAAACAAAGTTAAAATGATATTATATAGGAATCTAAAATTAGCATTTATTTATCCTTAAATTGTCAGATGCCATTCATGTAGAATAATACGTATTTATACTTACATTTGTGTTTTCCACTTCTATATTTAGAGAGGTCAAAAAGTTTGGCGAGATATGTAGTTAATTTTTTTGTGCTATAAATGATATGTAACGGCACTAAAACTGTATTATTATATTTTTATTTATTGTATTGATATTTATGTATGATGTTGTTATGTGTATGTATTGTATATGTGTAGTATATATGTAGTATATTGGTGTTGATATTTTATTTATATATTGTGATATTAAATAGTTTAAACATAGTTTTATAAAAACCACACTTTTTACACCTACCAACATTTATATCTGCATCACCTAATGGTAGACTGGCACTTAATGCCTTCGGCATTAAGTCCGCCATTGCGTATTTAACGTATAAGGTGTAAATAAATAAATAAAGAACACGGTACAATGAATTGCGTTATAACCTATAACGTTAAAAAATATACAAAATAGATATCTATTTGTAAATTGTACACAGGAAACTCAATTTATTTCCCTCCCAATGTATTTTATGAGAAGGCAGCGTCCGGCGTAACTCTGCATAGAAACTTCATTATACGTGCGTCATATCTGTACTTGGGGCCGTACGTCTGACGTCAATAAAGCCCTTTATAGGTGCAGTACAACCAGTGATTGAACTAACGCGAGTTGAAAGGATAAAGTTATAGGCAAGATATTGGATACATGTATATGAAACTTGTGTTCTATTGACATACAGAAAGGGTTTTGTTTCAACGGATAATTTATTGTGATCAAATACTTAGTTGCCGCCTTTAATTCACTTATGAAGGACTAGCAATTTCCCTCGGCTTCGCGCGTGTTTTTTATACAATATATAACTTCGACTCTTAATTTTATATTTAAAAAAATAATTCACTGAATGTTTGATTGATATATGAAAGATTTTTATATAAAACTTCATTCCTTTTTCCACCAACTTTGGGGTTACATTTCGATTATAGTTTAGAAAAATTGTTTTCCAATAGTCAAATTACAAGTAAAGAAATGAATCACTAGAACGGGGTAAAGAAAATCAGCACCCCAAGCTTTCATTCTCCAAGGAATTTATAATGATGACTATTTTACTGTTTCAGTGATGCAAGTAGAGGCAGAATGTGGCATTTTGTATAATGAAAATGTTTATCAGCTATTTATTAACGACTAACGGGCCCGACGGACATTGTCCCGCCCAGATAATAAAAAAAAACCTTGGCAAATTATATACTTAAATCTTCCCCGTAAATCACTTTGACTACTGGTGGAAGCCGCATGAAAATCCGTTGAGTAGTTTTTGTGCTTATCGCGGACAGACAGACAGACGTGGCAGAGCACTTTGTGCACTATGTGGTGATATATAATACGTTAGTTTGGTTACCCTGATGTGCTTTTTTTGAATCAAATATACATAACAAAATATCATGTTTTTTTTTAAATTTTCTCATAGGAGGCAAATTGACAGGTGGGTCACCTGACGTTAAGTGATCATCACCGTCCATAGACACTTGCAACACCAGGGGAGTCACAAGTGCCTTGCCAACCTGTCTTGGGGGAAAGGAGGAGTAAGGGAAGGGGGAAGGGGAGGTTGGCCGGAACAATGCAAGCACTGTTACTTCACGTCGGTTTTCTGTGAGGGGGTGGTACTTCCCCGGGCGAGCCGACCTATTTATGCTGAAACCGTTAATAGCTTCAGCGTAGCTCTACCACGTTGAAATACCATGTTCTTAAAATGAAATCAAATAGGAAGTTTATCGAACGCGGGATTAAAAAGAAATACATTACTATATGTACTTATCCTATTATCCTCGCAGTCACTGTCGCAGCCGATTGTTAATGTTGAATACAAAAGAAAATATCATATATTTCAATTTGCTTTCATTTACAAAGTGAAAAGGTACATCTTTATTTTATAATTCTATAGAGATTTACCCCGCAATAATATGTCAGAGAACATGACGAGAGATAGGGAGTTGATGTTGGACGTCTATTGTTGACGTTAAAATGTTTGGGTTATTCATGTACCTACAATATCACTTCATGTTTTGTGAAACAATAAAACATACACTGACTACTACGAAAGGTTCGAGATAGCGAATACCAAAAATTTATCTATGAACGCTATATTCTTATTGTCAGACTATTCAACTCTGTAGAATCGGTGACAGTTTTATAGTCGGTATTATAAAGGTAAAAACTATTGTTTCTAAAAACCTTACAGAATTATTGTGTGTGTAAACACTCTCTCGTTTTCTATTGTGAAGGTAAATAAGACAGTAACTACGTCACAGAAAGTTGAATATCAAAGCAGACAAGCTTGAGTAATGAGGCCAGGAATTTCTCGAGAGTTTTCCGGGAGAAACTTTTAAAATAATGGATCGTGATTCAAGAAGGATTTGTAAACAAATTGTTACTGACAGCCTTTCAATCTCAATTACTAGTTATTTAAATACTTTAATAAATCAATTTTATTTTAAACTAGATGTACCCACAGCTCCGCATGCATTTTTAAAAATTGTATTAAAGACATATACAATTGTGAGACCATGTACAATTATAGGAATGCTTTTTAAAAACAATTGTAAGTACGACATGCACGCCACTTACAGTAACATGTAACGTATACATTAGATATATAAATACTAACAGTGTGTCGAATGAGGTTTACCATCAGCAACATATTTAGAACCTTAAGCCTCCATATAACATATAGTACTCACTTACACTGTATAAGGAACTAATGAAAAAACGATTTAAACATTGATAATGGTATAATATTTCCAATTTGTCAATAAATAATACGTTTATGGTTTAATATCATATTAGAAAGACCCCTTCTATCTTTAACATTACTATTCATAAATATACTGTTGAATTGTAAACAATGAATGAGCTGTCGTCTTGAAACCTTGGATAAGTATAAATCAAGATATAAAACCTTATATCTATCTAAGCAGTTTTTCATATTTGACAATTTAAATAGTGTTCATTGAACTCGATACAATATTCTTATATGTTATTATAGTTACTGAGTTATGTAGACGAAAGCGAAATAAATAAAGCAAAATGGTCGCCAAAATACCAAAAAGACAATTCGGAAGATAATTCAGAATACATAGATACAGATATACGAATTTCAATTATATTTATTCTAGGAGTCCAGTTCAACGCACGTCTTACGCACATGTTTACAGTGAACAACATATTTTTGATAAATTTCAAGCGGACGAAGTCGCGTTTAACAGCTGATTGAAAATAAAATTACCTAAATTACTTCTTATACGGTCAGCTATCTGCCACTGAAAGTCCCGTGAAAATCGCTCCAATCATTTTGGAGATAACATTTCGGGCTTAGCCACGGTTAAGAGCTAGTCTAAATTACTTATTATAATGTCCGCTATCTGCCGGTGAAAGTCCCGTAGAAATCGGTCCAATCGTTTTGGAAATAGTACTGCGGGCCAAGCAACGGTTAAAAGTTAGTATAAATTAAAATTGCCGAAATTACTTTTTAAAAGGAAAGCTATATGACAGTGAAAGTTTCGTGAAGATCGGTCAACTCGCTTTGGAGATAGCACTGCGGGCGAAGCCACAGTTAACAGCTAGTATAAATTAAAATTACATAATAATTATATTTTATAAGGTCAGCTATCTGCCAGTAAAAGTTCCGTGGAAATCGGTTAACCCGTTTTGGAGATAGCACTGCAGGCGAAGCCACGGTTAACAGCTAGTCTAAATTAGAGTAGCCTAAGTAATCCGCTGTAATTTTAACTGCCCACAATGAAATTCCTGTCAAAATCGGTTTAGCCATTTCGGAGATTACCCGGAACAAACAGACTGACAAAAATTTTAAAAATTGCATTTTTGTTATCAGAAGCGTGTATACTTTCACACCCAATCAGTCAAAAAATGTTATTTTGATATTACATACAGACACTTCATTTTTATTATATGTATAGAAGATATATATCTTTACATAAGTATATATTGAATGCTTACATAACTTTGTGTTCCTATTATATAAAAGGAATTATTTATCGAATAAAAACATCTATACATATAATAAAAATGAAGTGTTTGTATATAATATCAAAATAAAAAAAAAATGACGATTGGATATGAAAGTATACTCGCTACTGCTACCTAACTATATATTTTTTTAATTTGTCTGTTTACTCCGGGTAATCTGCGAAACTGCTGGGCCGATTTTGACAGGAATTTCAATGGCAGATAGCTGAAATTACAGCGAGTGACATAGGCTACTCAAATTCTAAATTTAGACTGGCTATTAACCGCAGCATCGTTTGCAGTGCTATCTCCAAAACGGTTGGATCGATTTTCATGGGACTGACTGGCAGATAGCGGATTTTATAAATGACTTCGTTTGCATGAAATTTAGCAAAAATATGTAAACATGTGCGTGAGATGTGCGCTATATTGGACTCCAAGAATAAATATAATTGAAATTCATATATTTGTATATACGTATGTAGTTTGAATTATATTGTCTTTTCGGCCATTTTGGCGGGCATTTTGTTTTATTTACCGCGCTTTTGGTCTATATAACTCAATAACTATAGTAACGTATAAGAATAATGCACCGCCTTCAATGAGCACTATTTAAATGGCTAAATATTAAAGACTGCTTAGACAGATATAAAGTTTTATACCTTGATTTATATTAATAAAAGAATTCAAGACTTCAGCTCCTTCTGTATTTTTAATTAGATTGAAAAAGAATAAGATTTTAGACCATAAACGTATTACTTATTGACAAATGTGCATATTATATCTATCTTTATAATAATATTTCTAAGTCATTGTTTCATTAGTTCCCTATACGTGTAAGTGAGCACTGAGATAGTTATATGGTGGGTTAAAGTTCCAAATATTTTGGTGATGGTAAACTTTATTTGATACACTGTTAGTATTTATAATATATATCTACTTATATACATTGTACATGTAACTGTAGGAGGCATGTGTGTCGTAAGTTTGCAATTGTTTTCGAAAGAGCATTTCTGTAATTGTTCTTACAATTTTATATATCTTAATACAATTTAAAAAACGCGTGTGAAGCCGCGGGTAAAAGCTAGTAATTAGTAATATTTCCCAGGTGATTGAGCCCTATTGTAAGGTAGAAACAAAAGCGTTCAAATACTTATTTGAATAGAGTAAAAATATAAATTATATTAACAACATAGTTCTTGTTGGCGTTTAAGATTAATAGATATCAACCCACGTCTCATTAGCGACTTCATTTAACAAATATTCATTGCAGTTTATCACTACTTCATATAATTGCAAGGAAATTCCTTAAGCACTGTCTTTTCCTCTTGATATTTTTATTGTTTTGAATGTTATATACGTATGTTAATTAAAAACATAGTTACAATGTATCAACGGATCTCGGGTCAATATTCCTTTTTTATACTATAGGAGGCAAACGAACAGGTGGGTCACCTGATGTTAAGTGAACACCACTGCCCATAGACACCTGCAACACCAGGGGAGTCGCAAGTGCGTTGCCAGCCTGTGTTGGGGGAGGGGAGAGAGGAGGAGGAGAGGGGAGGGAGGGGGAAAGAGGCGGTGGGCCTCCGGCGCTCTCACTGACCGAAAGAAACGCAACAATGCAAGAAATGTTATTTCACGTCGGTTTCTGTGAGAGGGTGGTACCATGAACGAGCCGACCCATTCATGCTGAAACCAGTAATAGCTTCAGCGTGGCTCTACCACCTACAAAATTTTGTATCTGATTATTCAACTATCAAAACTATATGCATATAACAGCATAGTATTCAATAAATAACAAATAATTATTATAAATTAATCTTGATATATATAATAATCTCGTGTCACGGTGTTAGTGTTTGAACTCCTCCGAAACGGTTGGACCGATTTTTATGAAATTTTAATGTATATTTGGTAGGGATGAGAATAGGTCGTAAAGTATATTTTATACTTCTAGGTGATTAGAGTGTTTTTTTCAATTGTTTTGACAATTTTTATTTTTAGTAATTGTTTTATTTGCCATCAAAAAATACCTGTAACCCCAAAATTTACCTTCCTAACCTCACCCTCCAATTTTCTTTTCTCAATTTTAGTATGTTTGTGAACTATATCCAAATAATGTCGGTCAACTACGGTCATTCGACGGATTTCTACGGCCGGATGTCGCTGAATGACAGATGGCGCTATGTCCGCCTCATCGAAATTTATTCCACATATGTCTAAATAATTGGTTTCACAATTGGAAACGGTGGAAGACACTGTAATCTGGTTCTAGGTTTTTTAAGATTTTTCAAGTTTGCAAATAAAATTGGAGCCGGTAGGTAACCGATTACACGCAGACGTAGTTGCGCGGATCGACTAGTAGTAATATAAAAATAATGTTGTTTTTTTAGGTAAAAAGCTCGTAGCCTAAACTTAATACTTGAAAAAATGTCGTGATGGAAATATTGTTTAATGGTAGGGTATTTCAGTATTTTACGGGTTACTTGCCGTTTAGCGTTCATAGATGTTAACCGACAAAAGAAATAATTGTTATTCTTGTTTTATTTTCTTTTCTTTTACCTATATTATATTACTATTAATAAGGTAGACGAACAACCATTAAACAATATTAAAAAACTCTGGATATACGACAATTATCTTACGTCACGTCTGACTTGGCCTTTTCTTATATATGATATTGGTAAAACCCTCCTAGCAAAACTAGATGCAAATGTCATAAAGATATTGAAGCTATGGCTCGGAATTGCACATTCAGCTGACCCCTCAACTCTATTTAGAGGTCAAAACAGTTTTGGGATGAAGTTAAAGAAGCCATCGGAACTCTATAAACACCTCAGAGCGACCAAAATGCATGTCTTGGGACAATCTCAGGAAGAAATAGTCTCATCACTCATCACTCCCAAAAGATAATTGTGTTACAGAGTTTGAGTCAAGACTCCAGTTCCATAAACAATTTATGGCAGGAGCACAGTTTAATAGAGTCGGACTGGGTTCTTCAAAGAAAAAGAAAGACCAACAAATAATAAAATCATTTCTACAACAAGATGAAAATGATAATTGTAAAGTGCACGCAATGAATTTAAAAATGCAAAGTGAGTGATTAACCATAGGTGAGTTTTGCATCCCGTTAGCCCTGAAATGGCGCACCCTGCTTTATGATTGGTCTCCTGCCCTATTAAAATTCTATCTTAATGCCTTCCAAATGACCCTCCCAGACCAAAATAACCTAGTAAGATGGGGGAAAGCCTCTGAAAAATCTTGCTCTACTTGTGGTGAGGCAGTAGGTACTGCTAGGCACTTATTGGTAGGTTGTAAGGTGCTGCTTGATAGGGGTTATTACTCACGCCGACATGATAGAGTACTTGAAATCATACGTGAAGCAGTAAGTCTTTCAGTAGCTAGAGCCCAAAAAGGATTGACAACAAATAAACGACAAATTAACTTTATAAAGGATGGCTCAACTGTCAACTGTAAAAGCAAGCCTTTCTCAATCCTAGGTACTGCACCTGACTGGACTATTTTAATGAATACGTATGACAGGCACTATCAAATCCCAGAGAATGTTGGTGTTTCATCATCCAGACCGGACATATTCCTCTTTTCTAGACACATTAAACATATATTACTAGTAGAGCTTACGGTACCGTGGGAAACCAACATTCCTAAAGACCACACAATCAAATTAAATAAATATTACGATCTAACTAACGAACTAAATAAAAATGGCTATGTGGTTAATTTATACGCGGTAGAAGTAGGAGCGAGAGGTATACCAGCAAAATCTCTCCATAACCTTCTGAAGGACCTTGGCCTGTTGAGAACTGCAGTAAGTACTATTTTAGAACGAGTATCAAAGGCTGCACTAACAGGTTCCTACCAAATTTGGCTAGGCAGGGAGGGAAAGTCGAGTAGTGTAGGTGAGCGTTGATGCGCATCTCAAAGGGTGCCTCCTTAAACCTACACCTGGGTCGCAAGTCCTGGGAACTGCTCTGAGTTTCTCCCTCGGCCACACGATGGACCCGGCACCCGCACGGTGGATCTATGGAATGCTAAGAAGTTCGTCTCATGATAATATAATTTATTTATTTAATTAATCTTCTATCTACACATATAATAAGAATTTAAATCTAACGTGTCTATACTTTTACGATTTTCGTGAAAAAAATTGATGCAGGTGTCTAGTAATAAGTAATAGTGTGTCTGACTGTTTGTATGAACACGCATCACTGCTAAAGTATTGAGTTCACATTACTCAAATCATAAAGCATATCTTTGAGAGTAACTTAGTCTTTGTTTCATTAAAATCGGTCCACTCTATCAACAGTTATTGTAATTTAAATGACGGCTCGAGTTAAGTACGAGAGAAGAGTAGTAATCTATACTATCTACTTATACCTATGTATACTAATACTAGCTGTTACCCGCGGCTCCGCACGCGCTTTTTAAAAAAAGTATTAAAGAAATGGAAAATTGTGAGTGGGTGTGTACATTACAGAAAAGTTTTTTCAAAAACATTTGTAACTACGACAATCACGCCAACTGTAACATGTAACGTGTACATTAGATATATGAATACAAATAGTATATCGAGTGGGATGGGATTTATCATCAGCAACATAACTGGAACTTCAACCTACTATATACCAAACTCAGTACTCTCTAACACTATATAAGAAAGTAATGAAAATTATAAGCTATACATTATCGAACAATATATCTTAAATCTTTTATTTTATAGATAGATATAATATACCCGTATTGTCGATATACTTAAGTTATTCTTATACGTTGCTATAATAACTGAGTTATGTAGAAGCAAACGTGGTAAATAAGACAATATGGCCGCCAAATTGACCAAAAAGATGATATAATTCATATTACATACAAATATATGACTTTCAATTATGTATATTTATTCTTGGAGTCAGTAAGGCACACGTCTCACGTCATCAATTTCACATGGACTAATACATAGGTAGCAGTCAATCACTACATAGTGTACCAATTCAAATAAAAAGAGAATCATTAAAATCGGTTCATAATTAACTAAAATATCGATTAACATGCATGAAAAAAATATATACAACCGAACATAGTAACCTCCTCCTTTTTCGAAGTCGGTTAAAAAAGTCCTCTGTCAGCTTATCTGTTCGCGATAAAGTCAAAAACTACCATTTTCATGCTGTTTTCACCAGTAGATAGAATGATAATTCATGGGGAAGGTTTAGGTATAATTTGTCAAAGTTTTCATTTTATTATCCGGGCGCGACAACGTCTTCCGAGCCCGCTAGTTATCTGCCCGTAAAAGCCCCGTGAAAGTCGGTCCAATCAATTAGGAGATAGTAGGATATTGCGGACAAAGTCTTGAGAAACAAAATAAAATAGTTACTTCTTATAAGGTGAGTTATCTTCCAGTGAAAGTCCCGTGAAAATCAGTTCAAGCATTACGGATATTCCACTGCGGCCGAAGGCGAATAAAAAACCTAAATTACTTTTTATAAGGTCTGTTATCTACCAGTAAATACCCCGTGAAAATCGGTCCAACCATTTTGGAAATAGCCATGCGGACGAAACCGCGGACAAATAAAATAGAACATGTCAACCGCTATAATTTCGGCTATCTGGCAGTAAAAAGTAAAATTCCCGTAAATATAGGTCCAGCCGTTTTGGAGATTACCCGCAACAAACAAACAAACAGAGAAATATACTAATATAAAAATATAGACAAAGTATAAAGAAATTTTTTTTTGTTCATTTGTAGCCTTAGCCATTCATCAAAAAGTTGTTATTTTAATTGTACATACATAAACTTTATTTTTATAATACGTAATAGAGAACAAATAAAAAATTAGAAATAAAAGTAGTATAAACTTTTTCCATAGGAAAACAAAATAAACTTCGAAAATGTTTGCGATAGAAACTTACCACGTTACCATGGCAACGTATATAATACTAACGCTAACGAAATCTTTATTTGAACAATTTTGTTTTATGATTATGAAGACTAAGAAAATAATAATGATGGATAAAATAATGTACGACATATTATATAGAAGATTTGGCGCTTATGCCTTTATTGTAACTTAGACATGGAATAAAATTGATTAAAGGATATATAAGAAATACCTATATTGACAACTTCAGAATTGGCAGTATGGATTAATTCCTTCGCCTGTCCTATTGAACGAATATTATTACTACTACTAACGAAATCTCTCAAAAGGAAAAAAGTGCCCGATTTTGAAACATTCTTCATTGATGCTCTGCTTCTATTGGTCTTAGCGTGATGATATATAGCCTATAGCCTTCCTCGATAAATGAGCTATCTAAAACCGAAAGACTTTCTCAAATCGGACTGGTAGTTCCTGAGATCATAGCGTTCAACCAAACAAACAAACAAACAAACAAACAAACTCTTCAGCTTTATATATTAGTATAAATTAGAAAGAGGTAAAGTTTGTAAGTTTGAGAGGTTGTAGGGAGTAATCTAAGGAACTACTGGTCAGATTAGAAAAAATATTTCAGTGTTAGAGAGCTCATTTATCGAAGAAGGCTATAGGTTATATATCATCACGCTAAGATCAATAGGAGCGGAGCACCAATGAAGAATGTTTCAAAATTGGGTCTTTTCCTTTTGAGAGCTACCGCAGCGTGTTAGTTAGCCCAGAGTAACTAAACCTCGCGAAAACTAGAAACTAGTAACAATAATAAACGTTCATTGTAACACGAAACCACTATGTTTCAGTGTGCTAAGAGTTAGCTAACATCGCTTGAATTCCATACAATAACATTTCTTGTCTAACATTGAACAATTTCACGTCCGTATATATCAGGTAAACAACCATAAAATGAGATATATCAATCGTAAAGCACTAACACGGTTTCCGAGCCCGAGCAACTCCCTTATGCTTTTATATAACGGTTTTCCCTCGTCACAGACCGGATAATGCGATTCGCTGAAGGTGACAGAGGGGCCTCCATTTTTGTTCTGTCGACAACTATGGATTACATCTCGAAATCATTTTAAGCATTGTGCTATTTCTTTAGTGCAAACGATTACATAAATTGTATACAAACAACAAACAGATCAAAATATACTGACTTTAACAATTTTTGCTGTCATTAGTTTGAGAAAATTTATATTAGTCGATTAACGATATGTTGAATATTGAACTTTTACTTATATGCTGAATTGTATTTGGTCGATTATGGTATTTTTATCTATACCAATATTATAAAGAGGTAAAGTTTGTGAGTTTTTGACGTTGTAGTGTTGTAGATGGTAATCTCAGGTACTACTGATCCGGTCCGAATTGGTCGTTTATGGGTATTTCTCTGTGGTGGTTTTTGACTATATTTATTAACTTGGCTTGTTTACGGATACTGAACTAGTTTTTGCACTCGGCTTTTTTTTTTTTTTTATGTCATAGGTGGCAAACGAACAGGTGGGTCACCTGCTGTTAAGTGATCACCACCATCCATGCACACTAACAACCCCAGAGGAGTCGTATGTGCGTTGCCATCTTTCGGAGGGAAGGGTTAGGGGAGGGAAAAGGATAGGAGAGAGGAGAGGGGAGGGGAGATGGGTCTCCGGCGCTCTCACTGACCGAACGAAACGCAACAATGCAAGCACTGTTACTTCACGTCGGTTTTCTATGAGAGGGTGGTACTACCCCGGGCGAGCCGACCCATTCATGCTGAAACCAATAATAGTTTCAGCGTGGCTCTACCACCATTACAGGATGGGCCGGGGGGCCCATTTCCTCATTGCACAGGTCCGGCGGACGAGGGGGGGCAGCCGGTGTGTGCCCGGTCTATAGGTAGGAGCCCGGCGGTCACCTTCCGCCGGGCGGACCGTGGGGGCGGCTCTACAAGGTTGATTAGCTTGTTCGATCCCTTGCCGCCCCCACAAAACGGTCTGTCCGACTGTACGACTGGTCCAATTTCAAGTCTAAATTACAATGGGGCCCTCATTTAAAAAAACTAGCTAACAAATTAAGTTCGGCTGCATACGCAACACGTAAAATTCGCCAGTTTACAGATATCGCCACTGCTAGGTTAGTCTACGTCGCTTACTTCCATAGCCTTAATGTCTTATGGTATTCTGCTGTGGGGGACGGCTGCTGAGGTAGACACCATATTTTTATTACAAAAACGGGCAGTTCGAGCAATATATAATATGGGACCTCGCGAATCATTAAAAACGAAGTTCCAGGAATTCGGTATCTTAACTCTACCCTCCCAATACATTCTTGATAATTTAATGTATGTCCGTAAAAACTTTGAAAATGTGCATTTTGTAAAAGACCGGCATGATCTAAATACTAGAAACTGTGACAAACTGGTCGTCCCATGTTTCAGACTTAGCAAAACCAGTAATAGTTTCTTAGGTAATAGTGTTAGGTTTTACAATAAAGTCCCAAAACATATTACCGATTTGCCGGACTGTAAATTTAAGCACCATGTCAAACGGGTTTTAGTGTCGAAAGTTGACGTCTGCAATTGACTCCTCTCTGTGCATCTACTAAAAACGGTATTGTAACGTATAATGTATTTGAAATATATATATATATATATATATGTTAATAAGATGTATCCGATCGAGTTTCTTGCCGGTTCTTCTAGGTGACTGGGTTATTTTCCGAACCGGTGGTAGTTTTGACGTTCATAAGCGCCTTATTAGGGCCTAAACTGAATAAAGTATTATTGATTTGAATTTGAAAAATTCTTTCAGTGTTATATAGCTCATTTATCGGGGAAGGTTATAGGCTATATCATCACGCTAAGACCCATAGGAGTGGAGCAAACTATTCCACGCGGACGAAGTCGCGGGCAGAGGCTAGTGATTAATAAACCGTATCTTACACAGAATCTTACTTAATCTTACCGGAATCATATACAGAAAACAAACATATTATATTACTAAAAATCTATTATTATAAATAATATATTATTAATAAAATCAATTACCGAATGCACATAAATAAGCGCGTCACTTCAGAACGACTTCATTTTTGTTGTGTTGGTATTTATCAGTCACTGTAATTTTCAAGTATTTCCATTAGGTTTTTCGTGTTCATTGTTTCGTTTTTCTAGTAAAAGTTGGTAATTGCCGGGACAAAGTTTGTATGAAAGAAAATGATTGAAAAATCGCGAGGAAAAGTGATAAAATTGTGTTAAAAAACCTCCGTATAAAAAGTGAGTGAGACAGTAGATAGATCTATACATTTTCAGAAATATTGACGGAATCGACATACTGTTTTTTTATATTATAGGAGGCAAACGAACAGGTGGGTCACCTGATGTTAAGTGATCACCGCCGTCCATAGACACTAGCAACACCAGGGGAGTCGCAAAAGTGCATTGCCAGTCTGCGTTTGAGGGAAGGGGGAGTTGGAAGGCGAGGTTGGGCTCCGGCGCCCTTACTGACCGAACGAAACGCAACAATGCAAGCACTGTTACTTCCCGTCGGTTTTCTGTGGGTCGGGCGCTAGTCCCCCGGGCGAGCCGATCCAACCATGCTGAAATCAGTAATAGCTTCAGCGTAGCTTTACCAGTTGTCATTTTATAAATGTGAAACATCTATAGCTGCAGCTCAGACGGACTGTTGGCGTGGCGACGTGTCGTGAAGGCGTGCGTCGCCACGCTATATGATTTTTAATATCTCTTATTGAATGTAAAATGTTTATGAGATAAACAGTCATCTTTTCTTGTAAAAAATCTTAATGTTTTATTTTTAATTATGTCATATTTCTGTCTTTCGTAAACTATATTTTTATGCATATGACCTGTACAAAATAATTTTGATGTTTCACATATGCCAGGAGTCCCACGACGGCTCACAATTTTTTTGGATATCTGGTTTAATTTTTTTCGTCAGCATGCCCGTGCAAATCCGAGGCTGGTACCTAGTTTGTAATAAATGTGATCATGTCCTAATTTAAAAGACACATTTATTATTGTCTCCTGATAAATTGACGTCATGTTAATTTGTTTAGGGTGCAAGAGACCGACGGCTCCTACTTTGAGAGCTTTACGGCGCTCTCGTGGCGTCAAGAGAATCGCCGTTTAGCAGCGCTGAGGCTCGCTGAAGCTAGGGCAGAACGGCCACCGCCAGCACCGCACGATCTTGGTTTACCCAGCGTGTCAGCACAACTATCGCACAAGGAGCACGAGCATTTATATACCGAGGTAAAGTTTACAGTTAATAATGACTATATACTGTTTTCTATTAACTCATTTATATGTACACACATTTAGAATATTTATAAAACTACACCATAGCTGTTTTTTCATTCATTTTTTTCCTATCTGACGTAGCAGACGTAGCAGAGGACATTGTTTTATGGTGATTAACTCCTTAGCTGTCCTCCAATCATAATTTCGTTTGTCTTTTTGACAAGCTCAGAGTTTTATATTACAAAATACATTTCATTAAAATGTCAGAACAAATGTGTTCAAAGTTATTATGTGTAATATTATGTTTTGTCTTCAGCCACCTTCTCGTGCACCTTATATATTTAGTGTGACATTTATTACGTATTTTGTTAATCTTACGTGCCATGTAACGTATAAAGAGTTGGAAGGATAGTGTGTTTTATTAAAACGGTGGTACCAAAACGTGACTAAACTAAAATCTTAACTTCTTTATAAACAATGTTTAGTTACGTAAATTACGAGTAGAAAGATGCTAGTGTTAAGATTCTATGGAGAATAAATTAATTGGTAATAAAAGCAAACGATTATTATCTAATTAATTTGAAAATGTATAATATAATTAGCATACTGAAATTATAAATTGAAATAAACAGGTAATTAACTATATTAAAATATCTAAACCTTGTTTGGAGTTCTAGACACAATATATAACAGTATACACAAACGGTTACCAGTTAATTTTACGTTACGTTAATTTTATTTATTTTTATACTAAAAATGTTGCCTCTTAGTGCGTCACTGAGTAAAAAAGAATTAGAACTGCTGGTACATACAACAAGTATAAGCAATAAGAATTTTTTTGAGTTTAAATTTTTATTCGAGGTACTTTTGTTTTGTTATTCTCTGCTGTAATTACAGGTGTAGAGCCACGCCGAAGCTATGACTGGTTTCAGCATGAATGGGTTGGTTCGCACGGTATAGTACCACCCTCTCACAGAAAATCGACGTGAAGTAATAGTGCTTCCATTGTTGCGTTTCGTTCGGTCAGTGAGAACGCTAGAGGCACCCCTCCCCCTGTCTCCCTCCCCCTTCCCCCCGAACACAGGCTGACAACGCACTTACGACTCCCCGGTTTTGCGAGTGTCTATGGACGGCGGTGATCACTTAATATCAGGTGACCCACCAGTCCTTTTACCTCCTATGATATAAAAATAAAAAATATTATTTATTATATTGGTATCCAACATCATGCCCATTATTTAGTATTATGTATATATGCACTTTTTTTTTCGAACTGACTACTCTATTACAGGCTTGTTATGGATATGATATTTTCGTTTCGGATACGGATACGGATATAGGAATATAATTATATCGGTTACGGTTACGGTTACGGATATGTAATTATTTCGGATTATCCGTTAGTTTCGGTTACGGATATTAGTTTAAAGTATTTTAGACTATTTTAGACAGTTTTATTTGTATGTTGTCAAAAGTATTGATGTTAATTTTTGTTTAAAAATGTGAATAAAACCACATTTCATAAAAAATTTGGTTTGTTTATTTATTTTTTACCAAAACATCGAACTTTTCTTATGTTTCATATAAAAATAAATAAAATCACGCTTCATAAGAAAATTACACAGTTTTATTTGTTTGTTACCAAAAATATCAATGTTTTTAATACATCGATGTTTTGCAATCGATATATGTTGTACATCGATCCTTTGGATCCGATGTTGACATCGATGTTTTTCTAATATCGATCGTCCGTACTACAAGATTCACATGGAGTGCAAGTGGGGCGAAACAAACCTGTCGAAACATGTTTTATTTAGACTCCAAGCTTATTCGAAATTATCTGAAACTTTTAAATCGGTTACGGTTACGGATGTATATTTATTTCGGATATCCGATAGTTTCGGTTACGGTTACGGAGCTCCATAACATCCCTGCTCTATTGACCCAGCAAGGTCTTAACAGCTTCACCTGACTACTACATATGTACTGTTTTTAGCTTTTGTATGTTTTTATACAGAGTAGCGTGTTCAGAAATTGTGTTGATAGATGTTGGTCCCATTCGTAATAATCAGTCTAAGTTTTTGGTGATTATGAAACCATAATATGATCAAAAGGCTTTTGTATAACCCACCTGATTAGCTACTATCCCCTGATTAAAAATCTGTAGCTAAATATGTATGAGAGTGTTCCAGTGACTACACTTGAGAGGCAATCCTCTCTTGGTTTATCGCTATAATCCCTAAGTTTAAAATCAGTCACTAGACATCTATAAGTGTCTTCCAATACAAGCACTCGAGAGCCAGTTATCTCTTGTCTTAGCGTGCTTTTGTCTGGGACACATCTTCATCTTACACCAGTTGAATATGTAATCAAACGCGAAAAATTTATCAAAAGGAAGGATAAAGACAAATATATTTACTCTACACTTCAGGCGTTTCAAAGAAACACTGCAAGTTGGCTTTATTGACTTGACAACATCTTTTAAATCGATGAACGCCGGTAGCACGCATAAAAAAGCATTACTCAAGGTCACGTTCCGCCTGAGCCAAGCGTGCAAGCGAGAGCGCGGAACAGGCTATAGATCGCGATCGGCCTAAGCGTTCAACTTGTGACGTATGTAATTAATCTATATAATTTAAGATAATTAATGTTTTCTTTTGACGTTAACACGTAATATTATCGTCAGTAAACCGACTTTACATACAATCAATTATTTTTTCTTTAATTTGTCAGCGAAAATCACTTTGGTCACTGTTTATTTAAAAAAAGATACATGATATTTATGTTTTATTTTATTTGATCCTTAGCGAGGTTTGAAAGAAAATTACATTATTATCTATGTATATCAGTGATCTAAAAGCCGGTCATTCCGGATGGTTCCTAACTGTATATTATGTTATCTCGGGTGTAACGATCCTAGAACATGCGAGGTTGTTTTTACATACATTCTTTCACGTAAGCTATTTTCGAATACTTTGTTACAGGACACTTCCAAATATACATGAAGTGCTATAATACGTATGTATTTTTATTACCTGTTATTATTTTGGCAAAGTAATTTACATTAGAAGTATTAACTATATGACGAATGCATGTGCGGGAAAAAGTGGATGAGAAATATTCTCCTATATATTATGTTCTTTAACAAAATAACATTCGATGTTGACTGGGGAAATGGGTCAAAGGTGTTAAAGTATAGTGTAGTATGTTTCAGCTTTATTGTCGGTGAGTTTATTATACATATCACAATATAATACCTCACCACTACTATTGGGGCCGCCGCCTGTCAATATGGCGACACCTCTCGCCCTCGTACGTCATCGGCCCGCGGTTAGGCGGGGTGAGGTGGAAATGAGGTGAGACGTGAGGCGAGGCGACGTTCCCCGGCGGTGGGCGGGCGTAGAACTCTCGAAGGTGGTAGCGAGAGCGCCGGTAGCCCGCCTCGGTGGCGACAGTCGGATGCCGGTGGATGTCTTGAAGGTGCCTCGGTGATGTGCAATGATGCACGAGTCAGCCGATGAAGGTGGTGGATTACAAAGCGGAGGTCGGGGTGGTCGCAAGAAAACACCGTGGTTCTCGTATAATGACCGCGTCCCCGAGCCAACAGAGCACTACTATTCACGATGAAGACTTCTCGATATTATCTTAATGAGCTATGCAACTGAACTATTCTATGTTGCTCAATAAGATGCGCGATCAGACTATTCGATATTACTGTGAATCTATGTGCAATCGAACTACTCTATGTTACTCAATGAGAAGTGCAATGGAACTACCTTGTTATCTCAATGAGATGTGCTATCAAACTATTCGATATTACTGTCACTCTATATGCACTCAAACTACTCTATGTTTCTATGATGCCTTGTGCAATGGAACTACGATGTTACTGTGAATCTATGTGCAATCGAACTACTCTATGTTACTACGATGCCTTGTGCAATCAAACTACGATCTAGTACCACGCGGACCGGCTTATAAACAAATCGGGCCGGCGACTAACGGTACCTCGACGTCGTGGCTCTGTACGTTGGCTCGGATACGCGTTTCTATTTATTTATCTTTACATATCAAAGTCTATAATATAAATTTCTTAACATCTATTTGCATGCAATCTATATTCTAAATTTACATCTTATATCTATCTTACATATGAATAAAGAGAATTACTGAATTATGGATTATATAGAATTATGCGTTAGTATAGTGTGACTTATAGATTACATTCGCATTAAGTAGGGAATTACATGATAGAATAGATTAAAATTATACCGTATGGAACATATAACGTGTGTGTATGGAAACATTCGTAGAGAGAACATAATAGCGTTACACACGTTATATACTATTGAATTATACGTTACCTAGCAAGAATTATACGATCATACAGAACGGCAAATATGGAAGATTGTATAATTTAATATAGACAAACGTAATGGTTATAGAAGTACAAATTTTACAACGGTTACTCGTAACGGATGTCTTTTATCTCAGGATTTTAGTAATTACAACGGTTTTTAAGAGATTTAATAATTATATGGACAATTTATTGATATTTTATAGAGAACATATATATAGATTTATTGACATATACTATAGATTTTTAGATAATTCACTCGATCATAATAGAATAGAGATATAGAATTGTAGGTATGTTGCGTGTGTATTGAGTTATTGAATATGAAATTATAGATGTGCTGTTTATAGTAATAGGGAGTGAATTATGGATATGGAAAAACATGTGTAGAATTATTGAATATAGAACGATATATGTATTGATTTATGGAATATGTGAATTATAGGTAGAATCATGTAGATTAATAGAGAAATAGGGACTTATGCATACATAGAATTACTGAAATATGGATTATATAGAATTGTGTGTTAGTATAGGGTGATTTATAGATTACATTCGCATTAAGTAAGGAATTACATAATAGAATAGATTAAAATTATGTCGTATGGAATATATAACGTGTGTGCATGGAAACAACATACCTACAATTCTATATCTCTATTCTATTATGATCGAGTGAATTATCTAAAAATCTATAGTATATGTCAATAAATCTATATATATGTTCTCTATAAACTATCAATAAATCTATGTATAAAACTATTTATAAACTACTTATCGTGTGCGTCGCCAACAACTACATTATGGTTATCACTACATATTATAAAACAAAGTCCTCTGCCACATCTGTCTATCTACTCGCTATAAACTCAAAAACTACTCAACAGATTTTCATGCGATTTTCACCAGAAGATAAAGAGATTCATGAGAAAGGTTTAGGTATATAATTTGTCAAGATTTTTTTTATGATCAGGGTAGGGCGACGTCTGTTGCACCCGCTAATCATACATAGTATAAAACAAAGTCCCCTACCGCGTCTGTCTGTCTGTCTATTCGCGATAAACTCAAAAACTACTGAACGGATTTTCGTGAGGTTTTCACCAGTAGATAAAGTGATTCATGGGGAGGTTTTGGTTTTTAATTTGACAAGAAATTTTTTTATAATCATGGCGGGACATCGTCTGCGGTGCCCGCTAGTATAGAATAATTTATAGTCATAGTTCCTATATAATCTATAGATATAATAATAATTTAAATCTAACGTGTCTATACTTTAAGATTTTTGTGAAAAAAATTGTTGCCCGCGTCTTGGAACAAGTAATAAAATACATTTCAAACATTTTTAGAAACATCTGCCTGTCTATCTGTTTGTATGTTTGTGTGAACACGCATCACAGCTTAAGTACTGCGTTCACGATAAAACCTCAATAAAGCATATCGTCAAGTAACGTTTGGTCTCGGTTTCATTAAAATCGGTTCAGTCTATCAAAAGTTATTGTAATTGTAATGACGACGCGGCGTAAGTACGAGAGAAAAGTAGATAAGTAAATAGACTTAATACATAGAGATTATTATATTAGCCACTGTTTTTTACATAAGGTTCCACGAGAACGAAATTGCGGGAACAGCTAGTATATAATTTGTCAAGGCTTTGTTCATAATCAGGGCGGGACAACGTCTGCCGGCCCCGCTAGTATTATATATTCAGATATTTTATTGCATTGATTTTTAAAAATTACTTCTTTCGATATTACTTCCCTACGTTACATTACCATACGTTATATGCGTTTCCAATTTAGTATGTTATGTAGATTAATAACTTACTGTAACAAATGAAAGTAGTCAATAGTGCTACCATAGAGCACACCTCGATTTACAAACCTCATCTATAATTAATCTCTAGAGCTCATAGGGCTGCGCTTGTTTTCTAGTAATAAACACAGTTTAACCCAAATAACTAAGTACTAAGAACAAACAATTTACAGAAAATGTTACTCATATAGGTTAGGGTACAACATTATATTTTATATAACAGATATAAAACATACAAAGTATTTATGACACCGATGATTGAGGAAAAACTTAAGGATATCTTTTTTTATTTTACTTATTTAGGTGCTGTACTGCATTGAAAATGCTGTGGGAGCACCTGCTCCTGACGGCCAGTTTGGTTCATATAAAGAAGAAGTCATAGAATACGCGAGGCGTGCATTTCGAATGTCGCCCGACGTGCACTCACGAGCTGTGCGTGCAGCTGGCAGCGAACGTCCGCCAACAGTTGTACTCGGCTGTTCTGTCATCGAAGCTGATGGACTAGAGGCAAAAGATGCTAACGGTGAGTTTTACAATATATTCAATACTACGTTGTGAGCACATTACACAAAAAGAACACAAGAACAGCTGGTTCACCTGATGTTAAGTGATCACCGCCGTCCATAGACACTCGCAACACCAGGGAGTCGCAAGTGCGTCGTCAGCCTGTTTTTAGGGAGGGGGGAGGGGAAAGTAAGGTGGTTATCCGGCGCTCTCACTGACCTAACGAAACGCAACAATGCAAGCACTGTTACTTCACGTTGGTTTTTTATGAGCGGGTGGTACCACCCCGGGCGTGCCGACCCATTCGTGCTGAAACCAATAATAGCTTCAGCGTGGTTCTACCACCTACAAAGCGTGGCTCTACCATCTACAGAGTTTATATTAAATTACGATCTCTATAAACACTACACGTTCAGCTATGTTTATTTTCTTATCGTGGAGGAATGGGGCAAGCAGTGTGATGTGCATTCGCAGGAGAGAGACAGTGAACGGATAACGTTATTTACAAAGAAATTTTATAAGCAAGGTATATTTTAGTTTTCGATATAATATGCAACCTAGCCGAAATCGCGAGGCTCAACCAATATAAAATATATACTATATATATAGGTATCACTTAGGGTAAAATATAACTTTTCATTAGTAAAATAATATTCATAATTCAATTAATTAATCAATAGGAATGGAACGTTACTTCTTTATGATAACAGTATGTATTTAAAATAATTAATTATACTAGGTCTCCCAAACAAATAATTTCTGAACGATGTATGTCAAACGCAAATAAAAACGAAAGTAGCCACATAAATCAGGGAATGAAGTAATTCATTACTAATAATTTTAGTATTTAATCGGGGTATATGAAAACTTTTAATACAGAAAGTATTAAGGAGAATTTCAATTGTAAATTTATTTCAAAGACTACATTATTAAACATAGAATTACATTTCTAAATTTGTTGTAAACTGAGGCAATACCTAGTCAAAACTCGGTATACTTGAAGGAGCTTTTTAAAAAGCACAATTTATTAGTTTGTCCAATACAAATGACAGTTCTTACAAGACTAACTTAAAAACTAAATACACTATTTCATCGACTGTGTATGCAGACCGGACGACCACCCAGTTCTGCCGATGTAGTAATTTCTTATCTTTGTTTAGACGCGTATGGCTATGGTTTCCTGCCTTACACCGGGCTGCATAACTACCTAAAATATATATTTAAATAACATATGTACATAACGGTAATGTGTAAAACTCGGTTCAAATACGTTTTATTATACAAATTGTATTTTGAACATAGAATTGAAAACATAAAAACAATAATATTTGTAAGAATATTCGACACATCAAATTCCATCGGGAGCTTTAGGCAAACCTTATGTGAGACGGAAATAAATCATCCCGGATACAATTCGCTTGTTGCTCAGCCGTCACCCCTTTATGTAGCCTTAAATTATATTCGCGGATGATTGTCGGTATGAACAAAATTCCGATTACGTCTGTAGACATGGGGCTAGTATTTTCATTGACGGAAATGTTTTTATATTTACTTGTTTGTACAGTAGTTGGATATTTTTTTATAACCTACTCCAAACTTATATTTGTTTATATCTTTTTAAGGGCATTAACCTTTTTATAAGTCTAACCTGACAACCTCATTCTACTTAACGAGATCTTTTAAAATCTGTGTCTTTTAAAATAATATTTCCTTATTATAGAAATTATCACAGTTTAAAAAACCAAAGTTTTGTAAATGGTAAAACCACGCTGAAGCTATTACTAGTTACAGAATGAATGGGTAGGCTCGCCAAAGGCCCATCTCCCCTTAACTCCCTCTAGTGTCCCTCCCCCTTCACCCCAAACACAGGCTGGCAAAGCACTTGCGACTCCCCTAGTGTTGCTAATGTCTATGGTCAGTGGTGATCACTTAACATCAGGAGACCCACCTGTTCGTTTACCTCCTATGACATTACAAAAAAAATTACGATAAAATTAAAATTATTAAAGTCCACGCCAATCTTCTTGGCCGCTTTAAATATAAAAACGTAAGTTCGGACTTGCGCTTAATATAGACAATAATTTGATACAAAATAAAATTAAAATATTATTACAGGAATTTAATATTTGTTATTTGTTTATCCTTAAGTTGTCGCGATATTATTTATACACGTAATATAATACGTATTCATACCTTTTATGTTCTGCGTGACTATATTCAGAGAGGTTTGTACTATTTAGTGAACATTTGTTATATATTGGAAGGAAAATTTTCTCTGAGTATTTTTTTTTCTTCTTGACTTATACATAACTTTACAAAAGAACTAAGTAATATAAATAATAGTAAATTAAATCACAGAAAAAATTACTTCCAATGCAAAATCTTGCAACACGCTACCTACAAAGTTAAATAGAAATATTTCACTTCTGTCAAAAGACAAAAGCGCCCCCCGTATCGACACAACTTATCAGAGCCAAACTAGATGGCGGGACATCCGCCTCACCACATGGAAATATTTCTATTTAACTTTGTAGGTAGCGTGTTGCAAGATTTTGCATTGGAAGTAATTTTTTCTGTGATTTAATTTACTATTATTTATATTACTTAGTTCTTTTGTAAAGTTATGTATAAGTCAAGAAGAAAAAAAAATACTCAGAGAAAATTTTCCTTCCAATATATAACAAATGTTCACTAAATAGTACAAACCTCTCTGAATATAGTCACGCAGAACATAAAAGGTATGAATACGTATTATATTACGTGTATAAATAATATCGCGACAACTTAAGGATAAACAAATAACAAATATTAAATTCCTGTAATAATATTTTAATTTTATTTTGTATCAAATTATTGTCTATATTAAGCGCAAGTCCGAACTTACGTTTTTATATTTAAAGCGGCCAAGAAGATTGGCGTGGACTTTAATAATTTTAATTTTATCGTAATTTTTTTTGTAATGTCATAGGAGGTAAACGAACAGGTGGGTCTCCTGATGTTAAGTGATCACCACTGACCATAGACATTAGCAACACTAGGGGAGTCGCAAGTGCTTTGCCAGCCTGTGTTTGGGGTGAAGGGGGAGGGACACTAGAGGGAGTTAAGGGGAGATGGGCCTTTGGCGAGCCTACCCATTCATTCTGTAACTAGTAATAGCTTCAGCGTGGTTTTACCATTTACAAAACTTTGGTTTTTTAAACTGTGATAATTTCTATAATAAGGAAATATTATTTTAAAAGACACAGATTTTAAAAGATCTCGTTAAGTAGAATGAGGTTGTCAGGTTAGACTTATAAAAAGGTTAATGCCCTTAAAAAGATATAAACAAATATAAGTTTGGAGTAGGTTATAAAAAAATATCCAACTACTGTACAAACAAGTAAATATAAAAACATTTCCGTCAATGAAAATACTAGCCCCATGTCTACAGACGTAATCGGAATTTTGTTCATACCGACAATCATCCGCGAATATAATTTAAGGCTACATAAAGGGGTGACGGCTGAGCAACAAGCGAATTGTATCCGGGATGATTTATTTCCGTCTCACATAAGGTTTGCCTAAAGCTCCCGATGGAATTTGATGTGTCGAATATTCTTACAAATATTATTGTTTTTATGTTTTCAATTCTATGTTCAAAATACAATTTGTATAATAAAACGTATTTGAACCGAGTTTTACACATTACCGTTATGTACATATGTTATTTAAATATATATTTTAGGTAGTTATGCAGCCCGGTGTAAGGCAGGAAACCATAGCCATACGCGTCTAAACAAAGATAAGAAATTACTACATCGGCAGAACTGGGTGGTCGTCCGGTCTGCATACACAGTCGATGAAATAGTGTATTTAGTTTTTAAGTTAGTCTTGTAAGAACTGTCATTTGTATTGGACAAACTAATAAATTGTGCTTTTTAAAAAGCTCCTTCAAGTATACCGAGTTTTGACTAGGTATTGCCTCAGTTTACAACAAATTTAGAAATGTAATTCTATGTTTAATAATGTAGTCTTTGAAATAAATTTACAATTGAAATTCTCCTTAATACTTTCTGTATTAAAAGTTTTCATATACCCCGATTAAATACTAAAATTATTAGTAATGAATTACTTCATTCCCTGATTTATGTGGCTACTTTCGTTTTTATTTGCGTTTGACATACATCGTTCAGAAATTATTTGTTTGGGAGACCTAGTATAATTAATTATTTTAAATACATACTGTTATCATAAAGAAGTAACGTTCCATTCCTATTGATTAATTAATTGAATTATGAATATTATTTTACTAATGAAAAGTTATATTTTACCCTAAGTGATACCTATATATATAGTATATATTTTATATTGGTTGAGCCTCGCGATTTCGGCTAGGTTGCATATTATATCGAAAACTAAAATATACCTTGCTTATAAAATTTCTTTGTAAATAACGTTATCCGTTCACTGTCTCTCTCCTGCGAATGCACATCACACTGCTTGCCCCATTCCTCCACGATAAGAAAATAAACATAGCTGAACGTGTAGTGTTTATAGAGATCGTAATTTAATATAAACTCTGTAGATGGTAGAGCCACGCTTTGTAGGTGGTAGAACCACGCTGAAGCTATTATTGGTTTCAGCACGAATGGGTCGGCACGCCCGGGGTGGTACCACCCGCTCATAAAAAACCAACGTGAAGTAACAGTGCTTGCATTGTTGCGTTTCGTTAGGTCAGTGAGAGCGCCGGATAACCACCTTACTTTCCCCTCCCCCCTCCCTAAAAACAGGCTGACGACGCACTTGCGACTCCCTGGTGTTGCGAGTGTCTATGGACGGCGGTGATCACTTAACATCAGGTGAACCAGCTGTTCTTGTGTTCTTTTTGTGTAATGTGCTCACAACGTAGTATTGAATATATTGTAAAACTCACCGTTAGCATCTTTTGCCTCTAGTCCATCAGCTTCGATGACAGAACAGCCGAGTACAACTGTTGGCGGACGTTCGCTGCCAGCTGCACGCACAGCTCGTGAGTGCACGTCGGGCGACATTCGAAATGCACGCCTCGCGTATTCTATGACTTCTTCTTTATATGAACCAAACTGGCCGTCAGGAGCAGGTGCTCCCACAGCATTTTCAATGCAGTACAGCACCTAAATAAGTAAAATAAAAAAAGATATCCTTAAGTTTTTCCTCAATCATCGGTGTCATAAATACTTTGTATGTTTTATATCTGTTATATAAAATATAATGTTGTACCCTAACCTATATGAGTAACATTTTCTGTAAATTGTTTGTTCTTAGTACTTAGTTATTTGGGTTAAACTGTGTTTATTACTAGAAAACAAGCGCAGCCCTATGAGCTCTAGAGATTAATTATAGATGAGGTTTGTAAATCGAGGTGTGCTCTATGGTAGCACTATTGACTACTTTCATTTGTTACAGTAAGTTATTAATCTACATAACATACTAAATTGGAAACGCATATAACGTATGGTAATGTAACGTAGGGAAGTAATATCGAAAGAAGTAATTTTTAAAAATCAATGCAATAAAATATCTGAATATATAATACTAGCGGGGCCGGCAGACGTTGTCCCGCCCTGATTATGAACAAATCCTTGACAAATTATATACTAGCTGTTCCCGCAATTTCGTTCTCGTGGAACCTTATGTAAAAAACAGTGGCTAATATAATAATCTCTATGTATTAAGTCTATTTACTTATCTACTTTTCTCTCGTACTTACGCCGCGTCGTCATTACAATTACAATAACTTTTGATAGACTGAACCGATTTTAATGAAACCGAGACCAAACGTTACTTGACGATATGCTTTATTGAGGTTTTATCGTGAACGCAGTACTTAAGCTGTGATGCGTGTTCACACAAACATACAAACAGATAGACAGGCAGATGTTTCTAAAAATGTTTGAAATGTATTTTATTACTTGTTCCAAGACGCGGGCAACAATTTTTTTCACAAAAATCTTAAAGTATAGACACGTTAGATTTAAATTATTATTATATCTATGAGGTTTCTAAATTGGTAGAAACTCAATTCTATATGGACGATTTTGTCTACTCCGTTCCTGATGAACAGATTGCGATGAATTTATCTCGTGATCTAATTGAATTATTTAAAAAAGGTTCCTTTGATCTTATCAAATGGACTAGCAACTCAACCGCTTTATTGGAGACTCTTCCAGAGTCACACCGCTCGCCAGTTGTTATTTCCGCCATGGATAATAACATCAATTATTTTAAAATCCTTGGTTTAACTTGGGAACCCACGAGTGATTATTTTTCTCTGACGACCGTTCCTCTTGATAATAAATGCACAAAGCGGACGATTCTATCGCTAGTGGCCCGCTTGTTCGACGTACTTGGCCTTGTGGCTCCTGTTGTACTGTACGCTAAAATTCTTATTAAGGAACTTTGGTTAGCTAAAATAGACTGGGATGAAACTCCTCCGGAATCCATCATCAGTCGCTTTTCCACCTTTGTGCACGATTTTCCCGCACTCTCTTCTCTAAATATCCCGAGACATATTGGCGTATTTAAAGAATCTGTAGTGAATATCGTAGCCTTTTGTGACGCCAGCTTCAGTGGTTATGGTTGCTGTATCTATTTACACATCACCGACCCTGAAGATCATATCACCGTTCGGCTTTTATGTGCAAAATCCAAAGTTTCACCCGCAAAAATAACTACACTAGCTCGATTAGAACTTGTTGCTGCTTTCCTACTGTCTAAGCTGGTTCGCGTGGTCCGTGAAAGGATTTCAACTCGCGTACCTATTGCAGGTGTTTATGCTTTCACGGATTCTACTATAGCTCTCTCGTGGATCCATTCATCTCCCCATAGATGGTCTATTTTTGTAAGCAATCGTATTGCTAAAATTCAGGATAATCTATCTGCCGCTTGTTTTAATCACGTGTCAGGAAAAGAAAATCCCAGTGATTGTCTCTCACGTGGTATGCTGCCTTCTAATTTAATAGCTCATTCTCTATGGTGGAACGGCCCCACGTGGCTTCATCAACCTGTAAGCGAATGGCCCTTAAAATTCACTCCGGCTGATTGTGAGACATTACCGGAATTTAAATCAAAAACCTTCGTTGCTGAAACTATGAATTCTGAATCACTTAATACATTAAACACTATAGCCAACCGCGTTTGTTCATGGAATAAACTATTACGTGTATTCGTTTGTATACTTAAATTCACCAAGAGATTACATGGTCAGGATTCTGTTAAAAATATTCTAACTGCTGAAAATTATGTTATCCGAATCGTCCAAAACATCCATTTTTCTGATGACATTCGTTTGCTGAAATCTGGCGAACTTCCATCCAAGAAGTTGCGCAGTTTGTCAGTTTTCA
>MU159229.1:196606-308908 GCA_015888305.1 Antheraea pernyi | reverse complement strand
TGTGCGGGATCGAATGAGGCGCCTTTCTTCACGGTGGCGTGAGGGAAAGACTCGTGACCGTGAGCACAAACACGCATGTTAAGAGAGATCGGATCGACCATAATATGGTGTTACGGCTTTTTGAATGCTGTTAGCATGGTGCGGGTTCTTATAAGTAAATTTAATAGCTGCGCTATAGATAGTGCGATATGTTTCTGGTTTTCATCTCATTGATCGAGTACGGAGTATGCAAACGCTTTCCGAGGAAACTTTTTGGTTGTCATTTCGACAAACATTAGATTGTCACTCGCTGAAAAATCCGTAAGAATGTATAATAATAGTTTCTCACGCTTAATTTTATTTAAATTAACTACCAAGATACAGAGAACGCTCTACTTGTGGTAGTTTTGACGTTCATAAGTGCCTTCTCAAGGCCTAAATTGAATAAAAAAAAATTGTTTATGATTTTGATTCACCTGAAACGCCGCAGTTATTGAAAATTAAAATGACTTCTCCACTCGATTGTATATTAAAGAAGTGGCGTTGAATTGGGCAAGCGAAACTCAAGTGGTCTATTAGTGCCACATTTAGACCACACTCGTACATTCGGGTTAATGGCAAAATACTCAACTACAGCACAATATACGTGTTCAGTTTTTTAAATAAATAACAAATGAGAAGATCCTTGAAATTGCCTAAACAACATCTCTTACACGGCAGGTTATTTTATAAAACGGCAAGGTCAGGTATAATCTATCCTCGTAACACCAATCTAATAAGAAGCATTCGGGTTCAAGTTTTAAAAAAATCATCTTTTAGAAGCCCGGTGTGTAATATAATGTACATTAAAATTTTATGTATTTTGCTTTTAAAATTTCGCGCCAACTATAATATAATCTCAACGAATATTGTGATTAATGTCATATTATTCAATAAAAGATTGTCAAAAAATGGTTTTTCATTTAAAACTCTGGATTATTTAAACCTTCAAGTGCATTCAAATGAACAAGAGATAGAAAATATAGGTTCAGTTTTCATTAAAGACAAAGACTAAAATACGTAGGCCAGAACATGTAAAAACATATTGGAGAACGTTTTGAACGCCAGCCGTGTTATTATAAAAAAGTTAAATACGCATTGACCTCTTACTTTAAAAAAGTTTGATCACAAAAGAGTGTCTTACCCTTGTTTACACATGGATATTGTTGTAATTTATTGTATTTCTATTTGCCAGCGAAAGAAGTTTTGCAATAAATCATGAATTTCCTGGGTATAATTTATTCGGAAGAAATTAATAAATTACACAATTTTAGAGATTCACAAGTAAATCATAACTACTACTATATGACACTATTGACATTTGACAGTGTATTTGACAATTTATTAATCTGTTACTTTACCTCACACACTTTGACGTAATATATACATTTTTTAAATCGTTTATCTTAACAATTACATTATTTTGTTTTACCTAAAATGTCACAATAATGATAACCAATTTAACTTAAAATAAATACATTTTCTTAATGAAGATCAAATATGCATTACTCACACTACTGCTTCAATTTTACACAACATATACACACATGTAAATAAAAAAGACATTTTGACATCTGTCAATAAAGGACTTTAAAAAAGGTTGTGAAGGAGGTTGCTATGCTCGAAACAAGTTGTTGCTGTATATATTATTTTACTCTTACGTTCCAATTACCCTTATACATTCTACATTCAACTTTAAAAAATCAATGAACTATGGTCGAATGTCGACCACTGGGCGCCCACTAGTATGCATATTAATACGTGAGTGTCCAGAGTGGCGCGCGAGTATATTTTAAATCGTTTATTTTAACAATTACGTTATTGTCTTTTAACTAAAATGTCAAAATAATGATAACCAATTTACCTTAAAATAAATACATTTTCTTAATGAAGATCTGAACACAAATATTATTCATGAATTGGAATTGTTCTAAAAATATCTGTATGTAATGGAACGTTTTTAAATGATGAGATTGAATTGAACGAATGCCGTTCAGAGTTGTTAGCATAAAAAAATTAAACCAGCTGTTTAGCAAGAGAACGCTTAGACACGCTTTTGTAATAAAGTATTTTAAATACGTGTTCAACTAGGTTTAAAGTTTTAGGCACTGCTTAGTAAAATTTGTGTCAAACCCATGTTCATTTTTGTTTTTATAATAAGATCGTAGGTTTTTATTTAACTCATCTCGATCATAATCATCATAGCTTGAACTTTAGGAGACGATAGTAATAGAACAAATGTAAATTATGTATAATTTACGTACATTTACTAATGTTAAATTGGTAACACTATCGACTGACGGTGAAGGAAAACATCGTGAGAAAATCCGAACCTAAGAAATGTTCTTGAAGTATCACCGTATGCGGAAAATATAGAACTGTGAATTCCTCAGAGTTTGTGATCGCCAATACGTTGTGGTCTGGTGTGGTGGTGGTAGACAGAAGCCTATACCTTCCCTCGGGAAGAGGCATATAGCCTTACAGTGGGTCTCTTACAAGCTGATGTGACGGTGACCATAATAAATAGTATAAATTATATGTTATAACTTTAAATTGTTAAACTAAATAACAGAAAACCTTACATATTCCAATGAAGTCACAAATTGGTCACAAATAGTTTTTAGGCACTTACATTCTTAACAATGACTCAACTTTATGACAAAAATAATAATAATATACTAACGAATTATACTCTTGAAAATGCCTACAAAATGTATAAAATATTGTCGATGGAATGGAAAAAAGTAACTGTTTGCACATTTCTTAGCTAAATTAAAAAAATTAAAATCCCTTGACGAACATAGGAGAAAAAGGTAAACAATTGCTTTATTTATGCACTTATGTATCATTTATGTACTTATTATTTTTATGCAATTCACAATCATAACAAGCGAAATAAAATCAAGAAAATGTATGCTCAACAAAATGTATATAGAAAAATTCGTATTATGGAGGCGACGTTTTAAAAATTACCAAACTCGTTCAATACTTTCGATTGCCCTCCGAACGTGACGAAGCGAAGTCAATTCGCCCTCAAACGGGAAAGAAGGCTAATCAAAAGAGATTCAATAGGCGGAAACCGCCTGAAGGAATTACGTAGGAGGGAGCGAGGGGTCAGAGGCGAGGCGAGAGGGGGGGGCGAAAAAAGTGGAAATAATTCGTTAATCTCGTAATTGGAGCGCGCTACCGAACCGGAAAACAAATTTCCTATTATAGTAAAATAGGGTTGTCAAATTGGAAAGGTTTTACTAAAACCAGTATTTCACAAAGTATGACGGTTTTATATAAATTTTATTTAAGCAAAAGATAAAATACGTTGCAATATTAAATACCACAAACTATAAGGTAATCTTTCAAATATCCAAAATACATTTGCCAACGTTTTATACAAAATAGATGCGGCAAATATATAAAGTAAATATTCCCGACTATCATCCTATAAGCATACTAAATTGAATTTATATCTACTAATATAACAAGATCGATGGGTATCTAAAGCTCTAGAGATTATTTATTTGAACGTGCTTCAGATTTGGTTCAGTCAAATTTATTATTGAAGTACATAACATCACTCTATAAACTATAGAAGTAGAACACTTACTTTAAAACGTACGTCATTATTGAAATATGTCCAACTGTGAACCCTTGTATCAGCGAGGTAAGGACTCACCGTGTGGTTGGCTTTCTACTCAACAATTGCATTTTATTTAAGCTTATCTAACTAATAACATCAATTTCAAACTTTAAAAATGAATACTAGTCAGTTCACGCCTTTTTTTCTCCCTGGTGAAATTCTTAACGGATATCCATCTCGCCAGGCAGTAGAGGATGGATATGCCCGAGTCGCATGGACTAAAACCCCATGGTACCTTCTTACACCTTTTGTCCGGGGGAGTAAGGACTGTCTAATCGACACTACGTCTGCTCCTCCTGTCAAGACGGTGGACCCCTCAAGGGGGAATGGGTGTTACCCCCCCGGCGAACTGTGGGAGTTGCATTGACATAATGCACCTCCACTATATGGACCTGTGCAGTTTAAGTGCCCGGGGCGACGGACATGCCCGTGTCCATCGCCCCCAGGCCACAACTACGGCGGCTGGAGGTCATCGCCTACCCGTCGCCGCCGCGTGGTTCATCGGCCGCAGGAGGAGAGTCTAATCGTTCGCTCCCTCTCCCTCTCCGCGGCCTCCTTTGCGAGCATGACTGTCTCGTAGAACGAGGCGACAGAGATCCACCCGACGTCGCTCTCGACCATCTTAAAAACGACAGTCGGGAGCGAGAGCCGGGCCAACGACTGCGACTAGCTCGACAGGACACAACTAGTTTTTATAATGCCAGGTGATAAATTGAACTTAAATTAATTCAAGATATTGTTTGTTGTAAATTATTCGTCATAAAAAATATATTTAAAGAATATTGATTTTCAAGAGAACACGTAACAACCCTATAAAAAGAATAGTAGCGAAGTCGTCGAACAGAAAGTGTAGGTAGATAATTATTATTAGAGCGCGTTCGCGACTCATTAGGAAGCGATTGTCGTTCGTGCCCGGGGATGTCCGCCCCCTCCGGTGTAGCCGGCACCCGGCCCCTCGGTTACCGGTTGACCGGACAGAGCCACACCTGACCGGACCGATTATTACAGGCTATTGGGAACTCATTTTTTGTATACAGGTTGATATTTATTGACACTTCATTTATTTTAACTCATCTGTGTATGTAATAAAATTTATCGCATCTCTATCTCTTTCTGTATGTCAATTATTATGGTTATAAATTGAGAAAAATTGTAGAAATGAGAGATTGAGTTATTCGCAATATGGTATTTAAATTGCCGAATACATAAGTAGATAATTTGACACAAACGTTGTTATTTATATACACACTAGCGGAACTGGCGGACTTCGGCCTGCCTTGATAATAAAAAAAATCCTAAAAGTCAACCGCATCGCCACCAACCGGTTCCAATTGTGAATCGAAGCCATTCTCGGATCCACTGGAACACGCACACAAAATTTCATCAAAATCGGTCCAGCCGTTTAGGAGGAGTTCAGTGACATACACCCGTACAGAAGAAATTTATAATATTAATTTATATATTTTTTTATTTACTTATACAGTTAGTATTTATAAGATTCATTGTAATGGGTGATGATGAAATAAAGTGTAATTGAATACTAATACAATTTCAATTAGAAGAAATTTTTGAAGTTGTGCTAAAAGGAAATTTGTCTTTAGTAAGAGGAGAAAGAAGCAATTATTATGAACAATAAATATCTAGGATAATATAAATAAAGGTAATAAATCATCATAACATCGTTTTAAATATTAGGATGGCCATTACTTTGCACTTCCTTGCACACTTACTTTACAGGTGGTAGAGCCACGTTGAAGCTATTACTGGTTTCAGCATGAATGGGTTGGTTCATCCACGGTAGTACCTCTCTCATAGAAAACCCACGTGAAGTAACAGTGCTTGCATTGTTGCGTTTCATTCGGTCAGTGAGAGCGCCGGAGGCCCACTTCTCTTTCCCCTTTCCCTCTCCCCTCTCCCCACTGTTCCCAAACACAGACTAGCAATGCACTTGCGACTCTCCTGATGTTGCAAGTGTCTATGGACGGTGGTGATCACTTAACATCAGGTGACCCGCCTGTTCGTTTACATCCTATGATATAAAAAAAACCTTCGCTTGGATCTGCTTACTTCCTATCAATTGTTACCGCAGCAGAAAATGTTAGTAAAACAGCAAAAAATAATTTAAAAACGTCTTTCTTCGCTAGTTGAACTTGACATAAATGGATGATTAAACCTGCCGTCGATTGAGGCTGTTGGTAATGTATCTGTAAAATACAAAAAAAAATGATAAAAAGGGAATAAAAGATATAATAAATATATGATTAAGTAAACGTGTAACAAATACAATCGATAACACGTGTTTTATTCCGCCTTGATTATACATCAGTCTGCAAGATAAAAGGCAGGCAACGCACTTGTAACTCCCCCAGTGTTGCTAGTGTCTATGGACGGCGGTGATCACTTACCATCGGGTGACCAGTCTGTTCGTTTGCCTTCTATAATATAAAAAAATATATTTTAATTGATTATATATTTTTATATACCTTATTCCTTTTAATAATTTTATTTAACTCGTATGATATATCAACATAGTTGATAATTTATATTGATACTAGCGGGCCGAGGGAATGTTGTGCTGCCTTAGTAATAAAAAAATCTAAAATTCAACCACAGCGCCACCTACCGCGGCCAATTGTGTATCTAAACCATTCTCGGATCCACTCGAACACGCACACAAAATTTCATCAAAAGACATACACACGTACAGAAGAATTTTATATATATAAAGATTATGACAATTACAATTTATATTAAGCATAGATGATATTATAATCCATTGATTTATATGATTTTGCTATACGTATGCCAGCCTGTTAATTCGTTTTCCAAGTCCAGATTTTATACATTCAACAAAAAAATACACCCCGTAGAGTTATACTTGGAAGCTGAGACGCGATTGGACGACACAACTCAGCTTTTTATTTGTCGATGCTCTGTCAGCGAGCACTCGTCGCCCCATTTTCTCTGCACTACCTTAATCTTCTAAACTTTTAGATTAGTATTTTTTAACCCAACTCACCATTGTGAACACGGCTTATAACGTTATTAAATGTTTGTCTCGGTGATGTGTTGGGCCACTATATCATTCGCTTTTTGTATCAGTGTTTTACAGTTTCTTTTATGTCTTTTTCAAGATGTGTAAATAAGTAATTGTAAATTATTTATTAACTGGTGTATTCTTATTTTTAATGTTAACAGCCACGATTACCCCTTCAGCTTTGTGGTCGGAAGAATACTTGGATTCGTCTGTACGCGCAGTGCAAAGTGAAAGGCTAAATATAAAGGTCATGTGCTCAGGGAAATGATTTTTAGTTAGTTAAAAACCACTGCACTGGTGAGCTTAATCAATAAACATCGCTACGCGCTCCGATGTTATGTAAAGCCCTTGTAAAGTCAAGTTATAAATGGGTCGTACATTGTTTTTACAACCTATTGGTCAGTGAGAGCGCCGGGAGCCTACCTTCCTTCCCCTCTCCTCTCCCTCTCCCACAAGCTGGCAGCGCATTTGCAACTCCAGGGGAGTGTTGTTAGTATCTATGGACCGTGGTGATCACTTAACATCAGGTGGCTCTCCTGTTTGTTTGCCTCCCATGACATAAAAATGGCTTTTCAGCAGTTTAAGCCTACAGTACCTAAAAATATTGAAGAAACATCAACAGCTAGAAGAGAAGCCATAGATTACAGCGGCACTTTAGTCACAAAGAAGGAAGAAAAAACAAAATCTCAACTGCATTTGGTAGAAGTACATCTATTGCACAGTAACGATTGAGAGGAGGACAAGGTGGGGGACATGAGACAATATTCTGACTGTATGTCTTTGTTTTCATACAAAAACTACTGAACCTTTTTTGATGTAACTCTACAGTAATATAATTTATACTATACAGAATAACATAAGCTATAATTTATAAAGAAGTTATTTAATTTGGGCAAAACATAATAGTATAAATAAGGAAGTGTCAAGTAGGATTGGAAAGTCCTACCATCCGAGAACTATCACAGCCTGTGTATAACAACGAAGATAACCTATTATCACTTATAACGATACAAAGACAAACAAAATCGATAACGGTTGTTAGTTATTCAGAAAGAAAAACATAAGACCTAAATATAAAAACAATTAAACATTATTTCATTATTTTTATTAATTAAGGAACGTACTGTTCTTGAAAATCTTATTTTAATTACTCCTCTAACTTTTTAAGGAAAACTTCTTTAGGCACGACTTGGAGGTAACTGGAGGACAATGCAACAGAAGTCTGTTACGGCAATATGGCGTCACGTTTCTGTACCGTCCGGTTTATAAATATTTATAATTATATAACTATAAATATAGATAACATTACAGTTTAATATTATTACGATAAATGAAAACAGTAAACGTATCAATAAAAGTAGAATACATATGTGTGTATTATTACTGGGACGGGGGATATTAGCAGGGAGAATATTATATAGGGAATCGGAGAATTTACGATAGTTGAAAAATATGTGATCCACTGAACCCTCATCAAAAAGATGACCTGCAATCACTTCATGTTTTCATAAGAGTGAATCAAGATTATCAGCCTTAATGACTGTAAATATTATAAATATTTTAATGATGGACTCACTTTAAATGATCATTCAATAAAAATGACTTTGAAAATATTTGCAAATACAATTATTTTTATCTTTGGCTATGGTTAGCTAAGACGCTAGTTTCCGATATTGTCACAGATGGAGTGTATGTATCATTAATATGGTTTTTTTCTATCACAGAGCGGGTCCAATAACTGCTAGATATGGTGCCTGACCATATTATGTGCAATTGCATTTTTATGATGTTGATACTGTTGTTATATATAGATTACAGGAACAGTTTAATCGAACATGCAATGTTAGCATAATACATGAAATTTCTCTCGAATTGGAGCACAATTGTCCTTATTGTTGTAATGATTATGTAGTAATTTATTGCAATGTAGGATCAATGTCAAATTAAGAAATTTAACAGTACTTGCATTGTTGCGTTTCGTTCGGTCAGTGAGAGCGCTGGAGGCCCATCTCCCCTCCCCTCTCCTCTATCCTCTCCATCTCCCTCCTCTAACCCTGCCCCCAAAGGGATGTAACGCACTTGCGACCCCTCTGGTGTTGTTAGTGTCCATGGACGGTGGCGATCACTTAAGATCAGGTGACCCACCTGTTCGTTTGCCACCAATGATATAAAAAAATAAAAACAAGAAAAGCATCCTAATACAAAATGTCTATCACCACGACCTCCCGTATTGGAATGAGCGAACGTTGAACCATTAAAAGAAACAATCGGCCCATCAATCAATCAATCGTTAGAGAAAACACAACAATTAGGTTAATGCGGTGCGAGATGATCCCTTCATAATACTACGTTGGATATTTCATCTCATCAACATGAACTCTAGTATTTTGACATAACTGACTTAAAGGTAAACTAAGGTATGCGGTAACAGTAAATAATAGTGAGTGATTTTTAGTTAGTTAAAAACCACTGCACTAGTGAGCTTATTCAATAAACACCGCTATGCGCTCCGATGTTATGTAAAGCCCCTTGTAAAGTCAAGTTATAAATAGGTCGTACATTTTTTTTTGGAACCTATTTTCACTGCGTAAACGATAGTGAAGTTTGACAACGAAAGTCTGAACGGACAAACACAATTATCATTAAAAAAAACATGTACAATAAAGAAAAAACTCGATCGTTTCTCTAACCCCAAATATTTGTATGAAATTTATTCGATAAGTAGGATTTTTTAACCATCGGATAACCACCAAGATTAATATATAACTCCAGATACGATTGGTATTAATTACTACGAAATAATCGCTATAATTTTGAAAAAAAAAGCAACGCTGCTTCTAAAAATATCCATTTAGAATCAATAAAATCAAAGCAGTAAAACAGTTAAATCAATAAATGGATTTTGTTTTGGTTTATTGTAAAATCATTCCTTAAATGTTCAAGAATCTAAACACGATTGGTGACGTGTTCTTTAAGAAGGTTGCGAATTAGTTTCAATTTATATTGTCGATAAAAGAAACGAATATAATACAAATTCCAATTATAGTATAATTTTAGGGCTTATTTTCCAGTCTTTACTTGTACTACCCTAAATGGGCCTCCAGTGCGGCGCTGCGAACTTCGAGTACATACGTACTGCACCGATCTATGAAACACTATTCCAATTTATTTCTAGCCTGTCACATAAGTTAAACTGAGAGTACATTAAAATCAAACATAATTTATACAACCTGGGCCCTGATAAAGCGTTAAAGAAACTCAGTCAGGTAAACGATTTTATTTTTTGTTTATTTCGCTTTGTCAAGATGGACCAGTATATAGCCAACCGACGAACTACTAAAGTCAAGTGGCTGTGGTTATTATTTTTTTGCCTGTTTTTTTCCAACTGACTACGGTATTGACCTAGCAAGGCCTTAACAGCTTCACCGGACTACTAAGCCGAGCGCTTAGAGCTTAAAGCCATAAGGTATTTTCTTCCAGCTAACCAGCGGTATTTATGTTAAGCAAAAACTTATGTAGGTAGTGCCTATATAAACAAAACAGATAAATAAATACATACATGTATACAATATTATAATAAAATAAATACATATATAACATAAATATACATACATACGTACAAATATATAATAATGCCAAAGATAGTAATAAAAACGTATACATACGGCAAAAGTGAATTATAAATATAAACTGCAAAATCACGAATACTCTGCCTCCCTTTTCTCGAATAAATAGTGGTGTAATTGTGTGAACTTTGCAATTATGAAATAGATTATGGTACTTTTCTTTATTTCATTTTTTGTGGATTATCAGGTAAAATGACGTCATCGTTTCGTGCTAAAACTAAAAAAGACAGATATATCCGTATGTAAATTTATTAGATCGTGCTTATTTTTATTAAATTAGTTTCCCTCAATCCCAACTACATACTCAGTCAGCAACGGGCCAACACAACGTGTCCCATAATAAATCGCAACTAAAATTAAATATCAAACTAAACAGACACAGTTATTAACATTTTTAATTACAACATAATTACTGGCGGCCGCAACGCTGCGATTAAATAAACGCCCGGAGTTTTTATTGCAGTCGTAAAAAACAATAAAACTCGTTTAGTGACACGGACACTTGTTTTCAAAATAAACAATAGAGACACACATGTGTACGAACAATAACAGAATGGTTTTGTGTCTTTTGTAACATTTTTCGGGCAGATTGCATTGTACAAATTGTCCATTGTACATTGTGCACTTCTTCACTTCTCTCGCGTTATTGTAAACTTTAGCTAACCCTCGGTAATTGTATTTTATTCTACATTAAAGTCAGCGTACTAATTAACGCGTATAATGCGTAACAAAGGTGCACCCATCACAAACTCTCTCGTTTATAGTAGTTCTGACGTGCATAAGTGCCTTCTTAGGGCCTAAATTGAATAAAGTATTTTTGATTCGATTTTAAAATATTGCTTCTTTCTATATACTAGTGGGCGCCCAGTGGTCGACATTCGACCATAATTCATTGATTTTTTAAAGTTTGAATTTTATTAGGGTTCTTTTGTCAAAAGGTATTAAGTTATAATATAATGATATTATAACATTATTCACATTCAACAATGGTTGAATGTAGAAGGAAAAGGGTAATTAGAACGTAAGAGTAAAATAATACATACAGTCGAGCATAGCAACCTCCTTCACAAACTTTTTTGAAGTCCTTTATTGACAGATGTCAAAATGTCTTTTTTATTTACATGTGTTTATATGTTGTGTAAAATTGAAGCAGTAGTGTGAGTAATGCATATTTCAATTAATTTAATGTACTTCTAATGCATTTTATATAAAATAAATAGCTTTCTGCACTACTCCTCTGTATAAACTTTAACTATGCCAAGTTTCACGTTCATCTGTTCACGCAATTCTTTTAAAAAGGGGTACAAAGTTTAGGCTTCTCGTATTAATATTGCTTCTTTCTATATATATAATTAGCGGGCCCGCGGCGGATATTGGCTCGGCCTGATAATAGAAAATAACAAAATATATACCCGATAAACCTTCCTCGTGATACTTCCTCGTTATATACTGTTAAAAATCCGTTCAGTCGTTTTTGAGTTTATTGCGAAGAGACAACTTTGTTTTACAATATATATTGATAACGACCTAATTATTATCCGTAATTACCTTCGTAATTATCTGTCTTCTAAGATTTCTCTTAACTCGCGCAATTTTGGGAAAATCAACCGCTTAAAACATAACCAATCCTATATTTATATCCATCTATTATCACTATAAAAATATCTTCATTCCACTGTTCTGGAATCTGTTAATTTCCCTGGAGGTTTTATCCCTTTCATTTTCCCCTGTGTGCCTTAAAATTCCTTACATTTAAGAATAAATCCTCGTAAAATAGTATACAAAAAGTTCTTAAGTACAACAAAAATATGCTTACTCCTTAAAGCCAGGACACACTACTGGAACCTGGTTACGAACATTCGAGTCACATGAACAGGCTAATATAACAAGGGCGTTATTATAGTTTACGTAATTAGTTTCTTCATAAAATATGTACTATTTTTAATATTGTTTTTTTATCGCGCAATCATAGTGTTATGTGCAGGAAACATTAATTTTATTTATGCGTTCATTACACACGGATAATGTTTTGAGATTCCGTGTAATTTGTACTGTATTAGATACCGCAGAGCGTGTTTTAAATGCTTTTTTTCGTATAACCAGAAATTAGTACAGCGTTGCGGGATATAGATCGGTAAAATATAACGCTGTGTGTATAAATTATGATTCAGCAACAAATAAAAAACGTAGCTTTTAATCCCGAAGTCATTTCGATAGTAAATTACCCGTTTTGAAATAAAATAAATTGAATGAATCATACGATGGAAGTGACAAGTTATAAATAAATACATGCATATTAAAGTTTATACAGATCAAATATTATTATGTAGATCTGACCTTATAATATCTATCCGATTTCGCTCAGGACACATTCCATCAAATAGGTTTTTACACCTAATTGCACCGTGTGTGGTATGGTTGAGGATGTATATCATATTTTGATGGAATGCGTTCAATACCAAGGTCGTAGGAATTCTTTAAATATATATTGATCCATGTATCAAGGCATTTATAATTCGATGCTGTCATGCTCTCTGTCTGTTTAGCTTTTAATATTTGATAAAATGTGACTATTGTAGAATTTAATATGTTTACGATGTTCTTACGAGGCTTCATAGTCGATATGCTATAAAACCTATTTTAAAGAGAGAAAAAATGGTATTATAGGTAAATATATAATAGTAATATGTTCAATCGTGTAATACGTTTAGTAATAGTTACATTACATTAATAAAATATGGAATTAAGTATTAATTGTAAATCAACACTACATTAATTAACTAATAGGTGATACGAAGATAGCCGGGTAAAACAGGCTGTATGTTATAATAAAAATACAGTTCCTTTGAGGAGCAATCAAGGCCACATAGCAACTTTCTATAGAAATGTCAGCCTATATATCGACGGGAGAAAGCGGAAATGTCGTAACTTGCATATTGGGCTAAATCACTTTTTCCATATTATTGTATAAATAAAATACTGCTTCGAAAGGTCTCGTTTTCCTACAATTAAATTTTTCATCGATACGAACTTTTTTTTTTGCCTAGTTTTAGCACCACACATAAAAAAAATGAATTTATGAAATAGTTTTTTGGCTCTGGTGTAAAGTTGGGATTTACTAGTTGCGACAATTCCGCTTTCATCCGTCGATATGATTTATCCTTATATATGAGGATTTGTTTCGTAGATGATGCTAGGCTCATCTTTAGGATTTGAATGATCCTCTGTAATGTGTTTCGCGATACAGTGATACAAAATCTTACATCATTGCGACAACATTACACATATCACCTAGTCCGGTGAAGCTGTGAAGACCCTACCGGGTCAATAGCGTAGTCAGTTCGAGAAAAAAAAAATTACACATATCACCTCCACACACGTGTACGCATACACGCATACACAGGCAAGTGGAAGGGTTTTATTTTTTTCCCTTATCAAACTGAAATAGTTTAGAATATTATCCGATACGAAATATATATAAGAGTTGTTGAGGTTGGTGAGGTTGAGGTCAAAACAAAATCGGTTGAGTGCCTTAAGCGCTCGCCTTAGTAGCCCGGTGAAGCTGTTAAGACCTTGCTGGGTCAATAACGTAGTCAGTTCAAAAAAAAGAAAAAAAAATGATCCTCAGTAATTTTTTAATGCCCAAGAAGCAGCAAGAAACCACCTCGTGTTTACATATTCGTCGTTTTGTCATCTTAATAAATACACTAATATATCTATATACGCGTGTGATGACACGCTCCATCACCTTAGAGAGCAGGGAGGTTATAGCGATAGGCCTGTAATTCGATGGATCTGATATATCGACTTTTCTGAATACAGGGTGTACATAAGCTGTCTTCGATGAGGATGGAAGATATCCATTGCGGTATGACATTAAAGGGTCGCAACACGCATGTGACAACTTTGGTATTGCAAGCGTCCGTAGGCTGCGGTGACTGCTTAACATCAGACGGCCCGCATGCTTGCTCGCTTTTTTTATATCATAGGAGGCAAACGAATCGGTGGGTCACCTCATGTTAAGTGATCACCACCGTCCATAGACACTTGCAACATCAGAGGAGTCGCAAGTGCGTTGCCAGCCTGTGTTTGGGGGAAGGGGGAAGGGAAGTGGGCCTCCAATGCTCTCACTGACCGAACGAAACGCAACAATACAAGCACTGTTACTTCACGTCGATTTTCTGTGAGAGGGTGGTACTACCCCGAATGAGCCGACTCATTCTTGCTGAAACCAGTAATAGCTTCAGCGTGGCTCTACCACCTACATCGTGGTATAAAAAAGAACGCGTGTATGATATTCCTATATTATGCTTAGGTTGGTATTCGGTTGTGTAAAAGTTTGACTGTACCCGCTTCTTCGTAGTCCTGGAACCTGATGTACGAAACAGTGATTAATAAAGTCATCACAATATATTAAATCTAATTACTATGTACTTTTCTCTCGTACTTAAGTCGCGTCGTCATTAAAATTACAATAACTTTTGATAGACCGAACCGATTTTAATGAAACAAAGACTAAACATTACTCAAATATATACTTTATATAACGTTCTATTATAAACGCAGTACTTTAGTAGTGATGCGTATTCATACAAACAGACAGATTAACATATCTAAAAATGATTGAAATATATTTTATTACTTATTTCTGTCAGACACCTGCAACAACTTTTTTGCAAAATTCTAAAAAGTTTTGAGATGCATTAGATTTACATTTTTATTATATAGATTTAAAGAAATTATTTTTTATTAAGTGTGTACTGCGAGACGATATCTGCAAAACTTTAGTACTTTCATAAAATGCGCGATTTCTCGTAAACATCCTGTTATGTCTAAACAAAGTATATTTACTTGGTACAAAGTACGTTTTCATGTTAATGACGAGTTGGAATTAAGAACATTGCTGGCAAATTACACAAAAATATAATACAACAAAAAAATATGTTCTGTTGTCATATAATTTTATTTACTTTAGCAAGCATTTCATCCAGGTATATATTTTTGCTTACGTCATAATACAACAAAAAAATATGTTCTGTTGTCATATAATTTTATTTACTTTAGCAAGCATTTCATCCAGGTATATATTTTTGCTTACGTCATGATGCTAAAATACAACTATGTTCTTATGTTACAAATTAGCATTACTTTCTCTTTGAAACCACAAAGCGTTGCGGACGAGATTAGTCCCATAATGAAAACAATCGACCACCGCACGTGTGCCGCGAGATTAAAAATAAAACGCCCATAGACAAGCCGCTCATCTGTTTGAAGGTTGCTGTGCTCCGTTTGAATTAACACAGCAAATATACTAAGCAACTGTCTATTAAGTGGCTTTACATTATGTTAAGTGTTAACAGTCTAGTAACTGGCTCTAAATTATGCTCAGTGTGTAAGAAGTTTTTTTCCTTAAAAATACACAAATATTTGTCAATTTTTACTGATATAAATGTAGGATTGTGTGTGAAATACAATTTAGTTTAAATAAATATAACGAAGTATAGTACTAAACTTCTTCTTTCATTCACACACTCATGTCTTGTTTATAAACTCATCACTTTCTCATCGATGTTCACTCTAAGCTGAAAACAAAAGACAGAAACTTTTGTTATTTTTAATCAACGAACGTAGGTCATTCAAATATATTTACAAAGTAGTCACTAAAAGATAAATGATGAAGTATATTATACATGGAACACGCAGTCTCATTGCAAAATTTTATCTGTAATAGAAATGTATGTGATTCTTGGAAAAGAATATGGTTTTATTAAGTTTAGATATATTTGTTTTCAAAAACATAAAAATGCCACTAAAATGTATGTAGTACTTAACCACATAAATAGAATTTCATAAAACAACTATACGCAAGAGAAAGTTGATTAAAATATATACATTCATAAACATATTATACTCTTGAAATTTATCATTGACCATTGACATATTTGGATAAATATGATAATAACAAAATAATAGGGGGGTGCCTACATGTGGAGAAAACTAAAAGTTACTTGCGCCAGTCCCACTGTCCCGCCTAAACGGTCCACGAGTACTTCCGACCTCAGTAAACAGGTAGGGGAAACATATCAAAAGCGTGTGCTACTGAAATGTAAATGTGTCTCGCAAACTAATGAATGATTATTATTGCTCATAAATAACTCGTTCAAGGAAGGATTTTACATTTTCATAATTTATTACATATTCTAACTAATAAATCCAGTTGTGAATATCATTGGTAAACATAGAATTTTATGAAGTTATTTATTCCTAGCAATGTGTACATTTAAATGTAGATACACCTAAGTTACAATACTTGAATTTTATTTATATACTAGCTTCGCGCGCGGTTTCGCTAGCGTTAATATGGATTTAACCTTTAGAATACCTTTTTCATGATCATCGTTTAGTTGTAACTAACTTTATATTAACAGCCGTGACATCGTAACTTACAGACATATTCGCATTTACAATATTAGTAAGGATTCCAGGAAAAATAATCACTTATAGTTCAGCTTAAATAATATAATCTAAAAATTTGATTGAAGAAGGCGTTACTTTGCGGAAATCCATCATTATATTAGAGTAGACGCTACTTTGCACTTCCGCCTGGAATCGATGGAACACTACTACGTCTGACTGCAACATAAAACAAATCAATTAATGATTACACGTCAATCTGCAACATACTTTAATTAATTTATTGATAATTTATTATAATATTTATATTGGTTAGTTATATATTGTTAATTGATGTATATTGTTAATTGATATATATTGTTAATTGTTATGTATTGTTAATTAATATTTATGTGTATAAGTGATATATTGATTAATTGATTTGTTTTATGTTGCAGTCAGACGTAGTAGTGTTCCATCGATTCCAGGCGGAAGTGCAAAGTAGCGTCTACTCTAATATAATAATCTAGAAAAACAAATTAATCACCTTTCTACTAATAACACAAACCCGAATTTCTAGTTATATTAATACTAATTTTACAGTTGAGTATCATATTTTGGTAGAGCCACGCTGAAGCTATTACTGGTTTCAGTATGAATGGGTCGGCTCGTCCGGGGTAGTACCACCGTCTCATAGAAAACTGACGTGATGTAACAGTGCTTGCATTGTTGCGTTTTGTTCGGTCAGTGAGAGTGCTGGAGGCCCACCTCCCCTCCCCTTTCCTCTCCTTTCCTCCTCCCTCCCCTTCCCTCAAACACAGGCTGATAACGCACTTTCGCACTCTCCTGGTGTTGTTAGTGTCTATGTCTATACAAAAGATTATTTTACCGAAGTTTGAACAAACAAAAGGGTTTATTATTCGTTTCGTCATCGAAGATCACTCCGGGTCGCCGCTCGCAGGCTTTATCACCGGTCATTCAACCTAAGTTTATTTAATATATTTTCCATACGTTTGAAATTCTTAGAACAAACTTTGCCCAAGATTCTCTTTGTTGTTTATTAGTATTTGTTTTGATATTATTATTTTATGTCTTAAATATGATCATGAAGTATCGTATCCTAGAATATTGCTAATGGTGGCTGAGCCACGCTGAAACTATTACTGGTTTCAGCATAAATGGGTCGGTTCGCCCGGGGTAGTACAACCCTCTCATAGAAAACCGACGTGAAGTAATAGTGCTTGCATTGTTGCGTTGCGTTTTGTTGGGTCAGTGAGAGCGCCGGAGGCCCACCTCCCCTCCCCTCTCCTCACTCCTCTCACTCTCACTCTCCCTCCCCTAACCCTTCCCCTCGAAGCATGGCAACGCACATGCGGCTCCTCTGGTGTTGTTAATGTCCATTGATGGTGGTGATCACTTAACATCAGGTGACCAACCTGTTCGTATGCCACCTATGGCATAAAAAAAAAGTTCTGCGACTGTCTAACCTTTCACCTGGTATAGACTGTCCCTTCTACGTTAGGATGATTCTAACGGGACTTCACGTGCTAAAATCTATCAAATCGTTTTGTGCTACAGAACGAGGTAATGGATATATAGTATACACATCCATACGAACGAAAAACAATAATTTCCTTAGATTACTTTCGAAATAATATAATTTTTAATAATCAGAATTTTTAGGAATCCTTCTATTTTTAATACGTTTGTAATTTGCTTATAACCTTTCGTTTCGTCTTTATCACACCTTTCGCAAAACGTATATTGTTTTTTTTTCTCGAACTGACTATGCTATTATCCTAGCAAGGTCTTAACAGCTTCACCGGACTACCAAGCGTTGGTTGAATATACACGTTAAAGGCAAAAAAGTTAATAAGTCTCTACCGAAAACCCGATCCATGCAGAATTTGAAATCACATCAAATGCTCGTCATCAAACGTAACGTGTTCGATTTCGATATGATTACTTATCATATTTCGATATGGTTTTCAATAAGGGTTTCGAATATGAAATACCTAGATATATGTGAGTAAAATGTTTTATTCATGTGTCAAAATCAAAATATCCTTTATTCAATTTAGGCCCTGAGAAGGCGCGTATGAACGTCTAAGCTACCACCGGTTCGGAAAACAACCCACTCATCGAGAAGAACCGGCAAGAAGATTGTATAGAAAATAGTAAATCTATACACGACAAGACAGAGACAAAACAATTCAATACATCTCCCGTCTCTGTTACTCAAATGATTTTCTTTTATTATTTATTAGCCGTTATCCACCTTTAGTGTTAAAAATAAACTAAAATAAAATAAATATGAACATAGAAACCGTTTTTTTAATACCACGACGTGTCGTAACCTTTATGTCTCTATTCGTCATATTTAACCATTATACGTCTACTGACCTAGAATATTTACTAACTAAAATTTCTATGAATTAGAAAAAAAATCATGAAGAAATACGGAAGTCATATATACACATGAGGAAAAAGTTAGTACGACTTTTTATGGTCGAATTTCAGTTATTCGACCAGATATTCGAATCGATTCAGTGATTCGACTAATTTCAGTTAGTTAATTTCAGTGGAGGAACATAAGTTTAAAAAATTATATAATACAAATCGGAGAAAAGATCTTATTTATTCGCTAACTATGTCCGCGACTTCGTCCGCGTTGGACCTTATTTAAAAAAACAGTTATTAACAAAATCACCGGGATGTATTAACTCCAGCCTTAGTTGTCCGGTGTGCCTTAGTAGTCCGGTGAGCTTTAATAGTTCGGTGAGCCTTAGTGAAGCTGTTAAGACCTTGCAAGTTGAACAGCGTAGTCAGTTCGAAAATAAAAATATTAAGTCCGTTTACTTACTATTTATTTCAAGTCCATTTATTTACTACTATTTTCCCCCCTACTTAAGCCGTGTCGTCATTAAAATTGCAGTAACTTCTGATAGAGTAAACCGATTTTAATGAAACCTACACTGAATGTTACGCGAAGATATGTGTTTCGGACCGAAACGTCAACCGCTCTGAAGTTGCACCCGGACGAACTTCACTCGCAGAACTACATTCGAATCGCGCGCACATAGTAAAATTTGTTACACGCATTAAAATTGTAATTAAACGCAAAATTCCTTTTATTAACGTCTACGAAAATAAGTAGCGTGCCACGCAACCGCCGCTACAATATGCTTTACGATTTTCTTGGTGATGTTTTATCGTGAACGCAGTAATTTAGCAGTGATGCATGTCCAAACAAACCGACAGACAGACAGACACTTCTAAAAATAATTGAAATATACTTTATTACTTATTCGAAGACACCTGCAACAATTTTTTTCATAAAATCTAATAAGTACAGACACGTTAGATTTATATTATTATTATATGTATGGATTACATTTTTTTTTTAATTTACCATTTTCCACATACACGCACATTAATTTATTTATTTACATGTAGATATACCAACATTCGACAGTCAAGAATGATAATACAATAACAATTATAAAAAATTTGTAAACTAAACTGAAGACCTAAAACGCTTTATCACATAGAAACTTAACTTACATTATTAATAATAATAATAAAAAATTATATAATAGTAAATACTGCAAAACTTAGAGAAAAAAAAATAGAATAAGAATAAACGAACAAAAGTGAAAATGAACAAATTTATGAAAACTAAAATGAACATATTGGAAAAAGACAAAATAGCAAACATAATTGAAAATATTGAAATATGATATACTTACTAGCTGCAGTTGAAATGGTCATGGATATAAAATGTGTTTAATTGTCTTTTTGAATTTGAATGCCCGATGGTCAAATATGTCTAATGAAATGTGCTTGGATAAGATCTCATTATATAAACGAGTCATACGTACAATTGGGTTATAGTAAGATGTATTATTCTTATAAGTTTTAAGGATGAATGTTTTAGAAAAACGGGTGAAGCTGTAAAATCAAAATTGGTGTTAAAATTTAGAGACTCTAGCAAGGAGGGAGATGAGAAATAATTGTGCAGTAATTTGTGAAGAAATACTAAATCATGTTGATTTCTACGAGCATGTAATGGTATAATATTATATTTATTTAATCTGTCATAGTATGAAGAGACACTACGAACATGACCATGTCTGTAAAATAGAGTTTTTGAAAATTTTCTTTTAACTGCTTAGATACTAACTCTCTGCTGCATGAAATGTAATACAGAAAACCTTATCCACTATAAACTGTAACAAATCTTTAGCCACCGACAAATCCATACCACGAACCGAAACCCATTCCAAACACCTAAACACGTGGTACGTCATCTAAAAAACACAAAACCGGTGAAAAAATCTTAAACACCTATTAAACTAACCCGTCCTTCCTCGTGAGGGCGTAATGTAAACACTGTGTTTGTTTCGTACGACAAAAAAAAACATTTGGAAATAAAATTAATATGATAGTGTTCACGTGTACAGTGCACCGTTCGTTTTCTGGGAAGCTACGTTGTAAAGTAATAAAATGCAACACTATATATACTTCGAGAATTATGGTGCCTTGTTTATCCATTAGTTTCGTTTAGGCCTAAAATTATAGAAAACTAGCTGTCCCCGCGAACTTCGTTTCGTCTTAATATGATTTTATTTTCTTAGCCTACCTTTTTAATAGATACATATCAACATATAGTTCATTTTGCTATGCTACCTCCATAGATACTGTTCGTTTTTGCCGAGTAAAAATAGAGAAAGCGAAATTTTTAAAGCAAACTGCAGTAAAAATTTAAAATGGTAAGATTACATCATCAACTCAAAAATGAAAAAGTAACATCGTAATTACGAATGCGTTCATGTTGCTAATGGCTATATGAAGTTGCGTTCATAATTACAGAGAAAGAAAACTGATATTTAGGTTTTTTCCGTGATATTTTTCCAATTTTTCTCTCCCTGAAAACCTTCCTCAGAGTTCAAGAAATAATTCAAACTAAAAATTACTCGAATTGGACCAGCCGTCTTCGAATTTTGTGCTTAACAATATATTTTGCGAATAATTTTTATTTATATGGATAAAAATCAACCGATACATATTTTAGAAAGAAATCAGTTGCTTTCAAATCAAAAGGTTGGAAATATGACGTCATATATTCATTATTAGCATCATCATCAGCCTGTAAGAGACCCACTGCAGGGCCATAGGCCTCTTCACGAAGGAAGGTATGGGCATACTCCCCACGGCAGCCCACGACCCACGTCATCTGAATGTATTAAGTCCATTTACTTATCTACTTATCTCTCGTACTTAAGTCGAGTCGCCATTAAAATCACAATAACTTTCGATAGACCGAAATGATTTTAATGATTTTTTTTTTTTTTTTCTCGAACTGACTACGCTATTGACCAAGCAAGGTCTTAACAGCTTCACCGGACTACTAAGGCGAGCGCTTAAGGCACTCAGCCGATTTTATTTTGACAACTAGCTCAAGGGTGCGCGGCACACCTCGGCTTTGGCTGTTGCCTGATACATGCAATTCGCGACCTATCTGAGCTAACCTAAGCTAAGCTAACTATTCATACATATATGAGTTGTTGAAACATATATGTGTACCAAGCATACATACCTCAACAACCCTTATATATATTTCGTATCGGATAATATTCTAAACTATTTCAGTTTGATAAGGGGAAAAAATAAAACCCTTCCACCTGCATGTGTAAGCGTGTATGCGTGCACGTGTGTGGAGGTGATATATGTAATGTTGTCGCAGTGATGTAAGATTTTGTGTCACTGTATCGCGCGAGCAGCGTACTCAAGGGCTCCACGCCGAGGGAACGGACCTAGGCTTGAGCTGCTGCCGAGGGGGGCCTAGTCTGGTCGTGCTCGCGACGTAATGCGCTTGCGTCAGAGCAGCGACACGTAGTATAGCGGCATGTGTAATACATGTAATATTGATATTTTGTATTCAGCTTGTGCAACCTATCATATATTTGATTAATTAATAAACAGTATAAAAATGTAAATAATTAGTGTTCGCAATGCCAATAGATATGAACTGATGTTAATAATTTCAAATGACAAATTATGCAAATTAAATAATATATAATAATAATAATAATTAATTTACACTATAATAGATTTAAAAAAGGACACAGTTATTTCATGGTTTTGCGTTTACGAAAAATAAGTGACTCTATACAAAACATATATATCGGGGCAGCGATAAAATGGCATCCATGTAGAAGTATGACATCATACATAGTGACGTCAGACTTTCTTAGGAAGCGCATCGAAAAGGCCGTTTGCACACTCGGTGAATGGTTTCGTCGATGGCGCATAGAAGTTAATCCTGATAAGAGCGCCGCGATACTCTTCGATCCTTTACGACGTAATAATAACCTCGAGCCCATCAGGCTATACGGAACCGATATACCTTGGGCCGACGAGGTCAAATATCTCGGTGTTACATTAGATAAACATTTAAATTTCGAGTCACATATAGATAGAGTACGAAACAAAGCGCATAGCAACCTACCTCGACCCGTTTAGACCGAGGTAGGTCACTGATGAACAGATTGAAAAGCGAGGGTGCGAGTATGGAGCCCTGTGGCACACCTGAGCGTATCGGGTGGGGGATTTTAATGAAACAAAGACTAAATGTTACTAGAAGATTTGCTTTATAGTTAATCTAAAATGTACAGGCACGTTAGATTTATATTATATGTATAATGTATGATGTAAATTTGGACTGTCTTCGTACTCTAATATCCTAACTAACATTATGAATGTGAAAATGAATTTGTTAGTTTATTACGCCTTAGCTAGCCAACTTATTATTCATGAAATTTTGTATACATATTATGAGGCGTACAGAAAAGGATATAAAGTACCTACCTTTTATCAAGAAAGAATGTAATGTTCTCGGAATTGTGTGAAGCCGCAGGCAAAAACTAGTAATCATAGAAAAGCAACTTAAGTAAATAAAATTAAACGAACAGCAGAAAACACCTTTGTAGCTTTGTTTTGCAACTTTTCCCGTCCTTTGAAATACATCGAGGTCTCCAAATTTGTTAATGTAATTAGAATAGATAAACTATTATATTTTATTTAATATAAATTGTTAATTGTATAGGTTTCATCATCATTCTGTGTCTCTGTCTGCCTGTTTGTTTGTATGAACACGCATCACTGCTAAAGTACTTGGTTCACAATAAATTATATAGCATATAATCATAAAGCATATCTTCGTGTATAAATTAGTGTTTGTTTCATTAAAATTGGTCCAAAAGTTATTGTAATTTTAATGACGACGCGGCGTAAGTACGAGAGTAAATGGACTTAATACATTCAGATAACTTTATTAATCACTGTTTTTTACATAAGCTTTCACGCAGACGAAGTCGCGGGCACAGCTAGTACAATATATATACGAGTTGGATTACCGTGGTACCTTACTCTTGATGTAATAATGAAAACCATACAAGTGAATTTGAAATGCCCGAAATTTATAATTCCCCATTTCAGCTATGTACTTCTTAATTAGCATAAATATATGTCGGAAGATTGTGCGATGTTGCTCGGATAGACGGACAGACTAACAGGAGACATACAAAGGTAGCGGCATCCGGTGCGTTCGCTATTGTTTGTATAACAAAACGCATTAACTGCGGCTCACACGTAATACTAAGAACATTATTACGTTTCTGAAATCACAGAGTATTATCATACAGAGAAAACTTAAAAAAAACTTTATGTGTAATTAAAATACTTTGAGACTCATCATCAGCATCTTCTTACCCTTATCCCACCTAAGTAGGGTCGGCGCAACATGTTTTTCTTTTGCACTCTCCTCTATCAAATGTCATCACAACACACCTATTATACACATATTATTTCACACAATCCATCAATATCTTTTTCGTCCTGCCCCTACTCCTACATCCGTCCACTATACTAGAAACATTTCTAGTTAGATGGCTTCCATCTCTCCTCATGACATGCTCATACCATGCTAACTTATTACTCCTCAACTTCTCTGTCACTGGTGCTATTTTCAAACTTCCTCTGTTATACTCATTCTTAATCTTATCCATTCTAGTTACAACACACATCCACCTTGGGGTTTGGGGTGTAAGGGGTGTTGAATAACATCGAAGACTTGATACACCCAAGCCAACCTCACCTGCACGTGGTGCACCCTGCTGAATAACGAACGAGGCAATGGCGAAAGCAGAAATAAGAAAGGTAGGGTATTACAGCCTGACTGGGTCGCAACCACCATGTATATGGCGAAAAAGCCCGTCATAGTGATTCGCTTCTGCGGGTCGCGTTTCGGGATCAGCCTGTGCATATCCAGCCTTTCGCAGGCTGGCATGGCAGCGGCGACCGGCGATGGATACTGTGTCACTCGGTGGTCGCCATTTTTTTTGGATTATACTGTGCTTACAATCAGGCACAGTGCAGACATTTTGCCAAGCTACAATAAAAAAAAAAACCTTAACATTCACATCTCTGCAACATTTAGTTTTCTTTCGTCTATCTGCTTCGTATCCCAGCACTCAGATGCATACAGCATGACTGGTCTTATAGTAGTTCTATACACCTTCCCCTTAAGTTTTAAGAGCATATTTGGGTCTCAAAGTACCCCAGACACCTTTCGTCATTTCATCCATCTTAGGATTATCCTATTCCTCGCGTCATTATCTATACTGCCAATCAATGAGGTTCAATTGTGTCTTAATTACTGGACGTATCGGCAATTTAGTATAGAATCGGAATTGTTCGTAGATAGCCCTAGGATATTTATTTTTTGGATTCAATTCATCTCTTACCATTTTTTTTTAATCCTAGCGAAACAAATGGGATTCCGCTAGTAAATAATATAATAAGATCGCTTGTTGTGTCTTCATGTTTGTCCCCTTCAATTCTTATGAATGAAGAAACGGATTTTGTTACGATATCAACTCTCGTTTAGAGAATTTCTTTCGAAAATACTTATATGTATATGCATATTAAATAATGTAGAAAATATCGATATATTCTAGTTGAGCCGTTAAAAATAGTCGGGCGTGTATATTGCTCATACTAGCTAAACCTTCTGGGATACAACAAAATAATATACTACGGAATTATATAAAGATCCTGAAGGCACCTGAATGTTACCTATCTTTTTAAAAACTACTTAACGCCCACGACATCTCTCCACGATACGGAAAAATACATTGCTAAACGCGTAGTGCCAATACATATCCTGGTTTCTTAAAGTTCGAATAACTTTTTTTTAAATAAATATATCGTAATAATCGTTTTCAGATAAGAACCAAACGCATAAGATGTAAAACAAAAAAAATTGACCAAAATCTATAAGTTAATTTTTACGTGATGCCCGCACAACGACAAACCTCTGACATTGTATTTATTTATAATCAATGAATTTAATAAATAAGATTAATCGAAAACTGTCACACGTCTTAGTACGACTTTTTAAGAACACATCGGCAGCCACAATGAGCTATCAACCTCTCGCCTCATATTTTCATTCATAGAAAACTTATTTTATCTGAGTTATCAGGCAAATAAAAAAATATAGCTAGAATATAAAGGTAAATTTCGCCACACCTCACAAAACAAAAATAGCTAAGATGGAAATCGGCTGCTTTGAAAATCAGTCTAACCCCAGTTCGAAACCGGGTGACAGCAAAAGAGATTTTCTTTTTTTTTGTATAAAAATGCTAATTTTGTGATGCAAACCTAACAGTTTATTTTAATTTGAAAATGTTTTTTAAAGAACCGAGCTAGGCTTGGTCGTCCAGGTACTGTATATTAACTATCTACAGTTGTAACGAAACTTTCTCTGAACATGACGTTACTCTGTATTCTAAAGAATCAAAGCTCTGGCACAATTCCAGGCGCATCAGAGACAACTAAATTTATCTTTTGATCAATTGTTCCCCACTAACACAATTATAAGTTTATTATAAAGATTAGACTGTTTACATTACTATATGGCCGTACATACCATACCATAATTAAGTGCCATTGCCATTGATGTATTAACTTTGCATAATAGTGTTAATTATGTTAAAAAAAATAGTGGGGTGTAAGGGGTGTCGAATAACATCACAAGACTTGAGACACCCAAGCCAACCTCACCTGCACGTGGTGCACCCTGCTGAATAACGAACGAGGCAATGACGAAAGCGGGGTGGTAGGGTTTTACAACCTGACTGGGTCGCAACCACCATGTATACGGCGAAAAAGCCCGTCATAGTTATTCGCTTCTGCGGGTCGCGTTCCGGGATCAGCCTGTGCATGTGCGGCGACCCGCGACGGATTGTGTGTTACTCGGTGGTCGCCATTGTTTTTGGACTGTACTGTGCTAACCATCAGGCATAGTGCAGACATTTTGCCGTGCCACAATATAAAAAAACTTACATACATTATCGCATAATGCATAGATTATATAGTTTTTTTAAATAATTTATAGGTCTTAGCGCTTGACTACGTAACAGGCAGTAATTTATCTTATTGTATCTTATAATACAAACATTAGACATCTTACAGAAACCATTAATTAGTACATTAAAAATGATGTGTTTACTTGTTTTGTATATTTTATAGGTTAAGTTTTTGGAGCCTAAGATAAAACGCTAAGCATAGAGAGAGGCTCTTGGTTGCAGCTGTTGGGATATACCTATATGTGTTTACTAGTCATACAGCTACGATATGACATATTTTTAAATGGCAGCGGCTCAAGCCTAGGTCCTTTCCCTCGGCGTGGAGCCCTTGAGTGCATGCTCGCGTGATACAGTGAAACAAAATCTTACATCACTGCGACAACATTATACATATCCCCTCCACACACGTGCACCTATACACGCTTACACATGAACGTGGAAGGGTTTTATCTTTTTTCCCTTATCAAATTGAAATCGTTTAGAAAATTATACGATACCAAATATATATAAGAGTTGTTGAGGTATGTATGCTTGGTACACATATATGTTTCAACAACTCATATATGTATGAATAGTTAGCTTAGCTTAGGGGCTCTACAAGGTTGATTAGCTTGTTAGATCCCTTGCCGCCCCCACAATAACGGTCTGTCGGTACACCGTGGGGTTTTAGTCCGTGCGAGTCGGACATAACCCACCCTCTCCCCCGGGAGGGTGGCGAATCCATAAGGGATTTCCCCACGTTAAAAAAAAAGATAGGTCGTGAATTGCATGTATCAGGCAACAGCCCAAGCCGAGGTGTGCCGTGCACCCTTGAGCTAGTTGTCAAATAAAATCGGCTGAGTGCCTTAAGCGCTCGTCTTAGTAGTCCGGTGAAACTGTTAAGACTCTGCTAGGTCAATAGCGGTAGTCAGTTCGAAAAAACAAAATCACCGAGCCGTTAAAACTTGAAAATAGTTGTTTTTGAACGTTTTTTTTTTGTAAAGCGAACATAAAGTTAATTAGGAGCACGATTGCGAGCTACGTCTATGTAATTGTGCGAGCGAAGATTAAAAGGTTACGAGTTTGAAGTCGGCCAGTCAAGTCTCTTTGTAGTGTTAATTACGTGGATCGTATTGTTTTAGATTTTGAGCTAGTTAAGTTGGTTCGCGAATGAGAGCACACCATTTCCACGTCAGGTTTCATTTATTATAAACAGAGTCGGTTGAATGGAGTTAACCGTTATGAAGCCAGCAGTATTTTTATTAGGTCTGAAAATTAGAATAGAGTTGTTTTTATATATCTATACTAATATTATAAAGAGGTAAAGTTTGTGAGTTTGTGACGTTGTAGAGGGTAATCTCAGGAACAACGGGTCCGATTTGAAAAATTCTTTCAGTGTTATATAGCTCATTTATGGAGAAAGGTTATTGGCTATATATCATAACGCTAAGCCCAATAGGAGCGGAGCACAAGTGAAGAATGTTTCTAAATCGGGTCGTTTTTATTCCTCTTGAGAGTTGCCGCTGCGTTAGACCAAAGTAACTATTCCACGCGAACGAAGTCGCGGGCAGAGGCTAGTATTTCATAATCTCCTTTATTTGTGAAACTTCTTTAGCCGTATTGAGCGATTTTTTAGTAGAGTAAAACATATAAGTTCGTGTTACCAATAACGGTGATGCTCGTGGTGTAAGGCGCTCGTGTCATACAGCGATGCGTAGTAGAGGGGCAGGTGTATGCAATATTGATATTTTTGTACTTGAGTTATAGATAAAATATAGTTTTAATAATATACTATATTTTTCTCAACCTCCGATCTTATTTTTTTTTTGTTTTTTATAGTAGCACGGCAAAATGACTGCACTATGCCTGATGGTAAGCACAGTACAATCCAGAAACAATGGCGACCACCGAGTGACCGCCGGTCGCCGCTGTCATGGCGGCCTGCAAAAAGCTGGGTATGCACAGGCTGATCCCGAAACGCGACCCGCAGTAGCGAATCACTATGACGGGCTTTTTCGCCATATACATGGTGGTTGCGACCCAGCCAGGCTGTAAAACCCTTTTTTTTTTTTAGAGTGAGGAAATCCCTTATGGAGATGGCATGGCCGAAACCACGCTCGGCAGCGATAAGTCCGTTCCCATGGCCGCCGCCAGGATGCGGCGCTGCTCCCCCCACGCAGCACACTCAGACAGCATGTGCTGTGCGGTATCTTCCTCAGCGCCGCACTCGTGGCAGGCGGCCGTCGGCTCCCTGCGTGCGATCCGGTGCAGGTACCACCCGAAACAACCGTGTCCGGTGAGTACCTGCACCAGTCGGAACGTCAGGGAGCCCCACTCCCTGGCAGTCCACTCCCGCAGGACCGGGCGGACGGCGTCCACTGTGAACCGCCCGAATCGCTCGTCCGCCAGGTCCTGCTACCACCTTCCGACGGCGTCCCCCCTGAGACGCCGTCTCTCCGCCTCTACCTCCCTGGGAGAGGGAGGCTCCCCCATTCGTTTCCTCGCCGCCGTGAACTCGTACACGGCGCCGAGAACTCCTGCCTCCATCTCCCAGGGCAGGGAGCCGGCTAGCGTGAAGGCCGCCGCCGAGGACACCGGTCGGTGACCTATGTGAGCTAACCTAAGCTAAAATACCTATTCATACATATACAAGTTGTTGAAGCATACGAGCATATGTGTACCAAGCATACATAATTCAACAACTCTTATATATATTTCGTATCGGATAATATTCTAAACTTTTTCAGTTTGATAAGGGAAAAAAGATAAAAACCCTTCCACTTGCATGTGTAAGCGTGTATGCGTGCACGTGTGTGGAGGTGATATGAGTAATGTTGTCGCAGTGATGTAAGATTTTGTGTCACTGTATCGCGCGAGCAACGTACTCAAGGGCTCCACGCCGAGGGAACAGACCTAGGCTTGAGCAGTTGCCGAGGGGGCCTAGTCTGGTGTGCGGGAGCGAAATTTATCCATACACCACGGCGGCGTGATCTGTGGTTACGCGGGCGTGGGCGTGAGCAGGTTCTGTTTGGAGAAACAGGCTGGTATCGATCGTTCACTGCAGTTATTTCATCGGGAGAGGTCGCGTCGGTGATTCTGTAAGAGGGAGGGCAAGCCAACCCATTCATGCTGAAACCAATAATATCTTCAGCGTGGTTCTACCACCTACATTGTTTTATGCCAAAAAAATATCCTGTTCGTAAATGAAAAATCGAATCCACATTAATACGAGCGAAGCTGGTAGCAAAAGCTAGTATTTTTGCAAACCTCTTAACTTAAACCTCCAACGGCAAAACGATATATATACCTTAGATCTAATATTTAATCATTTAAAGAAGCGAAACCAACAATGTGTAAGTAACCGAAATAACAAAATCGATAATTTACGTTGTAAATATTTATAAAAAATTCTTGGTTCAACGTCGAGAGTACCCGTTCAGTGATCAGTAACTCGAGCTCCTATACATCTAATTGCAGATGTCGGGGACTAGCTGAAATAATTTATTTGTATTATAAATAATGTCGGAATTGGCGCAATGATAGCTTTTACAACTAATGTGCAGTGCCCACGCGTGACGTCATGGAAAAACTACTACCGAATGCTTGAAACTCCTTGTTCTTCTATACATATAATCTAACGTGTCTGTACTTTTTAGATTTTTATGAAAATTGTTTCATGTGTCTAGGAATAAGTAATAAAATACATTACAATCATTTATAGAAATGTCTGTCTGACAGTTTCGAACACTTTTTTTTTTTTTCTCGAACTGACTACGCTATTGACCCGGCAGGGTCTTCACAGCTTCACCGGACTACTAAGGTTGGCGCTTAAGGCACACAACCGATTTGGGTTTTAGGTAACATACACAAGGGTGCACGCACACCTCGGCTTGGGCTGTTACCTGGAAAAAGACGAGTCTGTCCTAGCTAACTATTCTAAGCTTCGATCGAAATCGCATGATTCACAAATGAATACGTGTATATCGGATTGAAACGAACTAAAACTATTCGATTTATTTCGATGAGGGATCCGGATCAAAGGGAGCTGTTTAAAACTAAACAAAATAGGAAAACAACGCAAATAAGTACCTGAGCGAGACAGGGGAAAAATAATATAAGACTACTTAAAGAAACAAACAATAAAAAGTAAATAAATTTAAAAATAAATCACTGAAGAATTAAAGAAATACGTAAATAAATAGATAAATAAATGAGTAAATAAATAAATATACCAAGAAATAGATAAAGCAATAAATAAATACAAAGGAAAGGTCTCACTCAGTTCCTAGTCGCGGGTACGGACGCTGCTGGTGCACGAGACGTGCCCGGCAGGTTCGGGAAGGCCTCTCGAGACATGAGAGGCGGAGGTCGAGGACGGGCGGGGGCAGCGGCCGTCTTAGACGGCGACGCCTGCCTGGGGTATCGAGGGCGCTTTGTGCGCGGGGCGCGGGGACATCCGCGATAATTCGCGGTATGGCCCACGCCGCGGCACAGAACACAGCTTGGAGGGTCGGAGGCGTCTTTCGTGCGAGAACACTCCCTAGTGGAGTGGTCGCCGAGGCACTTAACGCACCTGGGTTTCAGGCGACAGTTTCGTGTGGAGTGTCCGTACACCTGGCAGTTGTGACACTGCGAGGGCACAGACGTTTTGCGCGGCGGCTCGACTATGACGCCGGAGAGGCCGCAAAGGGATGTAAGATTAAAAATCGCTTTCCCCTGAGGGGTGCGATCGATGACAACGAGAACCATATCATATGGAGCCCTGGTGCGCGGAGAGCGCATACGATGAACCTCGCGAACAGGAATCTTCTGTTCCTTGAGGTCGTCTGAAATGTCGTCAGTCGGGAGTTCTGAGGGGACTCTACGGATCACAACCCGTAGTTTACGCTCCTCTTCGAGAGAGTGCGTGAAATAGCCCCACTGGTTGTCCCGAAGGAAACGAGTGAGGTTGCGATGGGCGGTGGACGTGGCTACCTTCACCTGAATACCTACAGCGGTATTCACGGCGGAGGTGTAAGGGATACCTGCCGTTTCCAGCAGGCTAGAAATCTCAACCCAAGACGCTTTGTCTTGGATCGTAACGGGGGGCGGTTGGCGGGGCTTCTTGCCCGAAACTGCGGAACCCGCAGCCGCGGGCGAGTTGGGTCTAGAGGGCGCTGGTGTCGCCTTTGGCACTTTCGCGCCATTTGACGTTTGCGATCTTTTTAGAGGGCAATTTGTCCTCCGGATCGGAAGGTGAGTTCGGGCGCTTCTTGTTCTTGCGCGGTTTGCGGTGCGTGACGGTGGTGAAGCCATCGTCCGCAGCAGGGGCTTGCTTGGCAGGGGGATCCTGCTGAGCAGGAGGGTCTTGCTCCATGTCGGAGCCGGGGTCGGAGTCGGAGTCGGTGTCATCGCTATCGCGATCGTCCGGGATTGTGAAGTTGTTTGAGGCTTCGATCTTGGCGTAGATCGAGGGAGCGGGCTTCGAGGAATGAGGGAGCTCGGTGCGATGCTTTGCAGCGTACGCATCGTAATCGTCTTCGAGACGAGGACAGATAGCGGCTATGAAGCCGCGGAGGCTAATGAGCTCAGTCTCTAAGAGACTGATCTCTTGTTCAGCGGCCATACCGGGGCCTGAGGAGGGGAGTGGCGTGGGGGAAGACATGTGAAACCTCCCTGCCAGAGGGGCAGGGGGGCGCGTCTTAATGAATTTAACGGACTATCCCGAGTCCGGATCAAAGGGAGCTGTTTAAAACTAAACAAAATAGGAAAACAACGCAAATAAGTACCTGAGCGAGACAGGGGAAAAATAATATAAGACTACTTAAAGAAACAAACAATAAAAAGTAAATAAATTTAAAAATAAATCACTGAAGAATTAAAGAAATACGTAAATAGATAAATAAATGAGTAAATAAATAAATATACCAAGAAATAGATAAAGCAATAAATAAATACAAAGGAAAGATTTCACTCAGTTCCAGGAAAAAGAACACAGGTGTGGAACGCAGGTGTGAAGCGCACCTGTGCGGCGCACCTGTGCAGCGCAGGTGTGCCTGATCGAAACAACACAATAACTGACGTCACTAAATCACGAGTATTAAAATCGAACTTAGCGCGCGCAGCAAAACGGACAACCGCTCGAGTCGACGGTCCGATCGGAACCCAGTTTCGAACACGCATCACTGCTAAAGTACTGCGTTCACAATAATAAAGCATATCCTCGAGTCACATTTAGTCTTGGTTTCATTAAAGTCGGTTCAGTCTATCAAAAGTTATTGTAGTTTTAATGACGACGCGATTTATGTACGCGAGACAAGTAGATAAGTAAATACACTTAATAAATCCAGATGGTTTTATTAGACACTGTTCTTTTACATTAGATTACACGCGGACGGAGTCGCGGGCGCAGCTAGTTAGAAACATAATTGTTTTTGACAAATATTTACTTTATCATGCGGCAATAAATGAGATAAATGATGTAATGGCCATATACTTACCTAGTCCATAGTCCTCGTCAATCCAAACTAGGCCCCCCTCGGCAGCTGCTCAAGCGTAGGTCCATTCCCTCGGCGTGGAGCGCTTGAGTACGCTGCTCACGCGATACAGTGACACAAAATCTTACATCACTGCGACAACATTACACATATCACCTCCACACACGTGTACGCATACACGCTTACACATGCAAGTAAGAGGGTTTTATCTTTTTTCCCTTATCACACTGAAATAGTTTAGAATATTATTCGATACGAAATATATATAAGAGTTATTGAGTTATGTATGCTTGGTACACATATATGTTTCAACAATTAATATATGTATGAATAGTTAGCTTAGCTTAGCTCACATAGGTCGCGAATTGCATGTATCAGGCAACAGCCAAAACCGAGGTGTGCCACGCACCCTTGAGCTAGTTGTTAAAATAAAATCGGCTGAGTGTCTTAAGCGCTCGCTTTAATAGTCCGGTGAAGCTATTAAGACCTTGCTTGGTCAGTAGCGTAGTCAGTTCGAAAAAAAAATACATAGACGTAATTTCGGGGTTACCCATAATACAGTCAGGTATTTAGCACAAAAGAAAGTTTAAAACTTTTCTCGTTTTAAATTTTCTCGACGTTACAGATATAATCTATTGGGGTGCTTTTTTTCGGTCCAAAAGCTAATTTTTGTTGATTATATGTAAAAAAAAAATGCCTAAAAATTTGAGATTTATTATTAATTCTAAGTATTCTCCCAGAGCGTGAGAAGATTACCCATCTAAAATACATATTGATAATTATTTTTTTAATTTTTATAACTCCGTGGCACCTTATGCTGTCATATCGTCTGAACTCAGGAATTGCTCAGCTTAATATTGCATTTTGAGACTTGACTGTAATTCACACCGGCTCACCAGGCAATACAGGTAACTACAGTCTACTCTTGTTTTTTGTTGTTATCTTATAAATGACTGAATCTATAGGGAGAGTGTGTTAATGAGACATTTGTAGAAAAAATAATTTTCTATAAAAAAATCTTTTAAAGCAAATTTCTAAGATCAATATTTCCATATATGCCGGTACACAGGTGTGCCTCAATAATTTGTATATGAATGATTAGCTTGGCTAGCATCGCTTATTCGTATTGTTGCATCCAAAGCAACAACATAAACCAAGGTACGGTCACTGCATTCTTGAGCTTGTTACGAAGTGGCTGTGCCCCATAAGCGCTCGCCTCATTAGTGTGATGAAGCTATAAAGGCCCATAACGTATAGTCAGTGCGTGAAAAAAATTCCATTTATTTTTCCATACAGGTTCGCTATTTCCGGACTAAACTCAATAGTGTCATAATATTTGATTGAAAAGGCACTACTTTGCGGAAATCTATTATTAAATATTTCCGCCCTCTCGCCCGCTCGCTTCGGAAAGTCGACAACGATCTGACGATGCTTCGTGACAGAGCGAAGCACGTATTACACTAATCCCGTATAGAGTCGATGCAGTCAGGAATGGCAATAAATACTTCGTAGATACTATACAACAATTTTATATAATTATCCTTATTTATGTATCTCTAATATGTTTCCTAATCTGTTTCGACATGTAGATCAGCGACATCTTGCCTTTCATGGGCGAACTATGAAGTCAAAGAATATACTATTATTAAGAATGATCCAACTAATGATACAATTCTATATAATGATATCCATTCTTATTCAAGTCTTATTAAAATTATATAATAATTATTATTTTTATTTATGTATCTTTATTATGGTGGCGCTAGTTTCAATGTGTCTCTTAATATGGTGGCGCTAGTATCAATGTGTATTTCTAATATGATGGCGCTAGTGTCAATGTATATTTATAATATGGTGGCGCATCAATGTTCCGGTCGTGTTGTAGTGTCGTCTCTTGAATGTGTTGCAGCGGCACCGGAGGTGGGCGGTAACACACGTGTAATTGATTGTGGTTATTACACATTAATCTGCAACATTTTAATTAATACAATTACATACCAACAGTGTCAACCTTCAACCAAAAAACGCGTTTTAAATTCTTTTTATTGTTTTATTTACTAATATTTCGCTCTCTCTCTCTCTATTACTAGTTTCAGGTGTAACTTTTCGGGTATACCTCGGACAAATAAAATCAAACGTTTTTGAAGTGAAACTTCTTTATCTTCTTCTTTTCATCGCATTTCAATCTTTTTTGTCATCATGGATACGTTAAAATTCGAGTAATTATGGAATATGAGTACCATTGTGGCAGCAACGCGGCACAAGCGGCACGCAACATCAACGACGTTTACGGAGTTAACACTACAAACAAACGTACCGCCTGTTATTGGTTTGCTCGCTTCCGTTCTGGGAATTTCGACCTGAAAATGAACTTCGTGGTCGTCCGAAGACTTTGATCGACAATAACGAATTAAAGGCGATTGTGGAAGCAGATGATACACAATCTACGGATGAATTAGCAGCAGCTTTCGACGTTAGCGTCAAAACAATATTGGTCCATTTGCATCAAATTGGCAAGGTAAAAAAGCTTGACAAATGGGTGCCCCACGAACTCAATGATCGCCAGCGCGTACTACTGCCTTGCACTGCTCAACAGACACACAAATGAAGGAATTTTGAACCGTATTATTACCTGCGAAGAAAAATGGATTCTGTTTGATAACCGCAAACGCTCAGAGCAAGTTGGTTGGATCCTGGTTCAGCACCTAAACAATGCCCTAAACGAAAACTTACCCCTAGAAAAGTGATGTTCACTGTTTGGCGGTCTAGCGCCGGTGTGATTCATCACAGCTTCTTACCAAACGGAATGAGCATTACTGCAAATGTGTATTGTGAAGAACTGAACATAATGATGGAGAAACTGACACATCTCCAACCAGCATTGGTCAATCGCTCATCTCCGCTGCTCCTGTGCGACAACGCGCGACCTTATACTGCACAGCAGACGGTCTCCAAGTTGCAAGCACTGGGGTTGAAAGTTCTCCGTCATCCGACCTACTCACCAGACCTTACGCCTACAGACTACTACTTTTTCCAGAATTTGGATAACTCCTTGGCGGGAAAAAAATTCAATACCCGGGATGCAGTACAAAATGCCTTTGAAGAATTTGTTTCCTCCCGTCCAGCTGATTTCTTTAATCGATCCACCAAGAACACTCGAATAAAACGATACAGAAACACAACACTAACTATAGTTACGATGAATTATCTGTAGATATGATTAGCACAAGTGTCTGAGCGTGTATGCCCAGTATCGAGCTGTCGGTCGCCTTTTAAAGCATCAAGATACATAAACGGCCGATACTTCCAACCAATGGCGTTTGAGGTCATTGGTAACACCCCCGATATCGTCAATAGCGCGGTACCACAGGTCAATAGTGGCTTCCCGATATATATAATTAGTGAATGTTTTTTTAATTATCAGATCGAGACAGCATTCGCCAGGCCCCGACTCTACATGGGAGTCTCGTGCGAGCGATGGCCGCTTACGGGACTCCGGTGTGGGCCGACGCCCTCAGTGTCGCTAACGTGCGCGCACTGCGTAGAGCGCAGCGCACAGTGGCACTGAGGGTGATCCGGGCGTACCGCACGGTGTCCTCAGCGGCGGCCTTCACGCTCGCCGGCTCCCTACCCTAGGAGCTGGAAGCAGGAGTTCTAGCAGTCGTATATGAATTCACGGCTTAGAGAGGACGCCGTTGAGAGATGGATGCAGAACCTGGCGGACGCGCGGTACGGGCGGTATACTGTAGACGCCGTCCGCCCGGTCCTGCTAGAATGGATTGAAAGAGGTTGGGGTTCCCTGATGTTGCGACTGGTGCAGGTGCTCACCGGACACGGTTATTTCTGGTGGTACCTGCACCGGATCGCTCTCAGGGAGCCGACAGCCACATGCCATGAATGCGGCGCTGACGAGAACACCGCGCAGCACACTCCGTCCGAGTGTGCTGCGTGAGAGGGACAGCTCAGCGCTCTGGCTGCGGTGGTGGGGCGTGATTTGTCGCTGCCGAGCGTGGTTTCGGCGATGCTGGGCAGCGACCAGGCTTGACGAGCGATGGCCTCCTTCTGCGAGAAGGTCATCTCGCAGAAGGAGACTGCGGAGAGGGCCCGCGAGGTAGACCCTCTAAGTGACCCTCTCCGTCAACGGAGAACCGGCGGGAGGAGGCGGCGCTTTGCGCAACTCCTCCCGCCACTGTAGTCGGACCTGAGGGGCTGGACCGGGGAGCCCATCTCCTCATTGCACAGCTCTGGCGGACGAGAGGAGGCAGCTGGTGTGTTACCCAGTCTGCCTCTCTATAGGTAGGAGCCCGGCGGTGACCTTCCGCCGGGCGGACCGTTGGGGCGGCTCTACAAGGTTGATTAGCATTGTACGATCTCTTGCCGCCCCAACAATCACGGTCTGTCGGTACACCGTGGGGCTTTAATCCGTGCGAGTCGGACATAAAGGGGAGGGTGGCGTATCCATAAGGGATTTCCCCACTTTAATAAAAAAAAAGGCCCGCGAGTTCTATTACATAAGTATTAATCTTTTAAATTATTGACTACAAAACAAACTTGAAATTTACACATTTGCAGTCATGACACTCTATTAAATTTCTTTAAATCAGTTCTTTTCTATTAAATCAGGTTTCTTTCAATAATCGCCTCCGTTAGCGTTCGTTACTGTTAATTAGTATATGAGAGATTAAAAATGCGTCAAGTCCACAGCAACAGCGGCCTCACCGGGCCTATGTAATAACATTAACTATTTTTACACGATCTCTAACCTCGTTCTGAAAATTTAATGAACGTGGAGATTTTACGAGAAGTGAACATAAACTGGACTCATCTAGTCGCGCACTTCCGGTTCATTGCCCACTCTGATTAGGATCATGGGTTTTATTACAAGCATTTTTGGGGACGATTTCATAAATATTGATGTATCATACATTTACCGAAAATAATTACAAATATCTTTATTTTCTAAAATTCTTTACAAAATATTAGCTAGAACTATGACCACAAACTTGGCCATGCTCGTCTCATGGAAGCCTAATATCTGATTACAGATTTACTTGATTAATGGTGGCCCGTATTAACATTTGGACGAAATTTAATTTTTAGAAATGATTAGCTTGGCTTTGGGTGTTCGTTCTGAGCATATTCTATTGAATAAGTTTAACTTTTTAATGGAAACAAGCGAAAACAACAACTTCGAAGCTTACCATCAAGAACATATGTATCATATTCTAATGGACTGTGTCCGCAACAAATCTCAAAGAAGACAGGAATTTATGATATAGGTGTTTGTAAAGAAATATTACAAGGACGATAGATGGACTCTACGGTCAGTAAAGTGGTCTGGGCCAAAAGGCATCACATCAAGAGGTCGTGGGGGCGATATATAGATATCAGGAGAGAAAGGCGTCTAAAAATAAGAACTACTTTATTTACATTTAAATGGCTGATTTTTATATATGGTGTGTATAATATCATTTTCCGAGGGGCACTTTTTTATGTCATCATGTCGAACGAACTGGTGGGTCACCTGATGTTAAGAGATCACCACCATCCATAGACACTAGCAACACCAGGGGAGTTGCGAGTGCGTTCCCAGCCTGTGTTTGGGGGAGGGGACGAGGAGGTGGGCCTCCGACGCTATCACTGACCGAACGAAACGCAACAATGCACTGTTACTTCACGTCGGTTTTCTGTGAGTGGGTAGTACTACTGTGTGTGAGTGGGTAGTACTGGGTGAGTAAATACTATTCAATCGATTACAAAAGCAGTATAAATTATAAAAAAATATAATAATATAGATTATAATGTATAAATAATATTTAAAACAGAGTAAAAATCATTCAGTTTTTTTTTTTCAAATAAAATCGGTACACACTATTAAAAGTTACCTATTGTAATTTGTATAACGGGTCGAGATAAATACGAAAAAAGAATAGGTCAGTAACTACTATTCAGTCGATTACAAAAACAGTATAAATTATAATATAAATATAATAATATACGTTATATGTTTGGACTATGGATGTGGGTGACGTGATCTTTTTGAACAATACCTCTGTAAAAATAAAAAGAAAAAAAAAGTTAAAAGAAAAAGAAATAAAAACTAAATAAATAATAATACAATGTACGAATATGTGCTTGTATGGCAGAGATATATAATTCTTAAGGTGGGTGATAATTGTAATGGAACTTTTATAATAGACTAGCTTTTACCTGCGAGCTAAGCTCAGTAAGATTTTTTCTTAGATAATATAAGTTACCAATGTTCGAGGTATAATCAAACTGGTAAAGACCCGAATTAAGAGTTCGCGGAAGCCCACCCAGCGAGGCACGCACCTGACAAACAAACCGACGAAATACAGAGCACGGTAGCGCCGCTGCACATTACACTATCACTGTACTGTAAGTACCAGGTAATGTGATATTTAAAAGAATTCTTTAAATAAACCCGCTGAAAACTCTACACTTACAGATCCATAAGATCCATTACATTAACGACCAACAAATTTATAAAAGATCGTTGTGCATTAATCAGTTTTTTAATTTAAAAATATGTTACAGCGTCAATTGAGTCTAAAAAAATAAGGTTCCTAGGACCATAATGGTCATAATCCTATGCCTAAATAAGTTTAGTAATTTTGACATGATTCAAGCGTAAGGAATTATAGATTAAGATCCCAGAACTGCTAGAGACAACAAATTTTTTGAATATATATAATTATATATATTATAATATAGCAGGCAAACGAGCAGGTGGGTTATCAGGCGCTCTCACTGACCGAACGAAACGCAACAATGCAAGCACTGTTACTTCACGTCGGTTTTCTGTGAGAAGATGTGGTGGTAGTACCCCAAACGAGCCGACTCATTTCTGCTGAAACCAGTAATAGCTTCAACGTGGCTCTACCACACGTTTTAAAGTAGAAAAAAAAATTAATGAATTTTACTTATTTTACTTTACAAGCAACAATATAAATAAAGGAAACACATCGTTTTTCCAATAATAACACCCTCATTCAACTACGATTTTTTTTTCGAACTGACTACGCTGTTACCTAGCAAGGTTTTAACAAACTCACCGGACTATATTACCATTCAACTACGTGCTACAGTATACCTGGGTGGTAATGCAGCACTGATTTTTAATAGGGAGCCTAAGTAACGTGTCGTCAGAGTCTTGAGAAAAAAATTGTCAACGTCATTTTTACTATCATGGCAGGACAAAGTCCGCCGGGCCCACTAGTTTATACATATAATAAGAATGTATATCTAACGTGTGTGTACTATTAGATTTTTGTGAAAAATCTTGTTGCAGGTGTCTAGGAATAGGTAAGTAATAATATAAATTTCAATCATTTTCAGAAATGTTTATCTGTCTGCTTGCATGGCTGCTGAAGTACTGCGTTCAAGATAAAACTTCACTAAGAAAATCATAAAGCATATCAGCGAGTAATATTTACTTTTTGTTTCATTAAAATCGGTCCACTCTATCAAAAGTTACCTATTGTAATATCAATGACGGGTCGAGATAAATACGATAGTGAGCACTGAGTTTGGTATATAGTAGATTGAAGTTCCAGGTATGTTGCTGATGATAAATCCCATCCCATTCGATATACTATTTGTATTCATATATCTAATGTGCACGTTACATGTTACAGTTCGTGTGCGCGTCGTAGTTACAAATGTTTTTGAAAAAGCTTTTCTGTAATGTACACACCCACTCACAATTTTACATTTCTTTAATATATTTTTAAAAAAGGGCGTGCGGAGCCGCGAGTAACAGCTAATATAATAATATACATTATAATGTATAAATAATATCTAAAACACAGTAACTGTTTTTGTATTCATTTCCACGCGGACGAAGTCGCGGGCACAGCTAGTAAACAAATAAGCTAACAAACTTGCATTCGCGTATATAATATCATTTAGGATTTCAATCAGAATATAAAACATAATAAATCGTTAATTTACACTTTTAGTTTTATATCTAAAACATTTCCTAATACAAGATACAACATAGGTATGTAATTAATCCATCTAATAAAAACGTTAAACTCTGCGTTACATCGAACGTGACATAAAACTATATTTTTCTAACACAAAACTCGAACAATCTATTTGTATTGATGAATTTATCTATGTTTATAGTTTCACGTTAATTGTTACGCGTTCGATAAAACACAGACTGTGCTGGAAACTCAATAAAATCCCATAGAACGGTAACAATGAGCATTGTATTTATTTAAGTGGTAACTGTACGCCACCCGCGGTTCACCGCTGCCAGAGACCACACATAAAATTTGACCTCCATCGTTATATATTTTATTGAGTAAGATCACAGAACACTGAGTGTATTCACATTTATTTTTATTTAATTGTTTTGAGGATGTTAAAACGGCTTATAAATAGTATTCCTTTATTCGACGTTAACCTTATGTTTGTTATCTTAAATTTTATGTCATTTTCTGATAAATATTATATAATAAACAATAATTATTAATATTATATATTTTTTAAATATATTTCATAAACGTACATAAGATTTAATATTTAAAAAATCATGGGAAACTCATATAAAACACTGACAAACTCAAGTAGAATATACAATTGAAATTACAGATCTTCAACTAATAATAAATATGAAGTGAATCTATATCTTTTCAATTATTTTCTTGGTCATTGGCTAATATATTATTCTAACATTATTTTTTAAACGATCACGGTAGTGAGTGACATCTATTGGAATTTTGATTAACAAAATACTAATAGAAGCACGGTCAACTTTTTTCCGTGACTATAAGACTAAAACGTTGAATTTTATAAAGCTTATAGTACCTGACAGTAGATGTCACTGCTAAAGTAAGACATAATTTGATCATGTACGAGTATATTGTACTAAGAATATCGTTAGTTTAATTTATAGTAGCATATATTAAGCCAAAAATAGCAATTACATGTTTTCAATATTTTTCTATTTTTTTACAGATCGGCAGAAACAGGGGAGGTCATGTCGTAAAAATCCAGAATATCGCGGAAAAATTAACTCGAATTCTGACTTGCACTTATTATAATTGTCTCTATAACTCTAACATAGTCTAGTTACAATAGAAAACAGTTTACCTCGAATTCTGACTTGCACTTATTATAATTGTCTAATAAGCTCAAATTTCGCTGGACTCTAACAGTCTAGTTACAGTAGAAAACAGTTTAAGTAAATTTCTCATTTTGATAATACATGGCCTTATCAGCTAGAAACTACATAATACATCGCATTCTTAAAAAGCATGTTATGAAAGAGGAATTTATAATTTAATTTAATAATACACATTGTTAAAATATATCATATATAATAATGTCAACTATTTTTTATTTGATGTTCATATATTTTAAATAAATTCATTTATAAGGCTTTGTGCCTTCATATAGATTTGCGTATAAAGGAGCGTTACAAAAAAATTATAACTGAAAAATGACTTTCATTGACAGTTGCGCTTTGTTATCGTCGAGATTATTTTCATCATTATTAGTAAAGAGAAAATTTTTGTGTATCAGTGCAGGCAAGTTTCACATGGATATTAGAAATGAAGTGAAGTCAGCCATGGAGATAGTTAAAGTACCACCAATAGTTTCTATATACCGGCACGCGCTCCGAACATTCGATGAAAGGTCCAAAAGTGATCTCACAACTAATTTGGACAAACTAAAAACTATGATGGACGCTTTAAAAGCTGAAGACTTGGGTTTCGACAAAACGTTAAGCGACCTAGATACTTGGCGGCAACCGAACAAAGCTCCATGCACATATATCGAAGTGTTCCAGAATAGACAAATAAATATGAGTATCTTTGTTTTGAAACCTGGCTTCAAAATGCCGCTACACGACCATCCCCACATGCACGGACTTCTAAAGGTGATCTCGGGGTCTGTAAATATAAGAAGTTTTACCGAATATCCCTTGAAAGAGGAGGTAAGTCCTTTTGATTTCGCATTACGCGCCAAGTCCGAAGCGGCGCGATTGGCAAAAGGAAACCATAAAAAAAGAAAATTATTTGCCGAAATATCAAGTAACCGTGTCTGTAGGTCTACCTCTGGAACTTGTGTCCTCACCCCAACATCATCAAATTACCATGAAATAGAGGCTTTAGAGTTACCAGCAGCATTCTTTGACATTCTCTCACCACCCTATGATACTTTAATTGAGGAGATTGGTCCAAGAAGATGTAGATACTATCATGTGGCGAATGTTATAAGTGTTAATATGGTTGAATTAGAGGAGGTAGAAGTGCCAAAATGTTTTTATTGTGATCAAGCACCATATTTAGGGCCAATATTGGCCTAAATACAATATATATAACATTAGATAGTCATTATGAATCATATTAGTGGGCTAGTTTCTTTTGAGCCTAGAATATAATGAGTATTCCCAATTAGTAGAACTAAGAAATCTAAAAGTGCAAATATTTTGTGCCTTTCATGTATTTAAATGGTCAGTGTAAATTTACTACATTTTCTTCTATCTTGTTGGTAAATTGTTATTCAAACGTTTTCCTGAAACTTCTTTTCATGTATTTCCACACTAGGATCGTTAACTTTGTTACTCTTTACCTAAGTTACCGCTATTAGACCTTAAAAACATCGGAAAATCAATTTAATTAGTACTAATTAAACAAGAAGTTATTAGAAAACCAACATACTGCTTTAAATTGAAATGAAAAATATACCATGAATACATTACTATACTTCTTACAAGATGGTCTAGCAACGGGGGGCAATCTGGGGCAAATTACCTTGTTTGTTCATATTTTGTTTTGTTTGTTCATAATTTGAGATAAAAAAAATTGTAGCTATAGGTATATAACTTTTCCAAACATACCACAGTTTGTGACATCAGCGGCAGATCAATTATGATATTTTTTTTACAACCTGTAACCAATGCTGCCCTACCTTAAATTCGACTCTAGCTACCTAACTAGCTCTAGCTAGCTAAGTATAAGTATGTGCTACCCAATAATTAAGAAACATGCCGTGTTATTACAAAAAAGTTAAATACATATTAAATACTTGTTTTAAAAAGTTTCCTAATAACTGCACTGCGCTCGCCCGAGGCAAGTTCGCGTTATCCTTTTTCGCAAGTCTAACCTAACGTAAACAAAGCGAGACAAAAGAGCAAGATGGCGAACATTCAGCGACCGAGGTGCTTTTAATATGAGACCTTTTTAAAGCCAGGGTTCAATACGTATTTCACTTTTTGTAATAATACCAATAAAATTTAATTAAACATTTAAATCCCTTTTCTTTATACTTTTGAAGTATGGAAATACCTTATAATTCTGAAGTTTTCCTAGATCTTTGACAACCATACATTATTATGTAGATTATAATCTAGTGAAGTTACCAGAACATAACTATAAATATATCAAATTGTCATAAAAGTTATATTATGTAATAAATACATTATGTCAATATTTAGTACATTCACAGAAAATGTTATTTGTACCATTGTTACAATCTGCGGTTACTCTAATGAATCTTATTAACACATTGTTGACCAGCAATTTGTCAGAATTTGTTTCATGTTACGCTATTTCTTCTTATTTTGCTATTTACTAATAAAACCGCATCACAAGATAATATGAGTTAACATGGTTGGTCAACAATGCGTTAATATAAACTTATATCTAGGATTATAGACTACACATGCTTCTTTCAGATTGTTCTTATAAATTCAGAGATTTTCAATGTTGTTTCATCATAAATTATATGTTTATGACTTAAAGATTGATGGTTATTATATTATATTATTGAATAAGTTATATGTTGATTGTTACAATTGTTTGTAACTTTTTAGTAAAGCATAAGGTGATATGAACATTTGATATTTATGCGGAATGATTGGAGACATTCCAAAAAAATTAACTATTGCATTTAAAATCTTATCACAATAGTAATATAAGTTGTATAATTACTAAATTAAGATTTAATGAAGTGCACAAAATATTGACGAATTTTTACCTGATCTCTAAAACTTATATATGCTTAGACGGTATGTTTATTGGTGTTGTAAATTCACATGAAAAAGTGTTTTTTATTAAGAGCGTTCTAGTTTAAAGGTTCTGTTTTTGATGTAATATCAATTATTAAAATCGTATTCAGCATTTACGTACTTTTTCAGAGGTATCTCCTTTAGTAATGAGTTACTATAAAGACCTCCCGTGTTGTTACAAAAAAGTTAAAACAAGTGCTTTAAAAAGTTTGGATACTTACGTATTAAATGCACCGCGCTTGCCGATGGCTGCCGCAGCAAGATCGTGTTATCTTTTTTCGCAAGTCTAGCCTAAGCTACCCAAACAGAGATAGAAGAGCAAGATGTCGCACGTTCGGCGAGCGTGTTGCATTTAAAAAGTAAATATCCAAACTTTTTTAAAGCAAGTATTCAATAAATATTTAACTTTTTTTTAATAACACCCATTGTGTTTAGGAAGCTATTAGTAGTCAAAACATTTTGGAATGCTTTTATTAATTACTATTTACAGATTCTGCTGTAAATTATTCCTGTTATAGTATTCAGATCTTACATTGATAAACATCTGTTCATGTTTATCACACTTCCCATTCCAGGTTTATAAGCCATAAGTTTTGTTTTACAAAATATCTTTGTGTAATTATATGATCATGTATATATTTTTGTAAAAAGTGACAAAAAAATGATAAAAATACTGATATCTGGAGGTGCTGATATTAACATGCGTCACTGCGTTAAGTATTTTTATATTTTTTTACAAAAATATACATTTATTTCTAATTTACACTATTCTTAATCCAAATTTATTAAATTTTATTTTCTGTTTTTTATTAGGATTTTTATGAAAGCATGTTTTTTTAGTTTCTTTAAACTATCAGCTTTAACTCAGCGGGTTAAAGTAAGGCGACCAAACGTCGGATAATTTCGGTACCGTCTCGTAATGTGATAGTTCACAGTAATCCAATGATAATTGTGTTTTGAATTGTGTACTAAAAGCTGTTGATTTTCCTTCGAATATATAAATAATCCACTGCAAGAAAACATCACCGAACGCGTAGTATTTATACAAATCAGTTTCTCTACACTTTAATAACTTAATTAAAAAAAATATCGTGATAATTTTTGTTTCACATAAGGATTAATTGCAGATTGATTATAGCTTTAAATGGTATAGCCTTACCAACCTGCTTATAGCTTTAAATGGTATAGCCTTACCAACCTGCTCTGATTTCCGGTATCTCGGTTCTCTGATCCAAAACGATGGTTGCATAGACAAGGACGTGAGGAATAGGATAAATGCAGGGTGGATGAAATGGCGAAAGGTGTCTGGTGTAGCTTGTGACCCACGAATGCCCTTGAAACTCAAAGGGAAGGTGTATAAAACTATTATAAGACCAGTAATGTTGTACGCATCTGAGTGCTGGGCGACTAGAAAGACGGATGATATATTTCGTATGTTGCATTTGTGTTAGAAATATTATATAAAGATTATGTTTCTATCCCGGATATAGTATTGTTTTTAATTGTTATTAAATAAAAACTATAATTTGTTACTTATCGAAGTTTTATTTCAATTATTTTACAATATACCATATATATTGTACGCTGTACACTTGGTAACTAAATTAATTTAGATTATTTAATAATATGAATTAATAATAGCTTTCACTCGCATTCATGTAAAGTTGATTTATACCTCAGGATAAGCACATATTAACACGATTTTATTAGCTTCACCTGTATACATGTATGTATGTTTGTAACCGACCGACCCCTTTGAGCTCGATTTTGTCTTACTTTGAAGGATCAGATTTAATAATTTAAATCGATGACAATGCAATAATCCGAAAAAAAAAGTTAAAAATATTAACTAAAAAATGAAAAATAAATAATAGTTTAAAAAAACACGCTTTCATAATGTAAAGTTGATTTATACCTCAGGATAAGCACATATTAACACGATTTTATTAGCTTCACCTGTATACATGTATGTATGTTTGTAACCGACCGACCCCTTTGAGCTCGATTTTGTCTTACTTTGAAGGATCAGATTTAATAATTTAAATCGATGACAATGCAATAATCCGAAAAAAAAGTTAAAAAATTTAACTAAAAAATGAAAAATAAATAATAGTTTAAAAAAACACGCTTTCATAAAAAGTCCAACTAAAAAACAGAAAAATGAAAAAAAATTATAATTATATCAGTTTCTCTACACTTTAATAACTCAATTAAAAAAGATATTGTGATAATTTTTGTTTCACATAAAGATTAATTGCAGGAAAGCAAAACTAAAAAAAAAACGAATTTCATTCAGTAGTTATAGAGCCAATGATATGTGTGTAAAAGGTGTGTTGACTGAGATGACATCTGATAGGCGAGCGTGGAAAAGGAAAACATGTTGTGCCGACCCTACTTAGGTGGGATAAGGGTAAGAAGATGATGATAAGGATTAATTGCAGGAAAGCAAAACTAAAAAAAACGAATTTCATTCAGTAGTTACAGAGCGTTGCGCCTACGACGGCAGAGCTTTGTAATATTATTTATATAGAAGAAAATAGCAAAAATGTTGTAATCTGTTTTTTTTTTCATACAAGTAAAACAATATGTGTTATTAAGGATTATTTAATTATTACAACATTAGCATAAACATAATAAAAACACACACAACAATCTCACAAGAAATATTTTCGATAATTTTGTAACTTTATCTCTAATTACATTGTAATTCTAACCTTCATTTTTATTTTGTAAGGCATTCCGTAAACCAGCACCTTCTTACATGCGTACATAATACAATTTTCTATTAACATATTTTTATATAGTATATTAATAATTTTACACATGTAAATAATTAATTTTAGGATAGAGTACATAATTTACTGTCTTATGTGATCTTACAAACATTATATAGTATGTGAAGTGTTTGACATTTTTTTTTTACATTAGACTAGGAAAACATTAAATCCCGTTAATAATATATATTATACTGTATTTGGCTCCATGATGATCAGGAAAAGTTTGTTTTTATATGTACGTTTTTTTTTTATGTCAAAAGGTTGCAAACGAACAGATGGGTCACCTGATGTTAAGTAATCACCACCGTCCATAGACACTAGCAACACCAGGGGAGTCCCAAGTGTGTTGTCAGCCTGTGTACGGGGGAAAGATAGGGAAAGGAGAAAGGGGAAGGGAAAGGAGGTGGGCCTCCGGCGCTCTCACTGACCGAACGAAACGCAACAATGCAAGCACTGTTACTTCACGTCGGTGTTCTGTGGGTCGGGTGATACTACCCCGGGCGAGCCCACCCATTCATGCTGAAACTAGTAATAGATACAGCGTGGCTCTACCACCTACTAGACAACTTGTACGTATCAAACAATGTCTAAACATTCCAGTTGAAATGTGAATTAGTTTCCAAAGACTCAATAGTTTTTGAAAATTCCAATATTTTATCAATTTATAAATGCATGGTACATATTATAGTTGTTTACAATAGCTGAAAACTCCTACAGTACCGCTATCAACCGATATTCTATGGTCTGATAAAATTATATAAAGCGATAGTTTGAGCGCAAAACGCGATAAGATACTAAATATAACGCTTAAAGTACTTCATACTGACGTTATCAGATATGTCAGGAGTTGTTTGAAGATGTTTGTTTACGTGTTGCACATTTTTACATTATCTCAAGGAGTGTAAACGACCTCTGCCGGTCGTAAACTGCATGCGGGTGATGGAATTTGATTTAATATTGGCTAACTAGAGTATATGGCTTTTATTGTCTTCGATTGATTGATTACTCTATTTATCGCTATGAGGTTCATTATGCAAGTGCAGCAGCCAAAAATTTGATACTCTTTAGTACTACGCTGGGGGCACGTGTAAAGGAATGAGATGAATGAAAGGAAAGGAATGAAATGAATGAAGTCCTGTGGACGCGAGTAACACCAGCCCTTTGCAAGTTGCTTGGATAATTCTAGGCAACGTAAAAGTTACCTAAAACGAAACCTAATTAGTACCTCAAACAATGCGTTATAGGCGTATTTAAGACTCCAGAAGTCGTAAACTGCATGCGGGTGATGGAATTTGGTTTAATATTGGCTAACTGGAGTATATGGCTTTTATTGTCTTCGATTGATTGATTACTCTATTTATCGCTGTGAGGTTCATTATGCAACAGTGCAGCAGCCAAAAATTTGACTCTAGTACCACGCTGGGGGCAAGAGAAATGAGAGGTTCACGTCCTGTGGACGCGAGTGACACCAGCCCTTGGCAAGTTGCTTGGGTAATTCTGGGCAACGTAAAAGTGACTTAAAACGAAGCCTAATTAGTACCTCAAACAATGCGTTATAGGCGTATTTAAGACTCCAGAAAAGAGTATGCATTACAATCTCTATGCTTACAGTTCGGTATCTACATAAATATGCCCTACCCCCCTATCGATAGCGACAAGGAGTATCAGCTGCATAAAGGACTTTATCCTCATGCAAAAAAAAACTCAAGGGGTGCATTCAGCGAGCGTTTTCTCAAGTATTAATACTAGTATTTAGGATCCAAACTCTTATATGAACACTTAAACATCAGACACGTGCTGGATAACAGACGAAGATGGTAACCGACCAATTGAATTGCAACATATATAAATAATTATGAGATATTTAGAAACAAAATCCAATAGTCAAGATCTCGAAGGACCGAATTAAAGTGTCGTCCTCGAAGGACCAAATTATAGTATCATATCTGTGTATAACGATACTGCAATGATTATATTATCGTTATTCTCTAGTAACAAGTTTTTTTAAATTATTCTTGTATGTTTTTTAATAGTGTCAACCATACAAGTAAAAAGTATTAATCGTTGGTCATGCTGTTACACTTGGTATCAAAACCAAATTGCATAAGAGAAAAATGTATGCAGAGTTCGCTAAATATCGGGTTAAAAATGACAAATTCAGATTATGCAAAGATAATAATGCCCTGATGTTAATATTGTCCTAATGGCGAATGTATAGACAGTAGTGCATTATTTACTGTACGGTACAGCTATGCCATAACGTAAATTTACGGCCTGGAAGTAAATATTTAACTTCTGTTAATACTTATCACACCAACTGGAGCATGTATTCCAGTTTACTCCGATAAACCCCTTTTGAATCCAAGATTAACCAGTCTGTAAATTGTCATATTTACAGAAAAAAAAACATAATACTCAGACCCACCGTTAATTTTATTATGTATCCTGCTTACCCGACCACGTAAATGATTACTTATTGTAAAATATATTAACATATTCTTGTTTAACTTTTTGTTTCATTTATTCCTGCTTGCTCGACAACATTAATAATTACTCATTGTGATAAACTTTTATATTTTTTTTTATGCCAAAAGGCAGCAAACAGGCAAACGGCTCATCTGATGTTAAATGGTTACTGTCGCCTAGCGACAACTGCAATACCAGGGGCGTCACTGTTATATTGACGACGTTGAAGAGCGGGTTTTAATCCCTTTTTGAATAGGGATGTCATAACCCTGGGGGAACACTTTACCAGGTAACAAATTCCACAACGCCAGAGTGCGCATAATAAAGCTTCTAGAGAACCTTACGGTTGTTGCTATTTTGCTGGTTTTTAGGGTATGTGGATGAGCAGCCAGCCCGCGGTGGGTGGTGCGAGTTTGGAACGGCGATGGGGGCACCATACCAAAAAGTTCTTCAGAACACTTTTCTATTCCATTATGTATTCCTGCTTACTCGGCTTAGTTAATTGTTATTTAACTTTTTATTATTTATATATTTCTGCCTACATGGCCAAGTTAATTATTACTCATTTTAGTATTTATTAACGTTTTACTATGTATTTGTCTGCTTAACCGGCTAAGTTAATGATTACTTATTGTAATCTTCATTATTTTTTTATTATATATTTATATCTGCTTAGGTGCCCAAGTTAATTATTAATTATTGTAATATTAATTTTGTTATAGGTATATTTATCCATTGACTTTTGTTTAAAAAAAAAAAGATTTTTTTTGTGATTTTAAAATGTTTTTTTTTTTGTAAGTTGTACATAAAGACGTGTTTATGATTCGCGTTTATTATTATTTTGATATTAAGATACAATTGTTTTATCTGACATTTTTACAGCACTTAATTCTCACGTAACTTGATAATTTACGTAATTTTTATCTATAATACGATCTGATCATAAATTAAAATACTTGTACACATATATTTATTTATACATTTAAAAAAAAAGATATAATATCTGTTCATATTAATAGAAACATGATATATAAATCAATCAAAATCTATAATATAAAAACATAATAAAAATATGTTATAGTAACAATTAAAACGCAATATATATAAAATGGTAACTGATAATTGAGATATACTATAATATATAATGATATAAACAATTTGAATTTATACTAACCAGTCCAGTGACCAAATTTTTCTTAAGAGTTAACTGTATTGAAAATTGTACAGATATTATAGAATATAAACGATTTCCAATTTTAAAATTGATAACACTTAAGCTCTTCAAGAGTTACTAAAGAAAACAAAAAAAAATCAGTTAACGAACTTAGAATAAAAAGGCACTGAACTGTTTTATCTTAGTATGTTGTTTCTAAAAATCTATAAATTATTATCATCAGTAAACATACTCTTTATAAAATATATCAATCAACCAAATCGATTAATCAGTAAAAAACCCTTTTAATTTTTATTCGTAAACTATTAAAAAAACACACCTTTATATCAATATAAAGTGCAAAATAAAATTGGTCCGCTAATAAAGTAACCAGTACTAATATAATCAATTTTAAATCAAAAACCATAGACCAAAGACATTTTATATGTTGCCAGTTAATTTAATTTTACTACCCTCAAAACCGATTTTTCTCACCGATACAATTCCGATTCAGTATAATTTAAAACAATATATTTTTAATCCACAACATTAATAATCAAAGATCATAGATCTGTTATTAAACAAAACTTTAAAACCTCCGAGGTAAATTCCCGAACGAGGTAGACAAGATGGCGATTGTCATAGACAAATCGAAACACATTTTTTAGTAGTTTGCTAATAAAAACCCATAAAATAAACAAAAAATGCGGTTCCAATAATAATAAAATAAATCATACAACACTAGAAACATGAATGTGGCAACATTATTTTCGTATTTGACATTAGTAACTGTGATACAATTGTTTTATCTGACATTTTTACTGCACTTAATTCTCACGTAACTTGATAATTTACGTAATTTTTATCTATAATACGATCTGATCATAAATTAAAATACTTGTACACATATATTTATTTATACATTTAAAAAAAAAGATATAATATCTGTTCATATTAATAGAAACATGATATATAAATCAATCAAAATCTATAATATAAAAACATAATAAAAATATGTTATAGTAACAATTAAAACGCAATATATATAAAATGGTAACTGATAATTGAGATATACTATAATATATAATGATATAAACAATTTGAATTTATACTAACCAGTCCAGTGACCAAATTTTTCTTAAGAGTTAACTGTATTGAAAATTGTACAGATATTATAGAATATAAACGATTTCCAATTTTAAAATTGATAACACTTAAGCTCTTCAAGAGTTACTAAAGAAAACAAAAAAAAATCAGTTAACGAACTTAGAATAAAAAGGCACTGAACTGTTTTATCTTAGTATGTTGTTTCTAAAAATCTATAAATTATTATCATCAGTAAACATACTCTTTATAAAATATATCAATCAACCAAATCGATTAATCAGTAAAAAACCCTTTTAATTTTTATTCGTAAACTATTAAAAAAACACACCTTTATATCAATATAAAGTGCAAAATAAAATTGGTCCGCTAATAAAGTAACCAGTACTAATATAATCAATTTTAAATCAAAAACCATAGACCAAAGACATTCTATATGTTGCCAGTTAATTTAATTTTACTACCCTCAAAACCGATTTTTCTCACCGATAAAATTCCGATTCACTATAATTTAAAACAATATATTTTTAATCCACATCATTAATAATCAAAGGCCTGAAACGCATCAATCATAGACTTTCAAACAGAACATTCAAACTTCCAAGGTGAAAGCCCGAACGAGGTAGACAAGATGGTGATTGTCATAGACAAATTGAAACACATTTTTTAGTACTTTGCTAATAAAAACCCATAAAATAAACAAAAAAATACGGTTCCAATAATTATAAAATAAATCGTACAACACTAGAAACAAATAGATCAATCGATAAGACTAGTACTGCGTTGTATAATTGAAAATATATGTAATTTTTTTTATTAAATGCACTTTCTAATTCAATTCTCAATTCTTCTTTCATTATTTTTAAAATAGCGACATCTATTGCTACGATAAAAAAAATTAAATCTACTAGTCCCTAAGTTTGTGATGTCCATTTTTGATTATAGAATGATCGATAAAATTGCTATGACTTGTGATGTCGTATATATTGTGATCGTTTCCATGACAAAAGTAACAGGAAATTAAAAAAAACAATCAAAGCTTAGTTCGATTCAGTTTATCGATAGAAATGAGCTAAGCTCAGCTTTTTTAATAAAATCAATTAAAAATAATGTCGATTAATATAATTAAAAATCTATAATAAATTCAGGCAGTGTAAGTTTCATAATAAAGCATGTACGAGTTAAACATATATTACTTATATCAGGCTATAGGTTAGTAGCTTGCAATATTCAAAGAGATGGTACTTTATGTTCACAGTTAACATATAGAATAATAATATCAAAACAAAAACTAATAAAAAACAAAGAGAACCTTAGGTAAAGTTTGTTCTAATACTTTCAAAAGTATGTAAACAAACGTAATAAACCTAGGTGCAATGACCGGTTCCGAAAGGTACAATGGGCGATTCGGAGTTAATTACTTTCGATAATAAAACGGACAATAAACCCCTGTGTTATGTTCCTGACGTTCCCTTTCAAGTGAAAGTCAAATCACCCGATGGTTATTGACACTGTGCTTTAACATAGACACGTAGAGGATTGTGTATATTTTTTTTATTTTTCTAGATAATTGGGTCAAATAATAAGCACCTATGTTTTAATTGATTTAGTACCAGAAACGACTACTCAGTAACCCTGTGAATATTGCGACTCACTAACAATTCAGCCTGTAAATTTGTATGACATATTATTTAATGTGTATCTTATTCTTACTTACCTAATACTTTGAAAATCGATTTTTGTTACAAATTTGTATTTTTTTTAGACTTTTGGTTCGTAAAATTTTAAATATAAAACACAACACAATCCGTAGTTAGGTTTAACATAAAATTGGTCCAATAAATCAGTACAAATAATATTAATAACCTCCAAATAGATCAATCGATAAGACTAGTACTGCGTTGTATAATTGAAAATATATGTAATTTTTTTTATTAAATGCACTTTCTAATTCAATTCTCAATTCTTCTTTCATTATTTTTAAAATAGCGACATCTATTGCTACGATAAAAAAAATTAAATCTACTAGTCCCTAAGTTTGTGATGTCCATTTTTGATTATAGAATGATCGATAAAATTGCTATGACTTGTGATGTCGTATATATTGTGATCGTTTCCATGACAAAAGTAACAGGAAATTAAAAAAAACAATCAAAGCTTAGTTCGATTCAGTTTATCGATAGAAATGAGCTAAGCTCAGCTTGGTACGATCTATCGATAACTGAAGATCAACACTCTGTTTTTTTAAAACGCTTAATCGTCAAAAAACAAAGATCAGCTACGAATAGTTTAACGGTTAAAGTTTCCAAAGAACTTAAAGCGATTCATTAATTAAAACAACAAACATGAACTGAAGATGTGTAAATGAAAAAATCACATCGCATTTTCTATCGACCATTTTATCGATAAAAAGTACTTCTCAATTTTTCGACGTAATTACGGGTTTAGGTAATTTTTGGGATTTATAATCAGGTACTATAAAAATCAGGATATTTGAAAGTGCATTTTGTCTAAACGATTTTGATGTAGGGTCGATATTTTTATGCAGGTAACTGAGGACGTTCCCCTACACCACCGGCGAGATCGTAAACAGCTTGGGCAACTTCCCCAGCAAGTCTATCTGCCGACTGGAACACAAAATACAGAGATTTTTAATATTAACTTATTATTTTGTAGTCAGAGGATCCACGAGATAATTGGGTCAAATAATAAGCACCTATGTTTTAATTGATTTAGTACCAGAAACGACTACTCAGTAACCCTGTGAATATTGCGACTCACTAACAATTCAGCCTGTAAATTTGTATGACATATTATTTAATGTGTATCTTATTCTTACTTACCTAATACTTTGAAAATCGATTTTTGTTACAAATTTGTATTTTTTTTAGACTTTTGGTTCGTAAAATTTTAAATCTAAAACACAACACAATCCGTAGTTAGGTTTAACATAAAATTGGTCCAATAAATCAGTACAAATAATATTAATAACCTCCAAATAGATCAATCGATAAGACTAGTACTGCGTTGTATAATTGAAAATATATGTAATTATTTTATTAAATGCACTTTCAAATTCAATTCTCAATTCTTCATTCAAGTCATTATTTTTAAAATAGCGACATCTATTGCTACGATAAAAAAATTAAATCCACTAGTCCCTAAGTTTGTGATATCCATTTTTGATTATAGAATTATCGATAAAATTGCTGACTTGTGATGTCGTATATATTGTGATCGTTTCCATGACAAAAGTAACAGGAGATTTAAAAAAAAACAATCAAAGCTTAGTTCGATTCAGTTTATCGATAGAAATGAGCCAAGCTCAGCTTGGTACGGTCTATCGATAACTGAAAAATCAACACTCTGTTTTTTTAAAACCCTTAATCGTCAAAAAAACAAAGATCAGCTATGAATAGTTTATCGCTAAAAATATCCAAAGAACTTGAAACGATTCATTGATTAAAACAACAAACATAAACTGAAGATGGTTAAATGAAAAAATCACATCGCATTTTTTATCGACCATTTTATCGATAAAAAGTACTTCTCAATTTTTCGACGTAATTACGGGTTTAGGTAATTTTTGGGATTTATAATCAGGTACTATAAAAATCAGGATATTTGAAAGTGCATTTTGTCTAAACGATTTTGATGTAGGGTCGATATTTTTATGCAGGTAACTGAGGACGTTCCCCAACACCACCGGCGAGATCGTAAACAGCTTGGGCAACTTCCCCAGCAAGTCTATCTGCCGACTGGAACACAAAATACAGATATTTTTAATATTAACTTATTATTTTGTAACATTTAATACATTGCAAAAAATATATACATGCAGTCAGAGGTTCCACATTAGGAATGAAGGAATTAAATCAAAAACTTTCATTTACTATTCCGGGTAAATATTTGATAATTAAAGCATCAGCAGTCGATATCGTATTCCGGTCCTGTATTTAAAAAAAAACCTAAATTAAAACAGACAAACGAACACCCAATAAACACAGTCACTCCCATTTAATAAGAACAAATTAACCCCCAATAAAACTCGAATTTAACACAAATAAATCAACTCCCAATAGCACGCAATAAAATCCGTCACTCCCATTTAATACAAACCATTTTCCAATAAATACCGTCATTCCTATTTAATACAAACAAATCATGTTCCAACAAATTCCGTCATTGCTATTTAATTTAATGACACAGGATAGTAAACTTGTGCGCATATCAAGCAAAACCTAATGAGTAGATTTTGTTTTTCTATTTATGTTACTTCTTAGACATTCGACATCTTAAAGTTTAAAGTCATCATCTATACAAATATTAAAAGTGAAGTGTCTGTATCTAATTTTTTTTATTGATTGCTCTTATAGCACTGCAGACGAAGCCACGGTTAACAGCTAGTATATATTAAAATCGCTTAAATTACTTTTTATAAGGTCAGCTATCTACCAGTGAAAGTCCCGTGGAAATCGGTCCAACCAGTCCGGTGAAGCTGTTAAGACCTTGCATGGTCAATAGCGTAGTCAGTTCGAAAAAAAAAAAATGTAGGTGGTAGGTGGTAGAGCCACGCTGAAGCTATTACTAGTTTCAGCATGAATGGGTCGGCTCGTCCGGGGTAGTACCACCTTCTCATAGAAAACCGACGTGAAGTAACAGTGCTTGCATTGTTGCGTTTCGTTCGGTCAGTGAAAGCGCCGGAGGCCCATCTCCCTTTCCCTTCCCCTACCCCCTCCCCCATACACAGGCTGGCAAAGCATTAGCGACTCCCCTGGTGTCGTTAGAGTCTATGGACGACGGTGACCACTTAACATCAGGTGGCCCGCCAGCTCGTGCGCCTCCTATGACATATAGAAAAAGAAAAGAAACAATAGTTACCATCAGAAGATCTGTAATTCATAGACAGCTAGGACATTTAGTTTTAAGCAGACAACATAAAGTGAGGTTCTGAAATTCATTTATATTCGTTGACACCTTATTATATACCTTACACTTATAGTATAGATATGACAAGACGCATCTTTTTTGTATGTTGTTTACTTGTCAAAGAATAATCGTATTTGAAACTAAGGTTTTTCTGAAAGTAGTTTTTAAAATCTAATAACTAAATATAAATACATACAATTGAAACGTCTATCTGTAATACCAAAAAAAACAGATTTAAAAACAGTTCTTCCAACAGACAATCTTTTTCTTTGTCTATTTTGTGTGTTTCCCGCTAATATCTGAAACGGTATAGATGAAGACAGCGCGATGTATTTTTTTAGATAAGGGTTAAGAATCTAAGAAACAAAATTATAAAAGATAAACAAACTCTAAAGTTCAAATCCTACCCCGTAGTTTATGTATGATGTGCGCACAACGGAGGATCTCAAAAACATTATTTACGACTGCTCGTTCATCGGCCACATAGAAAATAAACTTTATATTCATAACACCAAAGCTGTTCAACAGCTACTCAAGAAAAAAGGAGTGAAAAAAATCGGCGGAGAAACAGAGAAGAGAAAAGATGTTCTTAACTGCTTCCCCACTGGCAATTTATATATAGAAGTTATATAATTTAGAATAAAAGTAAAGCGTACTTACTTCTTGGGTGTCTGCCTCAGCGTAGACCCTGACAACATCTTCAGTGCCCGAAGGCCTTACGAAGGATCTCCCATCTTTGTATTCAAGGACAAGTTCATCGATACGAGTCTGCAGACCTTCCGGTGCTGTGCATTGACGCTCAGCTTTGACAGGAATTTCACTGACAAATAGCTGATGTTATATGAACTTGGACTACTTTCACGCCTGAAACCGAGTTTACACGATTCAGCGACGTGAATCGCAGCATGATGGTTCACTTTTGTTCACTGTGCAGTGCAACTGAACAAGGTTTTTAACAACTTTCTCGAATTTTTTTTGAAACCGGTGTTTGATTTTGATGTACGTTACTTATTTTAGTTTTAAAACTCTTAGGAAAACTTACAACTAAACAAAATCATTTTTGTATGTGTTAAATGAGAGTGACGGATATATTATAAAAAGAATTTCAAATTTGTGAGACATATTAAAAAATATACAACAAAACACACACAGCATCAGCAGTCGATATCGTATTCCGGTCCTATATTTAAAAAAAAAACATTCAAATAAAACAGATAAACGAACACCCAATAAATATACACAGTCACTCCCATTTCATAAAAGCAAATTAACTCCCAATAGAAGTCGTCACTCCAATTTAACACAAATAAATTAACTCCCAATAACACGCAATAAAATCCGTCACTCCCATTTAATACAAACAGATTAACTCCCAACAGAAGTCGTCACACCAATTTAACACAAATAAATTAACTCCCAATAACAGGCAATAAAATCCATCACTCCCATTTAATACAAACAAATCATCTCCAAACAAATTCCGTCATTCCTATTGAATACAAACAAATCATCTCCCAACTAATTCCGTCATTCCTATTTAATTTAATGACACAGGATAGTAAACAAAGTGAAAGCCAAAAACAATAGTTACCATCAGAAGATCTGTAATTCATAGACAGTTAGGACATTTAGTGTAAAGCAGACAACAGAATGTGAGGTCCTGAAATTCATTTATATTCTTTGACACCTTATTAGACTTCTAGTATAAGTATGACAAGACGCATCTTTTTTGTATGTTGTTTACTTGTCAAAGAATAATCGTATTTGAAATTAGGGTTTTTCTGAAAGTAGTTAGTGAAATCTAATAAATCAATATAAATATGTACATACAATTGAAACGTCTATCTGTGATATCAAAATAACTAAATACAGATCCCCAATAATATACAAAATCAAAGAAGCCTCTATATCTGTCAACTGTCAAAACTTAGAAATCGTATTGGCTTGGATTCCGGGCCACTCAGGCATTCCAGGCTAAACAAGCTGGTAACATAGGTTCCTTAGAACATTTTCAGATCGTTCCTGGGGATCTATGTTCAAGCATGAAACACCAAATGTTTAAAGCATGGAATATTCAGTGGCAGACATCACGCAAGGTTAAGGCGAAATTCTATGGCAATATACAGCCAACCATCCCCGCTAAACCCTGGCTTTCCTTGGTTCGTTACGTAGACAAGCGTACGATATCGGTCATCTGCCGTATTCGTTTGAACCATGCCTGCACGCCTGTCCATCTGGCAAAAATTAGAGTTCAGGATCACTCGCTGTGTGAACGTGGTTTAGATGAAGGTAATCTGGACCATATATTCTTTAAATGTCCATATCGGCGCGTGTCACTATATGATATACTACCCCAGGAGATATCCTTCACTCCTTTTATTACCCTTATGTGTAAATATATTAATTTGAATAAAATTAAGCTCTAATTAATTGTTGCATTTTACTTACCTGTACTACATATATTAGTATACGTGTATGGTATTTATTTACTAATTTAGTTGTTTACTAATCCCAATGGTGTATTGTTCTTTGGGTCTATGTTAGACATAAATGGTGGTGGTTAAAACCAACTTCAAATCTTTTGTTGTTGTATTATCGTTAGAGTTGTTCTCAATATACTTGACACTGGCGGAATTGTGAAATTTTCCACAGAGGCCAAAGACAAAATTAAAAAAAGAAAAAAAAAACAGCTTTTTACTAAATGGATATGAAAGTATATAAGGTTATTCCAACACAAAATCATTTTTTTTTTGTTATTTGTTTCTGGCTAATCTCTGAAACGATTGCACAGATTTTGAGTGTAATTTCCCTGACAGATCGCTGCTGTTATAACAACTTGGTCTAGTTTGACGACTGAATCCGAGTTTACACGATTCATGATCATCGATACGAGCATGACGGTTTACTTTCGTTTACTGTCCAATGCAACTGAAAAAACTTTTTAACAACTTTGTCGAATTTCTTGCCGTCTCTTTTACAAAAACTGTTTTTCGAACCGGTGTTAGTGTTTTAGCGTTTATAAGCGACTTTTCACGGCATAAATTGAATTTCGATTTTGATGTATGGTACTTATTTTAGTTTTGGAACTCTTGGGGAAACTAACAACTAAACAAAATCATTTATTGCGAGTGACGGATATATTATAAAAAGAATTTCAAATTTGGGAGACATATTAAAATAACAGGCTTTGATATTCTTAAAGTAATTTGCTAATCTAAGTGCAACGCTTAATGCATTCAAAGTTCTATCACAATATTATACTGTCTGAAGAAATTTTCACTTCAAAATAGAATACCTTTACTGTGACTTTAAGCTGGCGACATGGCAGGTCCGTGTAAGCACTGAGCCACTGAGGTGCGTCTTGACCCCGGGCACAAAGTACTGTCTCCACGAGGAACAAGTCAGAGATGGCATCTCCGACCGTCTCATTGGTCATATCTATGAAGTTTAGAAGCAGTTGAGCCGCTTTACGTTGTTCAGGTTCACTGAAAGGATAGTTTTATTTATTTTAATGAGAAAATCACAGAGAAATACCTAGATAATGAATACTAAACAACATACTAAATATCCTGTGAAAGTATTAACAAATCTTTAGAAGAATTTCAATATTGACTCAAGTTTACGAATAAAATTGTGAAATTGATGTTTCGTTGTCCTAAGTTAGTAATAAGATATCTAGCAATCATATCATAAGTAGTAAACATATTAAAGATATTTTGACAAAACAAATGGCACGATACATACGTAAAGTAATATTATAACGATACACTGACTGAGATAAAATGTAGAAGTAAGATAGCATATTCTCAATATCGGTGGTGAAAAAGAAATAGTTATATGTTGCTTCGATACGAGCTGATTGACGAGGAAGTTGTCAAAAATAAGCTATTTAGCCAAGTTTTAATAAGGCGCTGTCGAAGCGCTCATCACGTGTGTACAGATTTTTGGTTATAATATCATTGATATCTAGTATGTAACGGTTTAAATTATATAGTTAGCGATGCATAATAATTATAACAGATGTTTTGACCAATTCCTAACAATCACAAACCTATCGCTGGCGTTACTAAGTCCTATTTGATTTACAACATAAAATGACCTGCCTATCCATTTGCCGCACTATAGTATGGTAGAATTGACCATATAGCAGATATAATTAACGATATACTAGGCTACAACACTTTACATTGTGCCGATGCGACTCCCACAGTTCGTCAGGGGGTCTAAGACTCACTCCCCTTTGAGGGGTCTACCATCTCTGACTCCTCAGACCGAAGTCAGAGCCTCTTGAGGGGCTTACACCTGTCGGTGGAGCAGGTGCAGTGCCAGCCGGCAGTCCCTGCTCCCCCATCTAAAAAGGTATATGTGCCTGGGGTTTTAGTCCGTGCAAATCGGACATAACCCATCCACAGCTGCCCGACGGGATGGGTATCTGTTAGGGATCTCCCCATGTATAAAAAAAAAGTCTACAACACTACATGACAAATAGAGTTAACATTATAACAGATAGAGTTAATGGAATAACAGGTAGAGCTAACTGAATAACAAATAGAGTTAACCGAATAACTGGTAGAGTTAAGTGAATAACAGGTAGAGTTAACTATATAACAAGCTGAGTTAATCATGTAACAGTTTGAGTTAATACAATGGATAGAGAGAAATATTAACCATGTAAGAGTGTTATGTAGCAGATAACGTTATGAAAATAAATGTGGCTATAAAGTCTAATGAGTATTATTAGAGACATACCCATCTTCAGCAATCTTCCTTATGGTCGTTTTAGCTTTATTGCTATAGACAACAGTACCGTGTCCATTGGCTTCGAAGTAAACTCCAATATCGTAAGACAGAGCAGCATGATGAAGATGCTTCACACCGGTCTTCACACATGTCACTGGTACTTTCTATAATATTAATTAATTGTGTCAGATAATTAAATGATATACACAATTTCATTTCATTTGAAGTTTATGAAGTAAGAGTTCTTCTGGCACGGCAAGTTCTATACTGTATTATATCCTATACTGCATTGCATCCTATACTGTATTATATCCTACAGGACTGTATTATCATTATACCCTATAGGATTTTATTATCACTATACCTTATACTGCATTGCATCCTATACGGTATTATATTCTATAGGACAGTATTATCATTATACCCTATACTCCATTGCATCTTATACTGTATTATATCCTATATGACAGTATTATCATTATACCCTATACTGCATTGCATCCTATACTGTATTATAACCTATGGGACTGTATTAACATTATACCCTATACTGCATTGCATCCTATACTGTATTATATCCTATAGGACAGTATTATCATTATACCCTATACTGCATTGCATCTTATACTGTATAATAACCTATAGGACTGTATTACCATTATACCCTATACTGCATTGCATCCTATACTGTATTATTATATCCTATAGGGCAGTATTATCATTATACCCTATACTTCATTGCATCCTATACTGTATTACATACTATAGGACTGTATTATCATTATATCCTATACTGCATTGCATCCTATTTTGTATTATATTCTAAGGTGTGTTGTGCGCATGTATTTTAGTATTTGCTATCATAATTTTAAAGTGGATTTTACTGTACACATTTTATATTATTTATTTACTGACCAGTTGCTGTGTGATGTAGGCGGTAGATGCACCATTAGCGTATGCTGTCTGCACCAAACCAAGACTCAAACCGGGAGCCTCACAAGCTGTAAGTAATTCCGTCACGTAACTGGCTAGTAGAGTCGCTATGCGATCACCATCTAATAAATGCATTTTTTCTCTGTAATTATAAAGTATTAGATTAATTAAAACATTATTTAATTACAATTTATAAAGCTTTAACAGCTTTTAAGTTAGAAAAGTCACGTATGGTGTACATACTATTTCGAGGCATTAAATTCAACATTACACCGTGGCTGGCTAAACTTCAAATGCAATCCGGCTCGAAGGACCAATTTATGTTCAATTCTTCCTAAATATGGTGATGTGATAAAATTTCATAAATGTATAATATAATTTGTTTAAATAATATAGTCGATTATAATCTGTGTAATCTGAATTATATATTTTTTAATAACATCGATTTTTTTCTATGGTCTATCAAACACCAATATTGATGTAATTAAAAATATTGATACATCAAAAACCGATATTTAAAAAAATGTCAACAGTCTTAGACTCTACTCGACACAGTGTTTTCCTCCCACCACTGTTTGTCACACAAAAAGTTTTTTTTATTATTTCACCCGAACAGCCTTCAGCTAAGATGATGTAACAAATACCAATGTTCTTGGCATACTCCGTCATCAAGTGATACACGTCTCTAATTTTCCTACATACAACGCAGTTGGGAGATCCCATTTATCTCATTAAGTATGCAAAACTTCTCGAAGGATAGTTCTCCGAACAGAGACTTAACGCTACCTTAACGTATTGCCGGTTTAGACTACACTAATTAAACCACGGTATATGAAGAGGCTGCAGTAGTCCGGTGAAGATGTTAAGACCTTGCTAGGTCAATAGCGTAGTAAGTTCGAAAAAAAAAATGAAGAGGCTGATACAAAAAAGTGACGACCAGTATTTCTAAGCTTCTCAGCACTCCAATGAGAAGTCTTATTTAAGAAAAAGTCACTTACTTATCATCTAGATAGTAATAGACGATTCGATCGCCATCACCGTCGAGAGAAGCGACTCGCTGGAAAGGAACGTGCTCCACTCCTATGGGAGGCTTTTGAGACACCTTCACGAAGTCCGCACCGCACTGTAAATAGTATACACTATGACACATCTTTTCGTACTTCACAGTGTATTTAGAATATAATTTTTTTATAACTGAAACTTTAGTTTTCATCGCCTTAAATTTTTTCGTCCATCTATCGCATGTCGCATTACAACCAGCGCGTAGCCGTGGGTCAAAAGTGAAAAGTAGAGAGAGTGCCGGAGGCCGACCTCCCCTCTCCCCTCAAACACAAGTTGGCAATGCACATGCGACCCCCCTGGTGTTGCTAGTGCCTATGGACAGCGGTGATCACTTACTATCAGGCCAGTTCGTTTGCCTCCTATAATATTTTTTTTTTAAATTAAGCCGTCACGGGACGCCTGGCAGATGTGAAACATTAAAATTGTTTTGTATAAGATATATGCCTAAAAGAACAGATTACGACAGGAATCAACTATGGCATAATGAAATGATAAAGCGTTACAAATTTGTTCCATTAAATAATGACTGTTTATTTATTTTATTACATCAGTGTGTTTGGCGGCATTTATCAAAGGACGCTTGGTCGTCAGCGCGTGCCGCGTAACACTAGTATAACAAGTGGTCGACAAAACAATTTAAATCTTATGTTTATACAGATAGGGTTTCAAATGTTTTTGAGTATTTTGTTAATAGTGGAAAGTTCGTGATTTGCGTCGCCACATCGCGCCAAGCCAAAATCAGGTTCACCCATATATATGACCCATATCCCCACCCCATATCACCTATAGATGTTTAATATTAAAAATAAATTTCTCATAATGAAATAAAATGATAACTGAACGGCAATGTGTCAATATTTCCGAAGAATCTGCTAACAGGGGCATTTCACGTAAAGTGGACAACGAAAAATAAGTGAAATTCTGAAATTTGTTCATATTCAACTTACTGCATTTGCAGTAGGTACGAATTTGAACGTACAGTATCTTTTTCAATGGTTTTTTTTTGCAATGTTATACTCTCTCAGAGTATAGTCAAATACGAAATTCGGATTGTTTGGCAGCAATTTTTCTAATTCAACAAATTTATAATAAAATACCAAATATAGCGGTTTCTATAGAAAATTTATAGCCTTTTTCGAAACTATAGTCAAATTTGAAAATGTTTTGATATACTCACATTTAAATTTAACTTTCCACCATTCCCACCAAGATTGTAAAGGTTCAGATCCAATTCTCCATCTAGGCTTTTCTTGATAATGTTCAGTTTCTTCCCACCAACACCGTTGGCACCATCCACATACAAAGTTGTACTATAATTGCCAAAAACTGGTAACTTCTGGCGGATATTTTTGAACGCGCCTACAATTTTTTCATAGTAACCTTAAAGGAAAAATGTAAAAACCAGTGAATAATATAATACATACTAGTTAACCCGGCTATGCATTGCTGTGGCTCAGTTATTATGAAAAATAAATTCAAAATTAAAAGGTGGCGCCATCTATGAGACGTATATAACAGTCGATCCTACAGCTGTCTGTCAACAAACCAATTTAAAACGCCATCTGTTCGAGACTGATGAAACTTACAATTATTAACAATAACCAACATTGACAATAATGTAATTTGCAATAAAAAAATACTGAGTCCATTAATCGAAATATCCATTAATCCTATCTCTCAAATTGGACCAAATTATACATAAATGCAAATATCGGTTGAGTAGTTTCAGAGTTCATTGTGGATAAATATCATGACACTGGTTTTTTATATACTTACGGACAAAGGACCGAAAATAAGAAAGAAATTCGAAAAAAGAAAAATTAACTACAAAAAATCTACTCTAAAAAATGCACCAGATAGTTTTTGACCATAATTGGGTAGATAAATACGTACCTAGTCTTACATTGTCATAAACCTACCGATATCTCAGTAACCTACTATACATTGTCTATTCGATTTTGAGGGGTTCCCTGGTCTATCTTGGAAATACAAGGTCCAATGCAAATGAAATTTAAATGGGACCTTCTTGAAAATATCCCTCTTACAACAAAAGAAAGCAAATTTCCAAATATGTTTATAAATGATGAAGTTTTTGAGATAATAAATATTTAAATAATATATCCAGATGAATTAAGAATCTCCTGCTTTTTGAAATAAGTTAAAAATATGAAATAAAATTTGAATTGACTGATAGCCAACGCACAGCTTACTAAGAAAGCAATTTAAAAAATCATCCCCTTATGATGGGAATGGAATTATCTATTAAATTAACTTTTAAAATGGAAACTTTTTAAGCCCTGCTGTAATCGGAACACAATAGAAGGAAAAGAGACAAACATATACGTCTATGGGATTGAAAGTGCAAAAGAATGAGATAGAAAACATTGTAGTGTTTCTTATATTCATGATTTCCTCATTGTATACCACACCACCTAATATATGCTCTGGTTCGAGCGTTGTACGTGAGTGTTTGCGTCTGTGTACTATGAAGCCTAGAGACATTGTTCATGTGTATCAATCACATAAATATTTTATAATTCTACTTCTACCACGTTTTTCTAAATGATGAAACTAGGTATCGAAATCTACCCTCGAGAATAGCCTGCGTAGTTTCCAAAATCCGTAGCATCATCAAATAAAATCGAAATCGATATCGTAATTAATTTTCCTCGAACTTAATTAGTCTTCTTCGAACTTAATCAATATTCATCGAACTTATTCAAGTTTCCTCACCTTCCTCAGTAGGGGTGCCGTATGTGTTATCATTACGACACTTGACGCAGTAGTGTAGCATGGGTGTAGTCACAATCCCAAATTCTTTAGGAGTACCCTTCAGAGCTATGGCTCCATTAGCAGCAGCAGCAGCGAGTCGAGGACTTGTGTATCTAGTGTTATAAACTACAGTGTTATCTCTTTATAGCGAATTTCAAGGGACCGAGCATTTCTTTTTCATTATAAAGAATTTTCGTCTACTCCCATTCATGTCATGGAGAGTGAGCTAGCTATTATACCATTAAATATAAGAAATCAATTTTTAGCGAATAAATACTGTTTAAAAACTCTATCCGTATCTAATAACGTAACAGCCCACCTAATTGTTGAGCTTGAAGCACTTTGCCAACTGAGGTACTGGGAACGAAAGAATAAACCTTTACTTTGTTTAGCATATAAGAAAACAAAAGAACTTAAAATTAATTCATACAATATTTTAGAAATGTATAATTTAGATATATGGGTTTCTTATATAAATATTAGAAGTATGGTTGAAATAAATCTAGATTGTATTAAGACACATAAAAATCAATTAAATGTAGTTTCTGCCAAATATGATATTGAACAAGAATTAAAAATAAAATATGAAGGTTGGTATAAATTGTATACTGATGGTTCTAAAAATAATAATAGCTTAGGGTTGGCTTACTATGACGCTAATAAAAATATTGCTGCGGGTTATAAAATAACTGAAGGTATGTCAATTATGGCATTGGAACTCTATGCAATAGCAGAGGCAATAGCATATGCCATTAAAAGTAAAATTAAAAGGGTTGTCATTTTAACGGACAGCAGAAGTGCACTTCAGCACCTGATTCGATGTGCCACTGGTCATAAAGGCGTATCAGTAGCATATGTTATTTTGAACCATATTTTTACGCAACAATTTGACAATCAGTCAATGGTTTTTCAATGGATTCCTTCGCATATTGGCATTAACGGGAATGAAGAGGCTGACCGTATTGCAAAATTAGGGTCGACTCACGGTACAGTAAAAGAGGTTAAAGTAAATTATTGGGAAGTGCTGCCAAAATTGAAAGAAAGGTTGTATAATAATTGGAAAGAATATTTTGATGAGAGAAGTAAGGAAAAAGGTATCTGGTATAAAACAATACAGTGTCAGCCTCTTCATATACCGTGGTTTAATGAATGTAACCTAAACCGACAATATGTTAAGGTAGCTTTAAGACTCCGTTCGGGGCACTATCCATCTAGACATTTTGCATACCTAATGAGGAAAGCAGAATCTCCCAACTGCGATGTATGCAGAAAAATTGAGGATGTGCATCACTTGATGATGGAGTGTGCCAAGAACAACATCGAAAGAGAGTCGTTGATGAGTAGTATAAAAAGTAGTTGCCAGAACATAGGTATTTGTCACAGCATCTTGGCTGAACCCTGTTCGGATGAAGCTAAGATGCTGTATGACCTGGTTATGATACCTCATCAGCGACTCTCATGATAGAGCTAAAAAGAAAAAAAAAAAAAAAAAAAAAAAAAAAAAAAAAAAAAAAAAAAAAAAATTTTTTGGATAGATAGGATAATTAGTAAAATTGGATTTAGTTCATTTTAAAATGTTGCGACTTTTTATTACTATAATTTTTTTTTTACATTTGACCATAGCAGCTCTAATTTTTATTACATTCACCAACTGGACGTCCGTACGTAGTTTAGGGCCCTATTGAAAATTATCTTGTATGCACTTGCTGTTTAGGTTTGCCAGTGGTTGGACATTTTCACCTTTATATATTTTAGTTATTCAATTATGTACTATTTGGGCCCGACAATAAAACCTACTTCGATTTATCATTAACTTTGATTGGGGGCATTATTTTTTTTTTAAATGTCATATTAAAATGTATTCATAATAGAAACAAAAAATATGTTTCAATACATTAGTTATTTAGATAGTCATTAATTTATATGTATATTTTTTCTTCTTAAAAACTCTTATTTAAATTAATATATAATCTTTGTTATATCCTATATTTTCCAGGCTCATATCTAGACTGTAGCTGATGACATAACACTAGTAATAGTTTTGTCAAAATGTTGTGACAACTACCCATTCTTTAAATAGTTTAAATACACTCTATACCAGAGCCTCTTGTTCGGTGCTATTTATTAGACATTCCCTCAAAAAAGTGATGCAAATATTCTAATTAACACTTTTTAATGGGACCAAATCACTTTTATAGATAACTAGCCGACACGTGCCCCCTTCGTTGGGCGGTAATAGGCATTATCAAGCTATAACTTGTCTCTAGAACTCAATAATATATATCTCATAATTAAGGCAGCGTTCGTAAGAAACGTTTTCGTTCGACCATTTTTCTCGGACTCCCCAGATATTACCCCCTACAACCTCATAAACTTTACCTCTTTATAATATTAGTATAGATTATAGATAATATAATTAGTTAATAGTTTCTGCCCGTGACTTCGTACGCGTGGAATAGTTATTTTAGGCTAAGACGCAGCGGAAGTTCTCAAAAGGAAAAAAAGCCCCGATTTTAAATCACTTTTCATCGTTGCTCCGCTCCTATTGGTCTTAGCGTGATAATATATAGCCTATGACGCTTGCAAATAACGTGGCTTTCTATTGTTGATAAAATAATTTACAAAATCGGTTCAGTAGTTCTTGAGATTACCCCCTACAACGTCACAAACTTTACCTCTTTATAATATTAGTATAGAAAATACTTAATGAGAAAAGGCACCATACCTTGTATCCATTCCAATAAATACGCTTGCTTTCAAAGACATATCAGCGTTGACTTGCTTGATTATCTCGCCCGTTGTTGATTCCAAGTCGTTATCACTGTAAAGTAATATTTTAATTGATTGTATCTACTGAAATGCAATGGGTTCAACAATTATTCTTGTAGTATTTAACCAAAATCTAACTAGATGTTAAATAACATAGTGGTCTAATATGGTAAGCACGCTAAACGTATAATGGGACCAGCTTTAAAGAGCAGCTAAAGTAACACACCTATAGGCGCTTGGCAATAGCTTTTTAACTTGTGTAATTTAGCTTTTTATCTCGGCAGGGTATTTTAATATAAACTAGCGACCCCCCCCAGCCTTTTTTTTTTTATAGTAGCACGGCAAAATGACTGCACAGCGCCTGATGGTAAGCACAGTACAATCCAAAAACAATGGCGACCACCGAGTGACACACTATCCATCGCCGGTCGCCGCTGTCATGCCGGCCTGCGAAAAGCTGGATATGCACAGGCTGATCCCGAAACGCGACTCGCAAAAGCAAATCACTATGACGGGCTTTTTCGCCATATGCATGGTGGTTGCGACCCAGTCAGGCTGTAATACCCTACCACCCCGCTTTCGCCATTGCCTCGTTCGTTATTCAGCAGGGTGCACAACGTACAGGTGAGGTTGAGCCTCACGCGGGTTCAATGTAGATATCCATTTTTATGGAATATTATTAAGGCCAGTTATGATCAAAATATAGGTGGTAGAGCCACGCTGATGTTATTACTGGTTTCAGTATGAATGGGTCGGCTCGCCTGGTGTAGTACCACCCGCTTACAGAAAATCGACGTGAAGTAATACTGCTTGCATTGTTACGTTTCGTTCGGTCAGTGACAGCGCCGGAGGCCCAACTCCCTCCCCTACTTCCCGATGCCCTCACACTTCCCCCCTTCCCCCATCCCTCAAACACAGGATGGCAACGCACTTGCGACTCCACTGGCGCTGCTAGTGTGTATGGACGATGGAGATCATTTACCATCAGGTGAACCGCATGTTCGTTTGCCAATTGTTTTTTTAAATGACATGTACAGCGTATCTAATTTGATTGGATATGGAATAATACTGTATTGTATAAAATAGCTCGGTAAATAACACATAATTATTTTTGTAAAAAGATATAAATGGCTACTGTGGCATCCTATCCTTTAGAGATAAATATATGTCATCGCGGACTTTTATATCGATTTTTTTAAAATATACAATTCCTTAGTACATTAATTTGATCGTTTGCGAATTAAGCATACAAACATATGTTTAATACGACATCACATTACAAATCTTTGAATTTATCGGCTTTTCTGTACTATAATATGTATTATACATATAACCCTTCCTCTTAAATCTCTCTATCTGTTGTTGAAAACTGTATTAAACTCCGGTGAATAGTTTAAAAGACCTAAGGGAACAGACAGCGAAAGCGACTCCATTTTATACCATGTATAGATGAGTATATTACATTAGAGAAGATAATTTTCCCACCTGACATTAGCCAATCTTGTGGCTATCTCTTCCCAACTTTCGTCAAGCATCTCTCCATCGGGGTCGATCAGTTTCACCCCATTATCTGGTTCCAAGTTGTGTGATGCGGTTATCATAATGCCAATAGTTCGACCTGAAATCAATGTCATACAAATCAGGATCAAAAGCGATACTTAATTTTTTATGGAACGTGATCGGCACGATTTAATAAATAGATAATAAATGCGAATCTAAGTTTGTTTGTTCAGTACACTTTAATGCCTTAACCACTCAACAGATCATAAAATTCTGCATACATATTGTTAGGTGTACAGAAAAAGAGAGGTACATTTTATCCAGAAAAATGTAGTGGTCCCGAAGGATAGGTCAAAACTATATTACCGTGTGCGAAGCCTCGGGCAAAAGCTAGTTCGTTACAAAAGGATTGACATCTTTCTTTGCCCGAGTTATCAATTGGAGCGTGAGAGGGACAAATATCTCAAAATCATAATTTCGTATTCCCTTGTATCGTTTTCCTATGTTAAACAGATTTTAATTTTTTTTTAAAATAATGTAGGATAAACATTTGCTATATTTAAACGTTTTTCTGTCATCTGTTACATTTATCAAAGTTCTTTGTTCAATATCTAAAATTGATAGCGTAATTGCTATTAGATATTATAGATAATCTCGATCAGTTTCACCCCATTATCTGGTTCCAAGTTGTGTGATGCGGTTATCATAATGCCAATAGTTCGCCCTGAAATCAATGTCATACAAATCAGGATCAAAAGCGATACTTAATTTTTTATGGAACGTGATCGGCACGATAATATTATAAATGCAAATCTAAGTTTGTTTGTTTCGTACACTGTAACGCCCTCACTCTTCAAGAGGTCATACAATTTTGCATACATATATTGTTAGGTGTACAGAAAAAAATAGGTACATTTCATCCAGAAAAATATAGTGTTCCCGAAGGATAGGTCATAACTAGATTACCGTGAGCAAAGCCTCAGGCAAAAGCTAGTTCGTTAAAAAAGGATTTTCATGTTTCTTTGCCCGAGTTATCAATTGGAGTGCGAGAGGGACAAATATCACAAAATCATAATTTCGTATTCTCTTGTATTGTTTTCCTATATTAAACAGATTTTAATTATTTTTGTAATAATGTAACAAAACATTTGCTATATTTAAACGTTTTTCTGTCATCTGTTACATTTATCAAAGTTCTTTGTACAATATCTAAAACTGATAGCATAATTGCTATTAGATATCTATCACACACACAGATCTATCACACACTGCCATGTTTTTGTGCTTGAAATAAAAATTATCAATCCTCTAAGATAATCTTTGAAGATTTTCAAATTCACATTTTTTTAATAGGTAATTAATGAAAAGAAAAATACTACAGAAAGACATGGCAGTGGATGTGATATAGATTGTCAATATAAATAAAAATTAATTGCCGAAAGTATGTAAGGATATCACTTTAAATGAAGTGCTGCTGGCGTATGATATAAAAACATTTGATTTAATACCATTATCCAAGGATAAAACAGAATAATATTTTTGTAAAGTCAAACTAAACACCCATCCCAGACTTTTAAAGAGATCCATAAATAAATTAGAGACATTATAATACTGAAGACATGGATGAAATAACTCTGTAACACTCAATCGTACACGAGATTCTTTGTTGAACACTGCTTGACATAATTATCGAGTGCAGGAAGATTTCACTGAGGTAGCATTTAGTTATGGTATACTATTTCTTTACCCCGCAATGCTACAGAGGTAGGTATATTTAATAACACGAAACACCTGCTTAATACGTGTGTTAAATATTCTGACAATATCGAGTGACACCAGAAAATTCTTTACATCGATTTAGAAACACTCCCTTCCGCTCGCCTATCACACACTGCCATGTTTTTGTGCTTGAAATAAAAATTATCAATCCTCTAAGATAATCTTTGAAGATTTTCAAATTCACATTTTTTTAATAGGTAATTAATGAAAAGAAAAATACTACAGAAAGACATGGCAGTGGATGTGATATAGATTGTCAATATAAATAAAAATTAATTGCCGAAAGTATGTAAGGATATCACTTTAAATGAAGTGCTGCTGGCGTATGATATAAAAACATTTGGTTTAATACCATTATCCAAGGATAAAACAGAATAATATGTTTGTAAGGTCTAACTAAGCATCCATTGCCGACTTTTAAAGAGAGCCATAAATAAATTGAAGACATTATAATAATTAAGATATGGATGAAATAACTCTGCAACACGATGCTGTACGATTAAGTACACGAGATTCTTTGTGGAACACTGCTTGACATAATTATTCACTAAGGTAGCATTTAGCTATGGTATACATTTCTTTACCACGCAATGCACAGAGGTATGCAGATTTAATAACGTGAAACACCTGCCTAATACGTGTGTTAAATATTCTGACAATATCGGGTGACACTAAAAAATTCTTTACATCGCTATAGAAACACTCTGCCACTTTTTATCTCACTTGCACTATCGCGTATCTGATAAAGAGCCCTCCTGCGGAAACCACACTGGTTCGCCACAATATCCGGCCCGGTCTACATTTCATGACTAATAGACGAACGGTAAGTCTGATGGGTGTCTCTTTTTCCCGGACAGGACTAATTTTCTTCGAATTCTCTCGCAAAAAATCATTCCTACTCCACACAGACGATAAGGAGTACTAATGGACGGAGACCAATGTTTTACCCATTCTCCGTCTAGTCTGCACTCTTAATTGCATATGATTTAACGTGTGCTTCATTTTGATGTAATAGTGTAGCGTTTCTGATTTCAACGTGCACTATTCCCTTAAGACTTCTAATCAGTCCGACTTTTGGACGGGGACAGAGCACACAAACGTAAGTAGAGTTCGAAAAGATTTTCATCTCCTCTAGAACTCACAGACTTATATACGTATGAATATGTAGCTTAGCTTGGGTTAGCTCAGTTAGGTCTCGAATTGCATAAACTAGGCAACAGCCCAAGCCGAAGTGTGCCGTGCACCCTTGAGCTAGTTGTCAAAATTAAATCGGCTGAGTGCCTTAAGCGCACGCCTTAGTAGTCTGGTAAGTTAGAAGAAGAAAAAAAAGAGATCTCTCTAGTACCCAAATAAAAAAATCACTACCGAACTACTCTACATGTGTTTACGGAACTCGGTGAGAAAGGGAGATGTTTTGGCTCACTCTTTTAATCCTTTAATCTTTGCATCTACAATCAGGTAACTGCAAGTTTTAAACTTAATGCCAAAATTAAAGTACCTACCCCTCTCCCCGTTTCCTGACAATACTCATGAATGGTTATCATATTATCCTAAAAGATTTCTTCCCAAAGCAAAACTATATTCTAAATTTGGACAGAAAATTCAATCTTTTATAAAAATATTAAATGTTAGACATGTAGGATACTTCTGTAATCAAAGATCTTCACAACAAATAATAAAAATAAAAGAATTCATACCATTTTTTACTCGAGAGCGAATGACAGCTAGCAAACCCATACGATAGACAACATGTTCCAGTAAATTGGCTCTGGAAAAATTAAATAAAACACATATTTCTTTAAATTTAACCACCATATTGTCTTTATGTAACAATATGCCTTAAGCGCACGCCTTAGTAGTCTGGTAAGTTAGAAGAAGAAAAAAAAGAGATCTCTCTAGTACCCAAATAAAAAAATCATTACCGAACTACTCTACATGTGTTTACGGAACTCGGTGAGAAAGGGAGATGTTTTAGCTCACTCTTTTAATCCTATAATCTTTGCATCTACAAGCAGGTAACTGAGGGTTTGAAACTTTATACTAAAATTAAAGTACCTACCCCTCTCCTAGTTTCCTGGCAATACTCATGAATGGTTATCCTATTATTCTAAAAGATTTCTTCCCAAAGCAAAACTATACTCTAAATTTGGACAGAAAATTCAATCGTTTATAAAAATATTAAATGTTAGACATGTAAGATCCTTTTGTAATCAAAGATCATCACAACAAAAAAATAATTTTTCATACCATTTTTTACTCGAGAGCGAATGACAGCTAGCAGACCCATACGATAGACGACATGTTCCAGTAAATTGGCTCTGGAAAAATCAAATAAACCATTTACAATTTCATTAAATTTAATCACCATACTGTCTTTATATAACATATTAGCTTTATTAGCTTTGAGTATGATGGTCGATGGATATAAGAGTAGAGGAAGACCGAAAAAAGGATGGATGGATTGTCGGAAAAATGATATGTGTTTAAAAGGTGTGATGACTGAGATGACATCTGATTGGCGAGCCTGGAAAAGGGAAACATGTTGTGCCGACCCTACTTAGGTGGGACAAGGGTAAGAAGATGATGACTGTCTTTATATAACAATATGATTTTTGAAGTTATACTTCTTTTGGCGCGTTAGGGAAAAATGATGAGAGTAAATTTTTACGATGCGCGCGCACACCGTCACGAAAAACCGACACCCTGAAGTTAGCTATAGTCAACAGTTTGTTTCTTTGTATTTGTTATTTGTATTTCTTTATATTGAAACTTTCAATGTATTAAATACCTTTTTCCTATTGCCAATGTCGTTTTTTCTACAAACGTAGTAGAATAAGCCGAGAGACGAAGTTTTTGAAAAGATTTTTATCTTGTTACGCCAAAGAAGTATACCTTCTAACACGTGAACATAAGTACACACACTTTTTATATATGTAAAATTTATTTTCTTCTATTCCAATGGACATTAAGAAACAATATACATATAAATAAAGTGTCTAATCATTATCAGTGTTTATCATCGAAACAGCTGAATTAATTTTGATATGATTGTAACTGGTCAATAGAGAACCTTTCATAATATTATCTAAACTACATATCACTACGTTTTTCTATAGGAGCTAAGTAGTATTGATAAAGTTATACTAGTAATAACTGAATTATAATAAAAAATTAAAGACAACCTATATATTTTACCTAGGTAAAACAAGATGTATATAATATGTAGGTGGTAGAGCCACACTGAAGCTATTACTGGTTTTCTCATCAATGGGTCGGCTCGCTCGGGTAGTACCACCCTCTCACAAAAACACCGACGTGAAGTAACAGTGCTTGCATTGTTGCGTTTCGTTCGGTTCAGTGAGAGCGCGGGAGGCCTACCTCCCCTCCCCTCCCAACCCTCCCCTCCGATCTCCTCTCCTCCCCCAAACACAGGCTGGCAACGCGTTAGCGACTCCCCTGGTGCCATTAGTGTCTATGGACGACGGTGATCATTTAACATCAGGTGACCCGCCTGTTTGTTTACCTCCTATGATATAAAAAGAAAAATAGATGTTCTTCTCATGAATCAACAAACATATTCTTCACAACAGTGAAGTTACAGGTACTAACCACATTAATAAAATACATGGATGACTAATAACCACACAACTGCCAGACAGATACAACAAACCTTAGGATCTTATTCTAAGCAATCATTAATATTATTATCTAGGGTACCTATATCATGATAACAATGTTACAGTATTATTATCAAACAAAAACCAAAGTAATCAATTCCTTTATCTATACAAACAATCATATTGCTTGATAAAAAAATTAACCTGGATAATTTGCTCGGTTACAAATAAGTGTGAAAATTTAAAATTGCTGCTGTATAGACTTTATATACTTTCTTGATATTATAAAGAGGTTTGATAAGATTTAGACTTCTTTTTACGAAAAAGGATGGTTCAAAACATTTTTTCGCAACTTATTACGTAACCCAAAATTATATCACTTTATGCATTATATGCATTAATGGAGTCATACAATAAGCATGATTGGTCCGACTTCCAATTCCAAGCACATTTATCTGTACAAATAAATAATAAATCAAAAGCTTTTGAACAACAAGCAATAAAGAGGATTGGTTTCTCTTAATATTTGGCTCAGTGCCAAGCAAATCACATCTAAATGGTATGCACTCTCAGATTAAAGAATATTTTTATTATTTTCCATTCGGGTTTGTTGGTTTAACCTGACATATATTAAATATTGTACACTGGAAATCACATTGTATTCATCAATATATATATTTTTTTTTATATATTATTGGAGGCAAACGAATGGGTCATCTGAGTTAAGTGATCCCCACTGTCCATAGACACTTACAACACCAGGGGAGCTCTATCACCTACAAAAATTCTATTAATAATATAAAAGCATATAAAATTAACCAGTTAATTATAGCTATTGTGAAATATAGAGTCAGTGAATTCACAATTATAAATAGTCTATAGTAATAAATCTAAAGTAAATCCCTTGACTTACACAGAAGATAGATTATGGACAAAACTATGTAAAATTAATTTTTATGTAGTATTGTGTATTAAATTTGCTACATAGAACCATGTCGAACAAAATAATAGATGGTAGAGCCACGCTGAAGCTATTACTGGTTTCAGCATAAATGGGGAATTAATGGTTATAGTTTTTATTTTTCCTAATTATATTGTTAGATAAGGATTATGTTTTGTTATTATTTATTGATTCTATTGTCATTTTGCTCATTTGTAGGTGTTATATTTTTCTATTTTAAATACTGGGTTATCTGAAGAGCTTTGTACTTTTATTAGTAATATACATATTTAAGACACTACTCACCTAAAATAATAATCAAATCATTTATGGATATATGACATATAAACATAAGAATATACCTCTACTAATTATAATGAGGCTGTATATTCTTTTTTATTGATTTTTTTAGTAAATTCTGTATATTTTTTTTACATAAAAGACATAGTTATTTCGTCTCAATTTTATATGATTTTGATTCTAGTATGACTTATTCAAAATAATATTAAGCAAATATGGTTATAATGTACATACATATTTACATATATACACATTAGTGTTTACCTCTCAATGTAAGCCTAAAATAAATATTTATTAACATTTTACTGATGATAGAGACCTCCTACAGAGATAACCTTGTTACATAAATGCACAAGTTAGCTACTTACACACTAATATAAGGATAATTAACTATTTAATTATAAATGCGTCAACTGCCAAGGTCTATTCGTTTACGTAAAACCTAATAATGCAGTTGCATCAATGCTATATACATATATGGAATGCGTTAACGTTCTTTCCCCTTATAAATCGCGACAAGTCATTGACCATAAATTGTTGTAGAGCCGGCGACTTCCCGTTATGAATTTATAATAAAACGAGCCTTACGTGACTCACTATTTCTGTACTAAGTTTCTTATAGGCGCCCTAGATATGCTTACGTGACAATATCGGCGCATGAGAGAAAGGTGCGCCAAATATGGTCCTTCTCGATGTAAAATAGCCTTTAAATACTCTTAAGCGATATATATAAAAAAATAAAAATAAAACTCACTTTGTTCGAAATCCAGCTGTGCCGTATTGTATGAAAATATCAGTCGTCTTTGGATGCATTTCTCTGGCGAACGCGTACACGACTCGTAGGCTACTCGGTGGCATTCTGTTGGACGAATTTAATTTATAACGTCGCGTAGCACAAAATTACAATCACTCGAAACCAACAAACGAGATTCTTTCTACATTCCCGCTACAAGTTTTATAAGAATTACGTCAAAAATGTCAATCGAATTCTTTATTAGCCCACTAATTTTTATATGCCATTTGAATTTGACAAATGTATGAATGATGTAACCGTAATTCCTACGACATACAGTTTAGTTTACTACAACTATCAATAGATACTGTTAGACACAATTTGATAGCATTATACTAACGAAATTGACAGCTACAACAATTTTAGTTTAGTATTCGCCCGTTTTAATTTCAAACTGAATCAGTAGATGACGCTAAAATATAGTTGTGCCTACAAGTTATAATAGATGGCATTAGAAAACTATAAAGCAAATTCACCGTAAATAATTTATTGTTATGCTCAACTTAATAAATAATTTAAACACTCTTGAGTATAAACCAAAAATCTATTTTTGCAAGTTACTGATTTAAAATTGAAGTCTAAAATTACATGTATCCATCCAGTCCTCGTAGGTATGTCAGATTACAAATTATATGGCAATAATTTATAACTAACTTTATAATGCACTAGAAAATCCACTATCTCAACACATTGATACTGTTATTATACTTTTTATATTTTATAATGGAATAATTCTCTACTAAGAGTCACTATTGTTTAATATTTGCACGTTTGATATCCAGTAGTGGATAGAACTATGGCGATAATTAGTGTCACATCACGGTAGCGGGGCAACGTAAATACATACAGTAAAATGAAATAGAACGAAAGCGTTATGTGTCGCACTAATTATTATTGAGTGAAATGCCATCTGTAAAGTGTTCTCTCTAATTAATTAATGTCATTGACAATAATTTCAATTTTCCTAGCGCATAGTCGAACGTATCTGTAAAACAGTGTTTCAACCTTTTTAATGACACGACTTTAGTATAAGGAAATATTTCGCGAATTTCCGTTGCTTTTTCCTAATGTATTTTATTTTGTGATAAATATTCAATACAACATAGTTATTCATTTTCGTAATTGGAGTTCGGATAAATACATAAAAGCTCTCATGAGTTTTATTTTTATTTTTTAGTAATTTGATAGAAACGTTTAAGATGAAACAGTTTTTATAAGCTTTTTGTTCTTGTTTATTTGATACTAATGATTATGTCCTTTAGTTAACACTTTTTAAAATAAATCTTTTAAGCCTTATTTTTTCTACTGCAGTAGCTTTCCTAACCTTTTGCAACTCCACTATAGAAGCCTTGCAACCCTACTAAAGAGAGGGTCGCGACTCACACATTGAAAAACACTGCTGTAGAAGTATTGGAACGCTTTTGTAAATAGCATCCTGGTATATATAAACAATATGTAGAAAAATGTAACGTAGTCTTGGTTACGGGTTGTTATTACGGATTGAATAAATAACAATTCAAACAGATTTAATTACTGTTGTTTATTTTTAATTCAAAGATCCGCCATTATCTATATGTAAACTGGCGATGATAAAACAGTTCTGTACCTTTTTGCTCTGTTTCTCAACCGATTTACTTTCCTTCGTTTAGCAGTAATTGACAAGTTGTAGTAGTATCGAAAAAAAAATTATGCATATTGACCCGTCCATATAAATAATTAATAAATATTTTAGAAGGTGACAGAGCCACGCTGAAGCTATTACTGTTTTCAGCATGGTCGGCTCGCCCGGGGTAGTTCTACCCTCTCGCAGAAAACCGACGTGAAGTAACAGTGCTTGCATTGTTGCGTTTCTTTCGTTCAGTGAGAGCGCCGAAGGCCCATCTCCCCTCTCCCTCACCTCTTCCCCACTCCCTTCCCCCAAATACAGGGTGGCAATGCTCTTGTAGTTTTCTGGTGTCTGTTGACGGTGATGATCACTTAACATCAGGTGACCCACGTGTTCGTTTGCCTAGCTTGATTAGCTTGACTATGATATAAAAAAAAATGTATGTCGCAGGTGATATAAAAGAAGAACCTCCTTATAACATCAGCTATATACCAGTGAAATTCCAGTCAAAATCGGTCCAACCATTTCAGAAACAAACACACAAACAGACCAAAATTCAAAAATATGTTTATTGTTATAACTATCGTATACACATTCTTACTCATTTAATATAAAGCTGTTATTTTGACATTATAAACAAACAACAAACAATTAAATTTTATTTATTTGTAGGTATAGATAATTTGTTATTGCAAAGATCTACTTCTGTTTCTTCTTTCTACTTTGATAACCCATCTTCTTTATCAAAGACTAGCCGACCCGTGCCCACTTCGTTGGGCGGTAATACGTAAGCGTGGAATGGTTATTTTGCGCTAAAACGCAGCGGAAGCTCTGAAAAGGAAAAAATACCCCGATTTTGCAACATTCTTCATTGCTGCTCCGCTCCTATGGGTCTTAGCGTGATGATATATAGCCTATAACCTTCCCTGATAAATGAGCTATATAACACTGAAAGAATTTTCCAAATCGGACCAGTAGTTCCTGAGATTACCCCTTACAACGTCACAAACTCACAAACTCTACCTCTTTATAATATTAGTATAGATTATTATTGTCTTTGTAGTTGGTATAATTATTACAAAGTATGGTGTGATGAATTTAATACTGTAACAAGATGGTAGTCCTGTTATTAGAACTATCCGGGCATTAGTCTGACAGCTACGAATTCAAAATCTATTTTTATTTCTTATACACTACATAATGTAGTATATTACTTTATATAATATCAAATCATGCAAAGTCTCGTCAGATTTTTTTAAACATCATATGAGGCAAACGAACAGAATCACCTGATGTTAAGTGATCACCGTCGTCCATAGACACTAGCAATACCAGGGGTGTTGCAAGTGCCTTGCCAGCCTGTGTTTGTGAGGAGGGGGGAGAAGGAGTGGGAGAGGGAAGGGGAGGTGGGCCTCCGGTGCTCTCACTGACCGAACGAAACGCAACAATGCAAGCACTGTTACTTCACGTCGGTTTTGTGTGAGAGAGTGGTACTACCCCGGGCGAGCCGACCCATTCATGCTGAACCACTAATAGCTTCAGCGTGCCTCTACCACCTACTAAAGAGAGAATACTCTAATTATGTAACCGTTATTACTACTCAGTTTTTACGCCACTGGAGGAAGAAAATAATTCATTGGATTAGGTGAAACCGGTATTTCACCGTCTCATCAATTGCAGTAATTGACGCGTGGAAAACATTTCCATAAGGCATTTATAAATGACACACACATGTGTATTTATTTATGTGTAAATTAAAATAACAAACGAGCTGTTATTATTAGCCGGCGCTCTGGGGCTTTTTGGTGCGGTCACGGTGTGTTGCCATGGAAACGATTTAAAGATCGTTTGCGTCGCGGATAACTTCAAAATGGTAATTAGTTCCAAATTTAAGAATTTCACTTATTATTTCTTATATATAATTTTATTTTATTTTGTATGTCTTTATATATCGCCAAAATGTACCTAAATCGAATTACCAATTGCATTTAACTAGTCTATACTAGTCCATATCTATACTTCTATACTTAATAATATAAAGAGGTAAAGTTTTGTGACGTTGTGAGTTTGTGACGTTGTAGGGAGGACCAGTAGGGTCCGATTTGAATAATTCTTTCAGTGTTATATAGCTCATTCATGAATGGTTATAGGCTACATATCATCACGCTAAGGTAAATAGGAGCGGAGCAACAATGAAAAATGTTTTAAAATCGGGGTATTTTTTCCTTTTGAGAGTTTCCGCTGCGTCTTAGCCCAAAATAACTATTCTAGGAGTGCGAAGTCGCTGGCAGAAGCTATTAACTAATTATATTATCTATAATCTATACCAATATTATAAAGAGGTAAAGTTTATGAGGTTGTAAGGGGTAATATCTGGGGAGTCCGCGAAAAATGGTCGAACGAAAATGTTTCTTACGAACGCTGCCTTAATTATGAGATATATATGATTAAGTTCTAGAGAAAAGTTTTAGCTTGATAATGCTTATTATCGCCCAACTAAGTGGGCACTGGTCGGTTAGTATAAAGTAAAATAAGAATATTATTCTGGTGGCCATTTTTTTTTGTCAACCAATCTTCTATAACAAGTTGTTATATAGGAAGCACACTCTCGTAACAAATACGTAAACAAAGAGAATGAAAACAAATAGTTGAAAATTGTCAGTTTGAAATGTCAAAATTAATTGTCATCCATCATCTTTTGTTATCAAACTTGCCAAAAAAATTATATAACAGTGCGATAGGGAGTGGATTGATAACCAAAAATAGACGAGCCTTTTCCATACAAATCGGATTCTGAGAAGTGAAAATAGTGTGGTATATGATAGATTTAATTATTAGTTTTATTAGATCTAGATTAGATTAGATATTAGATTAGTTTAATTTTTAAGGGCACTGAATACAAGGCCTTCGAGTTTAACTTATATCAATTAATAGCAGATACACTTGTGACAAAAGTACTAGAATAATTAAAAGGAGACCTAGAAAATGATTCTTACAGTGTTATTTTCATTTAAAAAAATCATAAATATCATTTAACTAACCAATATGCAATTTAACGCAAATCTACAACAAAGTATATGTACAATTGTCATTTGTAATCAATTAAATATAATAACGGTCCAACTGTTCTAATCTTTATTGAGATCAAAACGATTATAATAAAACAATGACTTGCATGTATTTTACTAGACGCGTAGTTTGTACTGCGAAAGTGGTAGGTATACGTGTGTAGCTACGAAGTATATCATTCTCTTTGGCAGACTAGCTGAACCTTTTGTATATATTGTAAATAGAATGTCGTTCAAACTATTGAACAAACGAAAAAGGACGGGCATGATCTAAATACTAGAAACTGTAACAAACTGGTCGTCCCATGTTTCAGACTTAGCAAAACCAGTAATAGTTTCTTAGGTAATAATGTTAGGTTTTACAATAGAGTCCCAAAACATATTACCGATTTGCCGGAGTGTAAATTTAAACGCCATGTCAAGTAGGTTTTAGTGTTGAAAGGTTATTATAGAGTGGATCAATATGTGAACGATCGTGATGTCTGGAATTGACTCTTCTCCGTGCATCCACTAAAAACGATATTGTAACGTATAATGTATTCGAAACATATAAATTGTTGTGTTGAAGGTGGTAGAGCCACGCTGTAGCTATTACTAGTTTCATCATGAATGGGTCGGCTTGTCCGGGGTAGTACCACCCTCTCACAGAACACCGAAGTGAAGTAACTATGCTTGCATTGTTGCGTTTCGTTCGATCAGTCAGAGCGCCGGAGGCCCACCTCCTTTCCCCCTCTTACCTTCTCCCCCATACACAGGCTGGCAACGCACTTAGTGTTGCTAGTGTCTATGGACGGTGGTGATTACTTAACCTCAGGTGACCCACCGATCGAGTTTCTTGCCGGTTATTTTCGATGACTGGGTTATTTTCCGAACCGGTGGTAGTTTTGACGTTCATAAGCGCCTTATTACGGCCCAAACTGAATAAAGTATTTTTGATTTGAATTGAAATGAAATATCGCGTAACTGTATAAATACCATATATGGAGATATGATAAACAGTCTATTTAACGCACTCCAAGTATTATTATAACGCTGTTCGTGTCAGTCTAGACTCTTATAGTAGCAAGCCCGAAGCTTCTACAAATGTTGACCCCGACGTGATGCCTAAGCCGCCACAGTTCTAACTCCGACGTGATATCCTAGACACCTACATGTGTAAAGTCCAATTACTGCAACTTCAAGGCACATACCTGATATTAACGTTGTTTCTAAGATGACTATTTAATGCCACCAATTAATTTAAGCAGCGAAAAAAATATATCATTTTATTTAATTGAATCTAGTATATAGGGGTCGGTATATGAGATATAGGATTAAAAAATCAATAAATTTCATAACTAGGCTATTTTACAAGTTATCCATAATCTCTTTGAGAATGTTAAGAACGTTCCAGAAATCCGGTAGTCCGGTGAAGTAGTTAAGACCTTCCTAGGTGAATAGAGTAATTAGTTCGAAAAAAAAAGAAATTATAATCCATGTTTATGTGCTTTTTCCATACTCAAAACAAAGTAATAAAACATTATTTTCCAATATCGTTTGTTTAGCTCTAAAAAGGTTAATAATTTCTATAGATAATAAATAATAATGACGTAGTACTGAAAATACCGACGTGTATTTTATTAATTTTCGGTGTAATATACCCAATATATCTGAAGAGTAAAGAAAAATGAGATTGTAACTTTTGAGTTTCTTTATTTTAAATTAGGTGATAGGTACAAGAAAAAACAAACAATATTGAAAGGAATATATATTTATAATATATTATTATAAAATTTCTGTATTAATAGAATTCTTTAATCATCTACGAGTTTCTGTTCTCAAAGTGTACTTAATCTAAAAATTAGTTTGATGTCCTTCGCTAAAAGGACATGTTATAGACTATTTGAGTCTTGTTTTTCTGTTCCTCTTTGTTCTTTTCTTGTCTCCTAACTCTCTCTCTTTTACCTCTGTTTTCTGTGTACTCCAGTATTTTAATTACAGACGTTCTATTTCTTACAAATCACGTCGCTATGGTTTGGCACTGAACGTCACTCCCACACACACGCCGCGGTCTCCCTCAGCAGCGGCCCAAGCCTAGGTTCGATCCCCGGAGCGGAGCCTTCCAACACGCTGCTAACGCGATACAGCAACAATGAAAATCTTCGATCACTACCTTAACAACACATCGCAAATAACGCCCATATACATACACGCAAACAGGTTGGTTTATTATGGTAGAAGTATTTTATTTTTTATCCCCCTTCTTTCTAAACTGAGTTAGTTTAGGTTAGTCGAATCGATAGATACAAAATACATGTTTGAGTTCGTGAAACATATAAATGGGTCTCTCATTAACGCTTATATGTATGAATAGTCTAGCTTAGATTCTCGACGTTGCATTCAAAGTATCAGCCCAAGTTAAGGCTCGGACAGTTTAGCACCCTTGAGCTTCTTGCCAATCGTCTGAGTACTTTGAACGCTCGCCTTAGTAGTCCGGTAAAGCTGTGAAAGTCTGTCAGGCCAATAGCGTAGTCAGTTCGCAATAAAACCTATTTCTTTACGACGCGGTAGTACAGGTCTAGTGAAATACAGTTAAGTGAGCTTAACACAACAACTAATTATTAACAATGTTGCATGATTACGTTGCAGTTATCTGTTGAAACAATTGCCTTTAACATTGCAATTTTATTGTTGTCAACAAAATGAAACATTTTGTAAGTTAATTGGAGTGTTGTTCGTGGTCGGTATATAATTAAAATAATATGAATCCGTGTATACGACTCCCGGGCGAAGGCCTCTTAGCGACGGAAGACGGAGACTTAATTACCGCGCCACGACTTGTTATAAACTAGCTTTCACCTACAGTTTTGCTCCTTTTTTGCATAAAATATATACTGTCATTTTCTGTAAACCTGACAACGTGTATACAGAATTTGATGATGATCGGTTGAGTACTTAAAATGGTAAACTCATATTATCATTCATAATAATATTTAGGACTCGATCTGCCCGCGACTCCGTCCACGTTGAATTGTTACTAACGTGCTAATGCCAACACGCTTCCGCAGCTCTCAGAAGGAAAAAATAACGATTTTGAAACTTTCTACGTTCTTGATCCGCTCCTGTTCCTCGTTCAAGTTATTTTTTTTAAAGTTATTTTAAGTAAAACTCAAGGGACAAAGAAATTATTTTGTTATAGAGTTTTTAACTTAACAAGGGTTTATATCACACTCGCACTTTCGCCGCACACTTTCTTGAATCAAGCCGTTTTTCGAAGTTTTCTAACCAGCCATTGCTAGCTTTAAGATTATGGATGTTCAGCGAATTGGCGAACTTTTCAGCTTTTTCTTTCACCTCGTAAATAAATATTGCTCCAAAATAGGTAATTCAACAATGTTTCGTCTTTATATAAAATACTCTCTGCAGATTCTCGTTTCTTCAAGAGTTCATCTCCTTTTTTAATTATAAGTGATAATATACTTTCGTTCCAAACTGAGCCGCAACATCTTCTTACCTTTTTCATTCACTTTTCATCGCTTTTAATTTATCAGCGTATGTTAATGTTGTTATTTTTCGTTTTGATCTTTATTTAGGTAACTTTTACTAGACGGCACAGTTTCCTGGACAATGATCAACAACTAATCGCCGTCCTAACCACCGTAAATACAGCTTTTAGGCATTTCAAAGAAACAATAGGGGCTTCTATATTTATTGTTTGTGTTAAGAATTTAACTTGTAAACACGTGCAATCAATAAAATTCGAGTAACTTTTTGTTTTGTACATTCATTCGAAATGACTCATTAGAAAACAGAGAAAACATTTCTCTAAGTAACTGAGGTCTAATACTGAAATTATTAGTTTAAGTTATCGAGGGTGCGTATTATAAGTCTTTTTTTTTATATGATCACGGCAAAATGACTGCACTATGCCTGATGGTAAGCACAGTACAATCCAAAAACAATGGCGACCACCGAGAGAGAAACTATCTATCGCCGATCGCCGCTGTCATGCCAGCTTGCGAAAAGCTGGATATGCACAGGCTGATCCCGAAACGCGACCCACAGAAGCGAATCACTATGACGGGCTTTTTCGCCATATACATGGTGGTTGCGACCCAGTCAGGCTGTAATAGAGAGTTTAGGCTTTGAAGGGAAAGGAACAGATTATTTTTTGAAGTTATAGAGATTATTACCTTGTCGAGGTTCTACTGTATTATGTTATTATACAATTGCAATACAATATAAAATACAGACTAAATACATAATAAATAAATACATAATACATAATTTCATCTAGTGCATTTCGGACACGGCTCTAATGATGTGGATCGAATTTTGTATTCAGATGTTTTCCTTTATAAGTATATGATGAATACGTGTCTTTCCTGAAAAAAAAAACGCAGTTTTATAGAAAAAAAATCATTTTTATAAGTAATTACTAAAACCTAGGCCATATAGTGACATCTCGTAAATTTTATTGATGCTTTCATTGTTAGCAGTGGATAACGTACTGGTATCTCAAAATTTCGTGAGATGGAGCTATATAACATTATCAAATATGAATACGTTCGGCTTACATAATGATAAAAATTCAATTACTATGTTAACCCACCGAGCAAAGCTAGATAACTCAAAAACTATGTTTTATTACACGTTTACCAATATAGTTCAAAGAAGAAAAAAAATCAAAACTGAACAATCAAACATTTTGGGGTGTAAGGGGTGTCGAATAACATCATAAGACTTTATACACCCAAGACAACCTCACCTGCACGTTATTCAGCAAATAACGAACGAGGCAATGGCGAAAGCGGGGTGGTAGGGTTTTATAGCCTGGCTGGGTCGCAACCCGCATATATATATATGGCAAAAACGCCCGTCATAGTGATTCGCTTCTGTGGGTCGCGTTTCGGGATCAGCCTATGCATATCCAGCTTTTCGCAGGCCAGCATGACAGCGGCAACCGGCGATGAATAGTGTGTCACTCGGTGGTCGCCATTGTTTTTGAACTGTATTGTGCTTACTATCAGCTATGCCTGTCATTTTGCCGTGCTACAATAAAAAAAATATATTGAAAATTTAAATTTCGTAAGACCTCTTTAAAAATTCATTATTTTTCAAAAAATTATAAGACCTTTTCCTCGGGGACGGCTGTCAGCATTTTATGTCTATGTTTAAAAACGCGGTTCTTTTTATATCTTTTTTAGGCACCTATTTTAGGAGTTTTTGTGCCAATTCAGAATCCATGCTCCGTGGTATTGTTTCCTATCTACTTCACTGGTGCACAATAACAAAACTATATTAAGTAAAACACAACCAATAAATGCAGTTATTAATGTAGTTTATATGTAGATAGTAACCACAGTGTAAATTCAATACAATATGTAGTCATATGTATTGTATATCCATTACGAAATTGAATTAAGCAAAGAGCAAACAAAGATTACAGCTTTCAGAATCGAAACGTACGAATTGATATTTCAAAATGATATAATGGTTAATAGCGAAATTGACTGGCATATCACCAAATAACTTAATGTACTACAATACCAAGATACAAAGAACCCTCCTATTCTACTAATGTACCCCTCTAACAGTCATGACCGCGATTCATATGCTGTTGGTGAAATGTAAATCGTAAACACTATATTTATAGTTTTGTATTTTGTAATAGCAAGCGATAAGATGGTAAATGCTATAGGTTAGAGGAGTGGAAGGTCTAACAATGTTGGTGCGTGATAGAAAATCGTTCCATTAATGCTGCCTATTACCGCAATGATATTACCTACAATTTTGTATGATATCAGTAATAATACGTTTATTCATATCTCAACAATTATATGATACGTGTTAGATATATGTATATGTATAATAATAAACATTTATATAAATATATAATTTTATAAGAGTTAGTAATTAAAAAAAGGTGTGTGTGTGATTCACACACTATAGAAGTAAAATTTCAGTAAATCGACAAAAGAATGAGATGAATATATATAACAAGGGTAGGATAATTACAAAGTTTATTTGTTTAAAAATTAATTTATTATTTAGCACAACAAGATATAAAAATACTCACAAACACTGTTAAATAATAACACACCACGCTGACTTCTTACTAAAAAGCTGTAATACGCAGCCGCATACAGTGTACAGTAGTATTAGCTCACGTACTTTTCACATATACTAATTTAGTATATACTAATAATAATTAACACACGTTAAATTCTCAAATACAAGCAAGTATTAAACAGTGTGCAATATACATACACACCGACATTTGCTTCCTCGCTCTTGCTCACTAATTTTTGTATTTGTGTCTCTTACCTGTCGTTTTTTCTCGCTCTGTTTCACTAATATTTGTATTTGTGTCTCTTACCTGTCGTTTTTCCGTTGCATCCGGTTTGAAATCACAATGAATCTAAAGAGGTTTCACTTTAAAAACTGTGAAATAATATATGGTGATTTTTACTTTTTGTTAATAGCCTCTCAAATAACCCCATTATTTGAACGAATATTTTGTAATAATGGTGATATCTTATATTATATATTTTGGTAATGATGCATAAGTTAAAATTATGAGAAATAATAACGCCAGGCATGAAAGTTAAGGTGTCAAATTTTTACCTCGAAAATTCTAACAAGGCGGTCACCGCCTTAGTAGAACATAGAAATCCTAATAAAATACTTGTAGTAATGTTACCTTCTTGATGATGGCTGTAATAATCTAGAAGATTGGTTGCCAACGACAAACAAAAAACTACTATAACTGTTAAATATTTTGTAGATTATGTTTTTATTTTTAATATTTGCAAAGGGCTGACTGCCAAGTTTGCCAGCTTGTTTGTTCATTACAAGCTATGGTCACATATACATATAAACTGTCTCAATCGTAATTGCTATCTTGACCTTTTTGGTATGTAGGTACTATACTTAGAACTTCGTTCTTATCAACATGGCTTTATTATATCATTTTTTTAAAGGCCTTTTCTTTCGAACTGACTACGCTATTGACCTAGCAAGGTTTTAACAGCTTCACCTGACTACTAAAGCGAGCGCTTAAGGCACTCAGCCGATTTTATTTGGGCAATTAGCTCAAGAACGCACGACATACCTCGGCATATACTTATATGAATTAAAAAAAAGTAGTGCATGGAGTCCCTCCACGCGGAAGAAGTGAAACTTCGTAATGTGGAAATGAAGAAAGAAAGGGGTAGAAATTGATTTTTAGTGAAATCATATTGTATCTTTAAGACACACTTTATTACCATTGCTTACAATTCACAATTGATCGCATCTTTTAATTATCATTTGCGAGTGGAGAAATATCAAAATCTATAACATTTACAATGGGATTATGATAACTAAAGTAAGATACGAAATGTTTGATTATTTTTCTCACTCTGTCTCTTTCTATTCCCCCTCCACAGGAACGTTGAACGTTTAACGCAACGGTGCTTTCACACCCCCTCCATGGTAGCGTTAAGCGTTTAACGCAACCTTGTTGGAAGTTGCATTAGAAGTTTCATTTCAAAAATTAAAGAAAAAAATTACCTACATAATAAACGAAAATAGCACCAAAAATTCCCTATTTTTGGATCTGTATATTGTTGACAATTGACATTGGCAGATATTTCAGCGCGGCCTTATAACACAAATGTTATCCTTAAAACACAACCAGTGCAGAGCTAAAACAGATCGAATGCTAAAGATATTGTTTAAGTGCCTCCCGAATTATAACGTAAATACAGACAGAGTCAGTACGTAGCCACGTATGTAACAGAGATCAGATTGCGTGTGGTCTGTGCGGTGTATACAATTAGTACAGTTGTATAGTGAGTGCAGAGCTTACATTGTGCTCGGGAATTAGTATGTTAAGATTAATTAACTGTTGGAAGGCGAAACCTTAAAAGGATGGCAATACCTTTGTACTTACTTTATGTTTATATGTTAGATTGTATAAGTTACAGCATGAAAGAACAAAAACTGAATTTATTTTAAACCATTTAAACTTTAAAACTAGTGTCTTTAAACGAATTGTAGGGAATTATTATTAATGGAATCTACAGAATTCTTGTAGATGATTCTAGGAGAATAATTTATTTAATGACTATTTTAATGGCTTTATTATATAACAATATTTAAAATAAAAGAAGCAAAAACCTTCTAATTCAAATAACATAGCTTGTTCAAGTGAAACATTAAAATCATTTTCACGGAAGCAAGGTCGCGGGTATCGGCTGCTTTACATTTATTAAATAAATACGTAGTTTCGAATTCATTGTAACATATTTATCCTAGCATTTAATCTACCAATTTAATCTTAATAATGTTCATCAATTCAAATGCTAATGATTTAGATTGATAATTTATTTTGAAGTCCGAACTATAAAATCACATATTTATTATGCATTGCTTGTTATGTTTTTAGATACAATCAAATTCTATAACATAATTAATTATATGGTATTTGAAAACAGTAGCTATATATATCAATCGACGTGGTAGGTATACTTTTTTTTATAATAAACTGTGCGACGCTTGACCTCAGTTACATCTGATGTAAAGTAAAGACGAGGCCTAGGATATAACGCGTTCACGTTCAATATAAATGCACATTCACTTACTGTCATAGACTTTAGTAAGTTATAAATGTTTAAAACATTTGTGTGTAGTTCACACACGATAGGAGTGACATCTTAGAAAAATAATAAAATAGTCATATAAACGATACACTAAGTTAGTTATGACGCGTAATACGCAAGTACACATCTGTAACATAATAAGAAATACTGGATAATGTATTCTATCTTGTTCCGTTGCACGGTAAATTCTATGGATGTATCCTGTTGGTCTCCTTTTAATGTCGCATTCGCGTTTCATCAAGTTTTAAACAAAACCGGGGATAAAGAAGCCTTCACTTCTAAAAATATTGAATTATAAGCATTTGGAGATAGTGTGAGGCTCAAAAATTTGGTTTATATATATTGTTTGTTTGTTATATGATAAATAAGCAGAAATATGGTAAGACAATTTAAAAAAATCTGGATCTCGAAAACAACGTCGTTTAGTTGTTTCAACTCTAACAAAAAAACATCCAAGTAATCCCATACATTTTTTCAAAATAAGGCAATCCGACGAGGGTAGAATAAATTATTTTATGTGGGTACATTTGAGATTGATAAGTTCAAACAAGGTCTGACTCGACACTGAAAATTGGCAAATCTTAACGTTTCTTTTTTTTCATATAGATTTCAAGCGATAATAGCTTAGTGATTTGCGTGTTCCGACAGCGGGTCGATCGACGTAGGTTCGAATTTTTGCAAAGGAAATGGAGTTTTCGGCGAAGGAAACCATAGCTTGTTGGTAGGGGTTTTTAAGCTCGCCTGACTACCACACTCGAATTCAAAATTCGTCGCCAAGCAACTATATAATAGGTATGTTCATGCAGCTACACTCGAGAGCCGGTTCCCGTCTAGGTTTAGCGTGATTACCATCTTATACCAGTTCGACATTTAATCAGATGACATTGTGGTCCAAAGGCCTAAAGCCTAAAGTCTTTTTTTTATGTCATTGGTGGCAAACGAACATGTGGGTCACCTGATTTTAAGTGATCACCACCGTCCATGGACACTAACAACACCAGAGGAGTTGCAAATGCGTTGCCACCCTGACCGAACGAAACGCAATAATGCAAGCACTGTTACTTCACGTGGGTTTTCTATGAGAGGGTGGTACTACCCCGGACGAGCCGATCCATCCATGCTGAAACCAGTAATAGCTTCAGCGTGGCTCTACCACCATTACCCTATACGGTGTAATTACAAAAAAGTTAAATACATATTGAATACTTGCTTTAAAAAGGTTTCGAAATAAATGCACCGCGCTCGCCCGAGGCAAGTTCGCTTTTTTTTCAAACTGACTACGCTATTAAACTACCAAGGTCTTAACAGCTTCAGCGGACTACTAAGGCGGGCGCTTAAGGCGCTTGGCCGATTTTATTTGAGAACTAGCTCGTCTTGGGCTGTTGCCTGATACATGCAATTTGTGAACTATCTTTTTTTTTCTTTTTTTTTAACGTGGGGAAATCCCATATGGATACATCACCCTCTCGGGGGAGAGGGTGAGTTATGTCCGACTCTCACGGACTAAAGCCCCACGGTCTACGTCTGCCGCTATAGTTGAGGCGGCACGAGATCTCTATAGACTTCATCGTGCCGCCCAGCGGTTGGCCCAGCAGCAAAATCGCCACCGCCGGGCCTCGTCTTGTAAGGAGACAGCCGAGTACACACCGGCCGTCTCCTCCGTCCGCCGGACCTGTGCAATGGTCCCCCCCGACCCATCTTCCCTGGTCCGGTTACAGTGGGAGGAGGCGATCAAACTGACGCCTCCTCCTATCCATCCTCCGTTGCCGGAGACGGCCACTTTGAAGGTCCCGCTCACGGACCCTCTCCGCCGCCTCCTTCTGCGAGGAGGTCGTCTCGCAGAAGGAAGCCACAACATTCCACATATCCTCGCTACCGAGCATGGCCGCAACTACGCTCGGCAGCGAGAGATCCTGTCCTACCGCCGCAACCAACGTGCGACGCTGCTCCTCCCACGCAGCACACTCAGATAAAAGAGCAAGATGGCGAACATTCAGCGACCGCGGTGCATATTCGAAGCCATTTTAAAGCAAGTATTCAATACGTATTTAAATTTCTTGTAATAACACCGGAAAACTACAAAAAAAATTCTATGCTAGTCATTTTACCATAAGTAGCCAATAGGTGATATTTATATTACAGCTGATACCCGCAACTTCGTCTACGGCGTTTATTATCTCTATCGTGGACGTGTTTTCGACGAAAGTTCGGGGTGGTAGGGTTCTAGAGCCTGACGGGGTTGCAACCACCATGTATATGGCGAAAAAGCCCGTCATAGTAATTCGCTTCTGCGGGTCGCGTTTCGGGATCAGCCTGTGCATATCCAGCTTTTCGAAAGCCGGCGTGACAGTGGCGACCGGTGACGGATATTGTGTCACTCGGTGGTCGCCATTGTTTTTGTATTGTACTATGCTTACCATCAGGCATGGCACAGTCAATTCCAACAATTATCGTTATATTTCTACTAATTTGCAAAAAGACTTGACAAACTATATATATGAACCTTCTCCGTGAATCACTCTATCTATTAATGAAAAACCACATGAAGATCGGTTCAATAGTTTTGATTTAATTGCGAACAGATAGACCGACAAACTCTGCGGAGACTAACTAACAAAACAATTGTTAGTGATTTAACGTGGACGAAATAGTCGACGATTCCTAGTATAATCTAGTTATATACAAGACTATGTATCGCTAAAATTGAATATTACACCAAAGCATTATACTAAACTAATTTATTTTTCTCATTAAAATTTATACAGTCTCATGTCTCGACCGATGTAACCGATCTTCAGATTAATTTATTCGTCGTGTTTTATATATTTTAACAATCCTAATTACATTTTACGGCATACTTAATATTCGAGGGGCTATAAAACCTTTTAAAACTTAATTAAAAGCGATGGTAGCACAGTGGTCAATGAGATGATTTATATATATCTATACTAATATTATAAAGTTGCAGAGTTAATTTCGAGAATATATTTCGAAAACAACTCCAGATAAATAACAAATAGACTTATTCTACCGATGTAAGGAAAATAGGTGCTAATCAGACAGTCTAGCTAACCAGAGTATGAAAGGTCTGTAATCTGCACCTTTAACGAAATTCGTCTAACACGTATCTTGATTAAGTGCAATTTGAGAACAGAAGGTCATAATTAAACTATAACTTTTTGTAAACGACTGTACAATACCTGATGAGAATTACAATACGGTAGAGTCCAAAAACAACGGCGACTGTCAGTGTTATATTCCAACAGCAATTGTCGTCATCATGCCGACTTGCAAAAGTGCCCATTGAAGCCTTGTCTAAAGGATTAGATATTGTAAGAGAAAGTGAATCCACGTCTCCACAATACGGCAGAGATAAAAATTGTCGAACTTTTCTGTTCTTGTCAGGACGATTACTGCCGTGGGTCTTTGGAGACGTGTACCCTCACGCGTTGTTCTGTACCGTATTGGAGAGGATGTGATGAGGTAAAACCGCTAAACTGTTCTTCAGAACGTTCGCGATGATACAGACGATAAAATACGTTCAGTGAGGTAATGACTCTTTGTACTTTAACCTCTTAAGGCCTAAGCAATACTTAATAATTGAGATAAGTTAAAAAATCAGTGTTCAATATATTGTAGAAGTACAATATATTCCGGCCCATATATTTTATTCTTTTTTTAATGAAAAACTTAACCAATATCTTTTATCTCTTATTCGTGTTGAAAGTTTAGATGATCCTGAGTTTTAAATGAAAGAACATTTTTAGACAATCTTTTACTGAATGGTATAGCAACATTCACAGTATTAGATGAGATTACAGTTGGCTCGAAATTTCAAAACTAAAACCCATAAAATTCTAATGTACATCAGTACACTATGCTTCTATAATATGATTTTTTTTGCAAACTTGGGCCTGAATGCTACGTATTACTTCATTATATACTATAAAACAAAGTCATATGCCACGTCTGTCTGTTCACGATAAACTTAAAAACTATTGAACGAATTTTCATGTAGTTTTCACCACTACATAGAGTGTGATTCATGAGAAAGGTTTAGGTACATAATTTGTTAAGATTTTTTTATTATCATGGTGGAATAACGTCCGCCGGGCCCGCTATTAATAAATTATATATTAGGTCTTACGCGGTTAAGTAATATCTACTCGATTTTTAGTAACATACTTACCTCCCTTCCTTACCTACGCAAATGCGCCCTCGTAGCCCGGTGAAGCTGTTAAGACCTTGCTAGGTCAATACGTACCTAGTCAGTTCGAGATAAAAAAAATGCACCCTCTTATATTTGGACGCCAGAGGTCTGTTCATAACTTTACGATTGTTTCATATATGTAAACCATGCATTATGAACTATAGAGGAAACTTATGGGATATACAGACTTTAACAAGATAATTTCCTCGTAATCGTGTATCACCCACGAAGACGAAGCTTCCACGATAAGATTAATATAACTTTTAATCAAAGCACATTCGACCGAATCAAGTTTTAACTTAAACATTTGAAAGTACAAATAAAATTGAGGAGCGACTTTAAATAATAAAATTAGTACAAATCCACTATTAGCTCGGAGATCATTCCACTGATGCTAATAGACATGCTATTACGACCACCTTTCAACCTGTAGCCGGCTCATAAATGAATAAAAACAATTACTGCATTACAAACTTAACTTTACTATCAGCAAACATTCATCTCCGATTTCTAACACCTTTATTACTATGATATAGAGTTGAATTTATAATTTATATTTGATAACATTTCGGTTAATGTGTCACATTTTAATTTTGTATAACGAACATTGTGTCAGTAGAATTGCTGTATACACGAGCGGAAGCGATTTTGTATCTATTGTAAAATAAGTCCATGTTATTTTTTGTGTGTGTTGTTTGGAAATTAATGTTTTTATTTAATTGGAATTGTAATGTATTCTAATTTTATTATTGATTTAAATCGGGGTATTTTTTCCTTTTGAGAGCTTCCGCTGTGTCTTAGCTCAAAATAACTATCCCACGCGTGCGAAGTCGCGGGCAGAAGCTATTAACTAATTATATTATCTATAATCTATACTAATATTATAAAGAGGTAAAGTTTGTGAGGTTGTAGGGGGTAGTAACTGGGTAGTTGAAGAAAATGATCGAACGAAAACATTTCTTATGAACGCTGTCTTAATTATGAGGTATATATGATTGAGTTCTAGAGAAAAGTTGTAGCTTGATAATACCTATTACCGCCCAATGAAGTAGGCACGGGTCGGCTAGTATATTATAAAACAAATTCTTATGCCACGTCTATTGAAATCTAATCTAATCGCCTTTGAACGAATTTTTATGCAGTTTTCACCAGTACATAGAGTGTGATTCATGAGAAAGGTTTAGTTATATAATTTGTTAAGATTTTTTTTATTATCAGGGAGGGATAAACTCCGCCGGGCCCGCTAGTAATAAATTATATATTAGGTCTTACGCGATTAAGTAATATCTACTCGATTGTTAGTAACATACTTACCTACCTTCCTTACCTACGCAAATGCGCCCTCGTAGCCCGGTGAAGCTGTTAAGACCTTGCTAGGTCAATACGTACCTAGTCAGTTCGAGATAAAAAAAATGCACCCTCTTATATGGACGCCAGAGGTCTGTTCATAACTTTAAGATTGTTTCATGTATGTAAACCATGCATTATGAACTATAGAGAAAACTTATGAGATATACAGACTTTAACAAGATAATTTCCTCGAAATCGTGTATCACCCACGAAGACGAAGCTTCCACGATAAGATTAATATAACTTTTAATCAAAGCACATTCGACCGAATCAAGTTTTAACTTAAACATTTGAAAGTACAAATAAAATTGAGGAGCGACTTTAAATAATAAAATTAGTACAAATCCACTATTAGCTCGGAGATCATTCCACTGATGCTAATAGACATGCTATTACGACCACCTTTCAACCTGTAGCCGGCTCATAAATGAATAAAAACAATTACTGCATTACAAACTTAACTTTACTATCAGCAAACATTCATCTCCGATTTCTAACACCTTTATTACTATGATATAGAGTTGAATTTATAATTTATATTTGATAACATTTCGGTTAATGTGTCACATTTTAATTTTGTATAACGAACATTGTGTCAGTAGAATTGCTGTATACACGAGCGGAAGCGATTTTGTATCTATTGTAAAATAAGTCCATGTTATTTTTTGTGTGTGTTGTTTGGAAATTAATGTTTTTATTTAATTGGAATTGTAATGTATTCTAATTTTATTATTGATTTGCAAACCTATTTATTATAAACGCAATAAGGCAAAACCTGTATCCACTGAGTACCTGCTTTTTATATTCCATTACATACATGTACGAATATTTATTAGTTTTAATACTTCTTTTAGAATTATCCTTGCAAATCAATCTATTACAATGCATAAGAAGAAATTAATTTGAATCGAATGTAAAATAATTATTGAATTTAATAAGTACAAGTGAACATTATAATTACAATTATTCTGCTGGTGGTTGTCAGTTATTTGTTATTTTTGTAGATAATAACAGTGATCGATCAGTGCTATCGCATCACGTAAAATAGCTAGTACGTAACTAGTAAGTATGAAAGAGAAAGCATTTGTCTTCGCTCATAAAGTAATGAAGTACGAAATTACCGTGTTATTGCTACAAATCGCAATCGTGGCTAATATTGAAAATCCCAATTTGACATTGTTCTTTCGTTTGTTTATAGCACTTTCACGCCTCAAATACTCAACTGACCATGACATTTTCTATATACGTCAGGAGTATAGAACACGGGGTACCCTTCATATAGAAAAAAGTAGTTCCCAAGGGATGGGTCAGTTCTACATTGATTGTGTGGAAACATTGGCTATTGATATATTAGGTATATTATAGCCTTATTATTCACTATCGTCTACATAATTATCGCGTAGTACGCAATTGTATCGTATATTCCATTTCTTATTATAATATCTTTTCTATGACATAATTGAACATACAACAATGTCATCTTGCTAAAAAATTTACTTTGTTCTTAGCCCGCGATGTTATTATAAATTGTATTACAATATTAAACTAACATACCGTGTAATTACTATATTAGAAAGTACATGTCGCAACAAAAAGCGTAAGCTGTCTGTTGTGTGATTGAATCGTAAAACATAATTGGTAATTACAAAATTACTTGCCATTAACCTGAATGTCTATAAAAGATTCGATATTATCGAATATACGTTTGATGTAATTTTATAATTATAGTTTAAGTATATATTGTAGTTTAACTGTCGCTTCGTTACCCGCTCGCTTGTATGTTGTGTCCTCTACCGTAGAGCGGCGAGATGAAAGTCGTCGGCGCTTTTGAGAGGCGTATTGCGGCGCAATTAGGACCCCAGAGTAATGAGAGGAGCGACACAGCCACCACTAATCGGCCGCGGTGCCTTAGCGGCTAACGCGGGCTTCAAAGATCTCATTGTGGAACTCGGGAGTGCAACCGTAAAACTTTATCCCACATTCTTTTACATAATTCGTAATCTCGTTCGAAAGGTTTCATGACGACTTTTTATTATTTTTCTGCATAATAATTTTGTACTAATGAGAATGATCCTTGTTATGCTAAAAATATGTTCAGAGCGTGCATCTGTACATTATTGAAAATCTATAGACAATAGAATAACGGTACCGTATCTGATTATTGGGCACTCACCATTCTAATGCCGATGTACAAGCTTCTTCATATTTGGTTTTGGTTTGATTTCGAAATGTGATAATACAAAAGAGAGTTTTATCCGCGGCTTAGCTCGCTTGAATACAGATTTAACTTATACATTACTAACAGGCACGGCGGACGTTGTCCCGCCCTGATAATAAAAAAAACCTTGAAGTTAGACATATGTTGTCGCTGACTTTTTTGTAGGCATTAACAAGTTCTAGAACTCAATCATATATCTCTCATCGTTAAGGCAGCGTTCGTAAGAAACGTTTTCGTTTTTCTCTGAGTTACTCTGCAAATCCAACTACCACAAAGAAGTCTTTTCTTTTCTTGACATTTTTCGGTTTAATATATCGGCTTCCTATTGGTATGAGAATTTTCAAAATCGGTCTAGTATATCCAGAGATTACCCCCTACAACGTCACAAACTCAAAAACTTTACCTTTTATAATATTAGTATAGATTTTTACAATATTTTTCTAGAGAAAAGTTACTCTAATGCCTTTTCTGTAGCCCTGGTAGTGTGTATGCAAATTTTCATACACAATCGGCTAAGTAGTTGAGGTGTGAAAGCTTAACAAACAAATACAGATTCGCATTTTTTAAAAAGTCAGGTTTTAATTTTTAATATTAGGCAGGACTAGCTTTTACTCGCGGTTTTGTTCGCGTCAATATAGATTTGACCTATCGTTCGGGAACATTACTTTTCCGAAGGAATCCTATTCTACGTTCTTCTCTGTAGCCCTGGTAACGTGTGTGGAAAATCTCATGAAATTCGGCTCTCTAGCTAAGTTGTGAAAGCTTACCAAACAAATTCACATTCACATAGGATAGGGTGGTAGCAATCTCTTATCTTACTACCCTGATAAATTATTGGATACATGTCAGCTGATCACAAAACGGGTATACGTCTAAGTGTGCCGCTATGACGGACATAACAATTAGTATATCGTGGTCACAATACGGTCAGACATAATTGCCATAAAATGTCCTAACAGTCACCATAGTATTTTGGAATATAAGTTGGCGTAAAGTACAACTTGAATCGCGCCACTTTAACGCGCATTTGGTGCGGTTACCTAATAAACAACATAACATAGTAGAATAAACAACACGTTGGGAATTTGCAACACACCTCATTGGCTGAGCATTATGTATAGTAACTCACACGAATTAGAGATATAGAGTATAGAGCAAGTGCTACAGATTGTAAACCTCATCTCTCCTGTTACTTCCAAAATCTAAAGTACCTATGTTGTATGTATACACTAATTTCCCTTATCATACTGAAATACTTTAGAAAATTATCCGATACGAAATATACATATATAAGAGTTGTTGAGGTATGTATGCCTGGTACACATATATGTTTTAACAATTCATATATGTATGAATAGTTAGCTTAGCATAGCTCCTCGTGCCGCCCCAACTATAGCGGAAGACGTACACCGTGAGGTTTTAGTTCGTGCGAGTCGGACATAACCCACCCTCTCCCCCGAGAGAGTGATGTATTCATAAGGGATTTCCCCACGCTAAAAAAAAAAAAAGATAGGTCGCGAATTGCATGTATCAGGGAACTGCCCAAGCCTAGGTGCGCCGTGCACCCTCGAGTTAGTTGTCAAATAAAATCGGCTGAGTGCCTTAAGCGCTCGCCTTAGTAGTCCGGTGAAGCTGTTAAGACCTTGTTAGGTCAATAGAGTAGTCAGTTCGAAAAAAAATGTACACACTATAAGCTAGTTTGAAAATCTCTCTTTATTCTATGTCGTTTACTGTTATCTATATGGTTATTTTAATTTATACTTCTTAACTATAAGAGCGTAAGTTTCGAATTATAATAAGATTGGCATATCAAATTTGATGGTAATAAAATACAGAATGAAATTAAATGAAAAAAAATCGACATTAAATCAAAATAAGTTAATTAAAAACATAATTTTATATGAATAACGTATGCTGTTGCGGACGTTCTACGACACCTTTCGATTTTTTATGCTTGTAATAATTTACATTCTTCAAGGTAGGCAGGAAATTCCGTTATGGTCACAAATTATACAATGCGTATACATACTTGAGTTCCAGTAGTTGTCATCATCAGCCTGTAAGAGCCCCACCCACTGCAGGGCCATAGGCCACTTCCCGAAGGAACGTATGGGCGTACTCACCACACCAGCCCACGACGTATTTGTGATTTCAAACTCTGAGAAATCCACAGTTCTATATTTTTCCCACATACAGTAGTACTACAAGAACACTTCTCAGGTTCAGGCTTCCTCACGATGTTTTCCTTCACCGTCAGCCGATACTGTTACCAATTGAAATTAGTAAATATACGCGAATTCCGAAAAATTCGTTGCTACATGCCGGGGTTCGAACTTGCGGACATAGAAATCATATTCCACCGGTCAAACCACTAGGCCACCACGACTTGTACTTTAGTACAAGTCAAAAAGGTTCGATTTATCTTATCGGAACCTTCAATACGAAATGATAACATAATACTTTATGAAAGCTTTGACAAGAAGAGTTCGTTTTCAAATTTCCCCTTATAAGTTTATGTCATTACCAGCTGTGACGGCGACTCCGTCCGCGTGGAATCTTATGTAAAAAACAGTGATTAATGAAATCATCCGAATTTGTTTTTTTTTTATGTCATTGGTGGCAATCGAACATGTGGGTCACCTGATGTTAAGTGATCACCACCGTCCATGGCCACTAACAACACCAGTGAAGTTGCAAGTGCGTTGCCACCATTTGGGAGGAAGGGTTAGGGGAGGGAGAGGAGAGAGGAGAGGGGAAGGGAGGTGGGCCTCCGGCGCTCTCACTGACCGAACGAAACGCAACAATACAAGCACTGTTACTTCACGTCGGTTTTCTATGAGAGGGTGGTACTACCCCGGACGAGCCGACCCATTCATGCTGAAACCAGTAATAGACCAGTAATAGTTTCAGCGTGGCTCTACCACCATTAAAAAATGTATTAAACCCATTTACTTATCTACTCTTCTCTCCTACTTATATATATATATATATATATATCAATGTATGTATTAATAAAAGCAATACTTTTTAAATATAAACAAAATTTTATGCTGCATATATATATATATAAAGCATCTTTTGATTTGGGATTAATTAATTACGGAATTGGCTGCAGTCGTGCAGTTTCATCGCATTCGATTCTTAATTATGACTTTCATATACGTAGCTTTAATAACACAAAAACAAGTACGAACTACTTTGACTCTTAATATAAACACACCAGAAACAACTTTGATTTTAGTTCAATTACGAAGGCTTGTATATGTTTGTCGCTGACCGGTTTAGTACCAATGTCAAGCCTAGGTGCGCCGTGCACCCTCGAGTTAGTTGTCAAATAAAATCGGCTGAGTGCCTTAAGCGCTCGCCTTAGTAGTCCGGTGAAGCTGTTAAGACCTTGTTAGGTCAATAGAGTAGTCAGTTCGAAAAAAAATGTACACACTATAAGCTAGTTTGAAAATCTCTCTTTATTCTATGTCGTTTACTGTTATCTATATGGTTATTTTAATTTATACTTCTTAACTATAAGAGCGTAAGTTTCGAATTATAATAAGATTGGCATATCAAATTTGATGGTAATAAAATACAGAATGAAATTAAATGAAAAAAAATCGACATTAAATCAAAATAAGTCAATAAAAAAAAATAAACCGCCTTCGATGTGAAACACAGATAAGGCAATAAAAAGCGAAAAATAACGGAATAATTAAATAACCCAAATTAAATAAAAAATATTGATATTCGCGCTACCGCATAATATATTTGAAGTCGATGCCACAGTAACACAAGAATATGAATACAAAATAAAATCCACTACATGACAGACCAAGATCCCGTAAAAAAAAACTTTTTCTGACTTATATATTACTTACGATAATTGTTTTGTTTCTAAGAGTCATAGTGTGGTATAACACAGGTTATAACCTTAATAGTTTTGAAGTGAAACTTCTTTAGGCGCATGAGGGTAAAACTTTTACAGATGTACCATCACGCAGGTATGCAACGGAAGTGACGTCATTTGCAGTAAACGCAGATTTTTCATCTATTTTTCAAGTCTCGGAAATCTAAAGTTTTAGATTTGTATAAATATAAACAAGACTTATGAATTAGTTCGCCAAAGAAGTTTCACTTCTGATATGTGTACTTTGTACGCACGCACCTTTTTTTTTCAATTATAACACACAATATGTTACGTATTTTTAATAGTAACGTAAATTAAATTATACATAATCTTGATAAGTATTGTCTTCTCAGTATTACTGAACATAATGATTAGTGCAAGAACTCTTGGTGTGATTATTAGTATGATTTAGTCGGTAAAGTGCCGCTACAAAAAAAAATCTCTATACAGATATAATTATATCTACTATTCCAGCTTCGAATCTGCCGCTGTGCACCGTTACGACCACGCAGCCATCGGTAACGTTCACAAAATATATACATAAATTTATAATAGAAAGAAAATAGTGGAATAAAGCAGAAAAGTAGCAAAAATGGGGGTGTAAGGGGTGTCAAATAACATCTAAGATTTGAGACATCCAAGCCAACCTCACCTGCACGTGGTGCACCCTGCTGAATAACGAACGAGGCAATGGCGAAAGCGGGGTGGTAGGGTTTTACAGCCCGACTGGGTCGCAACCACCATGTATATGGCGAAAAAGCCCGTCATAGTGATTCGCTTCTGCGGGTCGCGTTTCGGGATCAGCCTGTGCATATCCAGCATTTCGCAGGCCGGCATGACGGCGGCGACCGGTAATGGACAGTGTGTCACTCGGTGGTCGCCATTGTTTTTGGATTGCACTGTGCTTATCATCAGGCAAAGTGCAGTCATTTTGCCGTGCTACTATAAAAAAAAAATATATATTCATAGGTAAGTAAATGTAAAGTTTTTTTGTACTTCTATTTCACATTGTTTAAAAAAAAACAATCAGGTGTATCAAAATTTTCATGGCAATCGGTCAAATGGTGCTAGATATATGCCAACATATATTTATATACATATAGATAATAACAACCAAACGTAAGTAATTTTAGATTGATTGATTGACTGACAGGTGACAAACGATGAATAAAAAATCGATTCGTGAATTATTCGATTGTAATTTACCTTTTATTATAACCACGATTAATATAAGGTGTTAAGAAGTTTATTATTAATTCATCATTTGAAAACAACATGGAAGAAAAAAGTGAAAGTGGATACATTGTTTATTTTATTCGATTAATCATTTCAAACTTTATGACATAAGCGGCAATGAATGCTATTTAAAAAGACGAGAAGAATGCTCCTGATTAGAATCGTACCTATCCATATTTTTTGTGTATCCAAAAATAGTTATAATGTGACATCCGTTGATGACAGATGACCATAAGAAAATACCGTAAATAAATTCAGTTGTCAAAAAATGTAACAAACAAAACTGATCCGTATTACAAAGTAATAAGGTTTATACTTCAAGTTAGTGAGTAGCAAAAATAGTGCTGTCCTCGATACAAGAAGGGTTTGAAAAGAATACAAAATACGGAGGCGCTAAAAGGTGGTCCCTGATTAATATATTTATTTGGCATAACCATTTCAGTTTTGAATTTAGGATAAAGACGTTTGCATGAATATTTTAAAGGGTTTTTTCGTGTTGTTTCGTGAGAATTAGCAGTCAATATGTACATTTACCCATACAAAAAAGAAAAAGGGGCAAGCAGGTAGCTAAATAATATAGTTTGACAGTGAAATAAGCAGTTTACTCATAGGTTTAATATACGCAATAGTTGGTTTTATGGTTTCAGAGGACGATTATCTTATTTATTTTGAGTGTCCTTGGAAATAAATATCTTGTTAGAGTATTTGGTGAGATCTTGGAATGCCATGTAGTGGTCTTTATATTTTATCTATAATCTTGTGTTAATTGCCTTTATATTGTGTAATGTTGGTGGTGCTTTACGTAATATAGTTTGGTTATTGTGCATAAGTGAATCGGTAATAATAGCACGGAGCATGGATCCTGACTTGCCACAAAAACTCAATGGAAAGTTCTAACAAGATGGCCACCATCTTGTTAGTTCATTGAAATTATATCAAGAAACTTGTAATATCGATAAAACTTTTTTTTTTTATGTCATAGGTGGCAAACGAACAGACGGGTCACCTGCTGTTAAGTGATCACCACCATCCATGGACACTAACAACACCCGAGGAGTCGCAAGTGCGTTGCCACCCTTTGCGGGAAGGGTTAGGAAAGGGAGAGGGAGAGGAGAGAGTAGAGGGGAGGGGAAGTGGGCCTCCGGTGCTCTCACTGACCGAACGAAACGCAACAATGCAAGCACTGTTATTTCACGTCGATTTTCTATGAGAGGGTGGTACTACCCCGGGCGAGCCGACCCATTCATGTTGAAACCAGTAATAGTTTCAGCCTGGCTCTACCACCACCACCAGAGAGTTCTAACAAGACGGCCACCATTTTGTTAGTTCATTGAAATTATTGCAAGAAACTTGTGATATTATTACCTACTTGACAGTGGCAGCAATGATCTACTAGAAGATTAGTTGCCAAAAAAAAAACATATTTTATAACAAGACAAACAATTATATGTATGTATTATATGTAAAATACTATATATTGGAAGATAAACCTTTTGTACTATAGTGTATCTTGTTGAATAAAGTTATTATTATTATTAAGTATGCCTAATGGATATTCTGGATAATTTCGTGCGAGTCGGACATAACCCACCCTCTCCCCCGAGAGAGTGATGTATTCAAAAGGGATTTCCGCACGCTAAAAAAAAAAAAAAGATAGGTCGCGAATTGCATATATCAGGGAATTGCCCAAGCCTAGGTGCGCCGTGCACCCTCGAGTTAGTTGTAAAGTAAAATCGGCTGAGTGCCTTAAGCGCTCGCCTTAGTAGTCCGGTGAAGCTGTTAAGACCTTGTTAGGTCAATAGAGTAGTCAGTTCGAAAAAAAATGTACACACTATAAGCTAGTTTGAAAATCTCTCTTTATTCTATGTCGTTTACTGTTATCTATATGGTTATTTTAATTTATACTTCTTAACTATAAGAGCGTAAGTTTCGAATTATAATAAGATTGGCATATCAAATTTGATGGTAATAAAATACAGAATGAAATTAAATGAAAAAAAATCGACATTAAATCAAAATAAGTTAATTAAAAACATAATTTTATATGAATAACGTATGCTGTTGCGGACGTTCTACGACACCTTTCGATCTTTTATGCTTGTAATAATTTACATTCTTCAAGGTAGGCAGGAAATTCCGTTATGGTCACAAATTATACAATGCGTATACATACTTGAGTTCCAGTAGTTGTCATCATCAGCCTGTAAGAGCCCCACCCACTGCAGGGCCATAGGCCACTTCCCGAAGGAACGTATGGGCGTACTCACCACACCAGCCCACGACGTATTTGTGATTTCAAACTCTGAGAAATCCACAGTTCTATATTTTTCCCACATACAGTAGTACTATATATGTTTCAACAACTCATATATGTATGAGTAGTTAGCTTAGCTTAGGTTAGCTCACATAGGTCGCGAAAAGCATGTATCAGGCAACAGCCAAAGCCGAGGTGTGCCGCGCACCCTTGAGCTAGTTGTCAAAATAAAATCGGCTGAGTGCCTTAAGCGCTCGCCTTAGTAGTCCGGTGAAGCTGTTAAGACCTTACTTGGTCAATAGCGTAGTCAGTTCGAAAAAAAAAAATGTTGTCAAACACCTGCAAGTGTGTTTGGGCAATCTCCACATGAGAGCCATTCCTTCTCTTGGTTTTTTATGCTATTTATTACATTATGACTCATCCTCATTTAATTACAGACGATAATGTGATCAAACTCCAAAAAACTATTTAAAAATTAGAACTGAAATAAATGCAATTTTTTTAAAGATCCAATAGTACATGAACTTTTAAATGATGACATGTTAAAATTTTTATAAATAGAGCTCACACCTCTCTTTATAATGGCGTCTCGAAGATTATGAAGAGCACAGAGTCGATCAAAACTATCACAAGTACATAGCAGATGCAAGACGTATTCCCAAAATATATTTAATCTATATTTGTTCTCGATTATCGACTTTCAGTTATTGTGGCTTTATAAAGCTTCCATACAACTTCACAGTAACACGGTGACACTCTATCATCCATCTATCACGCTTCGAACGTGAATGGTGACACTAAATAACGCCAAGTATATTGGACACGGATAATTACGAGAGCCCATAGCCCACAGCGTCACACGTAGGGTGACAATATTTCTGAGTATATGTGAAATTTAAATTGATTATATGTAATTACTTACGATCTCTTCTAAAGATTTTGTATTGACATATTGTAGCTCGGTAAAAAGGCTTTGCAGCTTATTAAAAATAAATGTCTTTGTATTATTATATACTATTAAACCAGTTCATTTAAATGCAAGTAAGCTAAGATATTATTAACTAAACAGAAACCCAGAATTTGTAAAAAAAAAATTGAGCACTATATGATTGTCATAATATAAATTGAGGCATGGCTAAGAACTCCTAAATAAATTAAAACGAGAATAAAATGCCTAACATTCTGGGCAACGAATTTTGTAATTTCCCAAATGCATTGGACATAATCAGTCAACTGAATATGAGTGTTTGAAATAGGTTTATTGTTTCATATTACAGATATATTACAATAGGCATATTTTGAGACAATAATCAATTATCTTAGCTCTCTGTGACTTCGTATTACATATTTAACTTTATTTTTATGTGATATAATGATTCTTAGTGATAGGCGATTCTTAGTAATCGATTAGTTGTAAGGATTTTTCAATCCCGCCTGGGTGGGCAACCGTACTTATATTTAACATCTCTTGTAATGCATATATGGGCATTTTTCGGCAGCTGTATTTGCGAACCAGATTTTAGCTTTACCATCTAAGGCTACAAACTTTTTTTTTAACGTGAAGAAAAATCCTCATGGACTGCCAGGCTGTCCGCCTTACGGTGAGTCTAACCAGTTAAAACTCCACGACAACCTACGCTGCACTATGGTACTGTCTCGGAGCTGCGTTAGCAAGCTCCGTTACACCCCCGGCGGCAAGCGTCCCCCATGCCACACCCGACTGAGGCAGCCCGGCTATAAGACTGCCTCGCAGCCCACCGAACCCGTGCAATGGGAGGTCGCGGCCCCGCCCCTTCCTCCCTGGGTTCAACTGCTAGCGGAGAGGAGAAACCCCTCCGCCACCAACCCGCCAATGAATTTTTTTATCGAGGTTTACCCCACGCCCACCGTAACCAGCCTGAGGTCCCCTCTGGCCTACGCTAACCTACGTAGGTAGGCAAGCCAGAGGTAACCTACGCAGCACCCATCCTACAAACCCTAGCTCTACCGATCCTACCTATCTACACAAACCCTACGCCCGCCTAAACCCTAGTCTTGCCTATTTACACGGTAAGTAGGCAAGCCAGAAGTTTCCTAATCCTACTCCCCCCCACACCTACGTAGCTTTCATTGGAGGTTCCCTCAGGGCGGCCTCCGGTGGAAGTCGCTTTCACTACGTCTCCGACGTCCCGCGCCGCAACGACTCATAGAAAATCGACGTGAAATAACAGTGCTTGCATTGTTGCGTTTCGTTCGGTCAGTGAGAGCACCGGAGGCCCACTTCCCCTCCCCTCTACTCTCTCCTCTCCCTCTCCCTTTCCTAACCCTTCCCGCAAAGGGTGGCAACGCACTTGCGACTCCTCGGGTGTTGTTAGTGTCCATGGATGGTGGTGATCACTTAACAGCAGGTGACCCGTCTGTTCGTTTGCCACCTATGACATAAAAAAAAAAAGTTTTATCGATATTACAAGTTTCTTGATATAATTTCAATGAACTAACAAGATGGTGGCCATCTTGTTAGAACTTTCCATTGAGTTTTTGTGGCAAGTCAGGATCCATGCTCCGTGCTATAACAACACCCGAGGAGTCGCAAGTGCGTTGCCACCCTTTGCGGGAAGGGTTAGGAAAGGGAGAGGGAGAGGAGAGAGTAGAGGGGAGGGGAAGTGGGCCTCCGGTGCTCTCACTGACCGAACGAAACGCAACAATGCAAGCACTGTTATTTCACGTCGATTTTCTATGAGAGGGTGGTACTACCCCGGGCGAGCCGACCCATTCATGTTGAAACCAGTAATAGTTTCAGCCTGGCTCTACCACCACCACCAGAGAGTTGTAACAAGACGGCCACCATTTTGTTAGTTCATTGAAATGATTGCAAGAAACTTGTGATATTATTACCTACTTGACAGTGGCAGTAATGATCTACTAGAAGATTAGTTGCCAAAAAAAAACATATTTTATAACAAGACAGACAATTATATGTATGTTTTATATGTAAAATACTATATATTGGAAGATAAACCTTTTGTACTATAGTGTATCTTGTTGAATAAAGTTATTATTATTATTAAGTATGCCTAATGGATATTCTGGATAATTTATTGTGGAAAACATAAAGGGAGTCCACCACAATAAGAATACGATCATATTTAGTAGGTGGTAGAGCCACGCTGTAGCTATTACTAGTTTCAGCACGAATGGGTCGGCTCGCCCGGGGTAGTACCACCCTCTCACAGAACACCGACGTGAAGTAACAGTGCTTGCATTGTTGCATTTCGTTCGGTCAGTGAGAGCGCCGGATGCCCATCTCCCCTCTCCCCCTCCCTTCTCATCCCTACCCCTCCCCCATACACAGGCTGGCAACGCACTTGCGACTCCCCTCGTATTGCTAGTGTCTGTGGACGGTAGTGATCACTTAACATCAGGTGAACCACATGTCCGTTTGCCTTCTTTTGACATAAAAAAAAGTAGTGGTAGCTTAGTGGGATCTTGCGTCGGTTCAGTACAGCTTCATATACTGCAATGAGAGCTGGCTGGAGCATTCCGTGAAGGAAAACCATGCGATGTAACCATGAATGTAGGGTTTTTCTAACAACTTTCCAACCCTGTGTTAATTACCATCCTTAATTGCGAAATCTGTTGTCAAACCCCTATAAGTGTGTTTGGGCAATCTCCACGTGAGAGCCATTCCTTCTCTTGGTTTTTTATGCTATTTATTACCTTATGGCACATCCTCATTTAATTTCATACGATACTGTGATCAAACGACGGTAGAGCCACGCTGAAACTATTACTGGTTTCAGCATGAATCGGTCAGCTCGTCCGGGGTACTACCACCCTCTCATAGAAAACCGACGTGAAGTAACAGTGCTTGCATTGTTGCGTTTCGTTCGGTCAGTGAGAGCGCCGGAGACCCACCTACCTCCTCTCTCCTCTCGCCTCTCCCTTTCCCTCCCCTAACCCTTTCCCCCCGAAGGATGGCAACGCACTTGCAATTCCTCTGGTGTTGTTAGTGTCCATGGACGCTGGTAATCACTTAACATCAGGTGACCCATATGTTCGTTTGCCATATATGACATAAAAAAAAACGACTCTATTTACAAATGAGAACTGAAATAAATGCAATTTTTTAAAGATCCAATAGTAGATGATTTTTTAAATGATGACACTTTAAATTTTTTATAAATAGAGCTCACACCTTTTTTTTTTTAACGTTGGGAAATCCCTTATGGACACGCCACCCTCCCGGGGGAGAAGGTGAGTTATGTCTGACTCGCACGGACTAAAACCCCACGGTGTACGTCTTCCGCTATAGTTGGGGCGGCACGAGATCTCTATAGACTTCATCGTGCCACCCCAGCGGTTGGCCCAGCAGCAAAAGGGTCGCCGCCGGGCCCCGTCTTGTTAGGAGACAGCCGTGTACACACCGGCCATCTCCTCCGTCCGCCGGACCTGTGCAATGGGAAGGTGGGCCCCCCGACCCATCTTCCCTGGTCCGGTTACAGTGGGAGGAGGCGGTCAAACTGACGCCTCCTCCTGCCCGTCCCCCGTTGGCGGAGACGGCCACTTTGAGGGTCTTGCTCACG
>MU159229.1:64328-154301 GCA_015888305.1 Antheraea pernyi | reverse complement strand
ATTTTAATTAATTTAATGTACTTCTAATGCATTTTATATAAAATAAATAGCTTTTTGCACTTCTCTTCCATATAAACTTTAACTATGCCAAATTTCACGTTCATCCGTTCGCCCAATTCCGTTAAAAAGGGATACAAAGTTTAGGCTTCACGTATTAATATATATGATGATCTTTTTTTAATTGTTATATAGCGCCCGTGAGAGTAGAAATATCAAATTGATCGTGTTTTCTTTGATTAATTTCTTTTTAGATAAAAACTGTGATTTATTCTTAGTAGATAGATATATGTTTTTTTATAGATTTTATGATATAACAGACCAGCTATATATTTTTTTCGTGTAAGTACAAATAATAACGTAGCAGACGTTATAGAAGCACTGAAAAGTCACCACTTTTATCAACTTAGATGACAAATATCACCCTAACATTACACAGTTTTTATCACTCATCAAAAAAGTCTAAGCAACATGTACTAATTTAAATTTTAGGATGGTTCTTCACATTATAAAGTTGTATTTTATTTTTAAAATAATGTCTTTAGGGTTCTATGATGTAAAAATAACAGCTGTTGTCTTCATAAGTTATTTTAATAACAGAAATGAACAATATTAGAATATACTGTAGAAACTAAGATACATAAGAAACTAAACTTTTTTCTTACAAAATGAAATTTCTAAAGAAAATGTATTTATTGTGAAAGAATAGAACAATTCAATACAAAGTATGGTCTCCTCTGCTATTCAGAACTTGTCGCAACGATTATTCATTGAATTAATGAGACTGTTTATGTCATCTTACGGTATTCGCTCCAAATGGAATTGTAGCAAATCCTTCAGCTGTTGGGTTGTTGGTCTTGCCGAGTGGTTGTACTCCTTTTACGGCCTGGATGATGTTCAGTGGGTTCTCCTGTATTCATGTAGTGCTGCTAAAGACGACAAATAACACTTTTGTGAATGCTAAAATGTCGAGATACCTGAGATTGATTACTTCCCGCTTGCAACATCCCTACAGCTCTTTGCATTTCATCTGCCATCAAATGACGTCGCTTCATGACGTAAAGAATATCTAACAATTCAATTTTGTCGCTAACTTTATTTAAATGGTTGGTAAAATTATAAAATCAAAACTAAACGTAGCAATTAAAACGCACTTAAATTCAAAAAAATTCGCAGTCATTTGAATTTTATGAAAAAACAAAACATAGTCAATTTTTTTTTACAACCAGCCTTTATGTCGTTAATAACAAAAAAGTTTACTTACCTACGCACTTTGTTTGAGTAAATGCTTAGAAATTAATTAATATAAATGGTAAAATTTGTAATATCACGCATGTTGCTTAGACTTTTTTGATGTGTGTATATTAATATAGTACATAGACATATAGACTGTACCACTAAAATTGACTTTATTTTCTTCCAATGATTGTGAAATTTTATCAAGGAATACTAAAACGAAGACTCAAAACTCGAGCCCTTAATATTGATGCATAAAAGTCTCGACTAGATGTTTTCCATTTCTCATTTAATTAACACAAGAAAAAATTTTTTTTTTAACTCAGCCTCGGTGTATCATTCTCGAAAAACTTAGTTACATTATTATAGAAAAATTGAATGCCCTACAAAAAAGGTGGTTTATGATTTTTTGATAAATCCACTCCAGTATAAGTTATTCAAGGTCTATGTTAGACATTTAATGAATTTTGAAATTATTCTTCTTTTGCGGGTAAGTTATTTTATAATTACTACTTGCAATAAACAAACGTCCAAAATGCAATATTACAATACAAAATTAGATAGTTCAGAATAAATACTATTTAGTAGATAAATAAATTTAGTGACAAAATTTAAAAAAATAATAATGAAGTTACTTATATAGTGACTTATATAGCTTAATACACGAGTTAAATAATTAGTCCAACATTAATCCCGAAGCCCACCCGCATGGGACAGCGCTACTTATAACGACTTATGTGTGAACTAAATTGAGATGTGCCATAATGACCGCGCAGCCGAAATTACGACTATGAATATATGTGGACTCGCGTTACTGTCATAGAATTTACTACTTGTTTATTGTATTTTATAGACTTTGGTGTTTGACCACAATCTCATTTGTATATAGCTTAATACACGAGTTAAATAATTAGTCCAACATTAATCCCGAAGCCCACCCGCATGGGACAGCGCTACTTATAACGACTTATGTGTGAACTAAATTGAGATGTGCCATAATGACCGCGCAGCCGAAATTACGACTATGAATATATGTGGACTCTCGTTACTGTCAAAGAATTTACTACATGTTTATTGTACTGTATGACTTTGACCACGATCTCATTTGATGTAAATGTAAATGTAATATAGATGTAAATGTAAACGACGTGGTATAAAATGGTATATACGTCAAACCTAGATAGGAATGGTTCTCAAGTGCAACTGCCGGAACACACCAACAGGTGCTTTGCGACATATTTTCAACTTGAGGGTGTCACCATGCAGTTATTTTTGAAATGATACTTCGTAAACCATATTGAGCAATTTTTGGAAGGAGAAAAATAAATGAATTTTCGTCACCGATGATCTCGACATGCTGGCGATGTATTGCGCTTGCAACAGATTACAGTGACGCGTAATATAGCGACCTGTGTTCATGCAATATTGAGATTATTTGTATTAAACTTGTGCAGCTAATCATATGGTTGATTAATTAGTGTAAGCTGTAGAAAATGTATATATTTATCGTTCGGAGTGTGAATAGGTAAGAACGGAGTTTGAATAGGTAGGAAATTGAGACTAATTTTAATGGTTTCAACTTACAAACTATTAAATTTATATTATTTAGACTACAATTGATTTTTAAAAAGCGGCAGTTATTCCATTATTTTGAGAGGCCTTATGACTGCGTCGATTTTTTAAATCAATTTAGAATCACCACCTCTTTGGCTATGGGTACTGACTAATATTATAAACACGACAGTGAGTTTGTTTGCTACATGCTAACGCCTCAGTTGCTCAACCGAACAATATGAAATTTTATACGCACGGTTCTCAGGAATACAGAAAAGGAACTCTATGTCCTAGGAAAACAGTACTTTTTCAGAAATTTAAGCCTCATGTACATTGATGAGAGCGAAGCCATGAGCCAAAGATAGCAAGAAAATAAAATTGAATAATTATTTTTGTCCGTAATATATTTTATAGATTCACTTCTGTCGGCAGTCCTTATGACTACGTCGATTTTGTTAAAGTGTTTGTTTATAACCTCTACATATATACCTCTATCACCTTTTTGGCTATCCTGACTAATATTATAAACGTGAAAGTGAGTTTGTTTGTTACGTTCTAACGCCTTAGTTACTCAACCGACCATCATGAAATTTTGTACGCACGCTCGCAGGGATACAGAAAAAGGAACTCTATGTCCTACAAAAACGGTACTTTTACAGAAGGGTTAACCTTATGTACATTGATGCGAGCGAAACCACGAGCAAAAGATAGCAAGAAAATAAAATTGTTTGCTTTGTCCGTAACATATTTTATAGCAACACCTGAAATTGCACAACAGTTGCACTCTCTCTAAAAGAAGCTGCTTCCTATCTCCGTTCTAAACAACGCCCAGCATTAATATCTGAAATAGCATTTGATTTCAATTATAATTGAAAATGGTTACCTTATATCTGGGTATAGAAATAGTTCTAAACGAATAAGTTAAAGAAAATCACTTCTAGTGGATATACATACTAATACATTATTTTTATTTATTATTATAACGTCAATATATCCACCTAAAATCATGAGATTTAAAATAGAATTATTTTAATCAACTTAAATTGCATACATGCTTTTAAACAACAATACAATTAAGTACTATAAACAGAAATATGTTATAAATAAAATAAGCAACCTCAATCATAAGTTTAAAAATGTATATACATATATATATACTAGCGGTCCAGGCAAGCGTTATCCTGCCTTGATAATAAAAAAAATCCTAAAAGTCAACCGCAGTGCCACCTACCGGCTCCAATTGAATCTAAATCATTCTCGGATCCACTGGAACAGGGACACAAAATTTCATCAAAATCGGTCCAGCCGTTTAGGAGGAGTTCAGTGACATACAACACGTACAGAAGAAATGTATATATATAGATGTATATATATACTTTAAAATTTCAGTGTAATATTAACATGGGTCTATTCAATCGACCGTAACGTGAATATCAATATCCCAACGATACCCGGACCCCTAATGACGGCGGGCACAACCCCGATATAATGCACAGTGCCCATTTCCGTTATCAATTCTTACGTAATAGTTCGCCACCTTTAAATGTTACCTAGCGTAATTATACGTAAGGGAGATGTCATTTATTAAAATTGGGGGCTACTTTTTACACAACGTTTTTAAATATAGATATGTGTTTGTATTGCGGTTTGTCAAGCGAATGATTTTTTTGTCGTCGTTTTGTATGGAAAATAATTATGGTTTGCTAGAATACAATTATTATCATGTCATGTTTAAACAATAAGTGTTCGTGTTAATGACCGAGCTGAGAAAATTACCGGAAAGTATTAGAGAATAAAGGATACGTATCCTTGGTAAGAGATGAGAGTGTAGTAATTCCCATCCGGGATGTATTTGAGCGCTTGTCGACTTATATTTATTTGCCTTACTCCTCTTCCTTCCTGGCTTTGCGTTTGTCTATACCTTATTATAGGTTTTAGCGATTTTTTTTTATTGTGGCACGGTAATATGACTGCACTATGCCTGATGGTAAGCACAGTGCAATCCAAACACAATGGCGACCACCGAGAGAGAATCTATCCATAGCCGGTCACCGCTGTCATGCTGGCCTGCGAAAAACTGGATATGCTGATTCCGAAACACGACCCGCAGAAGCAAATCACTATGACTGGCTTTTTCGCCATATACATGGGGGTTGCGACCCAGTCAGGAAGTAGAACCCTAACACCCCACAAATTTGATCCCGTTTGATCATACCTAATATTTGGTGACGATGTGATACAAAATGTTAAAGAGTAAACCTAGAAAACTGGTTCATATACCGGAACACACTACACCCTACCACCATTCCGATTCAGCTGCAAAGATTCGAACCTACGTCGATCGACGCAGTGTCCGGACACAGTGTCAATTTAGCCACCAGCTTTCATAATTATTTTTTTTCGAACTGACTGCGCTATTAACCTAGCAAGATCTTAACAGCGTCACCAGACTACTAAGTCGAGCACTTAAGGTGGCATCTCAGAATTCATGGTCCGTGGTATTATTTTCTATTCACTTCACTTATGCACAACAAACAAACTATATTACATAAAACACCACCAATTTTACACAATATAGAGTCAAGTAACACAAGATTATGAATAAAAAATAAAACCCACTACATGACAGACCAATATCCCGCCAAAAACTCCTCTTCAACAACTCTTATATATATTTTGTATCGAATAATTTTCTAAACTATTTCAGTTTGATAAGCGATAAATATAAAACCCTTCCACTTGCATGTGTAAGCGTGTATGCGTGCACGTGTGTGGAGGTGATATGTGTAATGTTGTCGCAATGTCGTAAGGTTTTGGGATTTCATCACTATTACGTATCGACATATATTATAAGAATAGTTTTGAAGGTATAATAACTCAATGGTAGTGTTCGGATATCAACCGCATATGTCGGTTTAAATACTGCAACCACATGGAACTATATATATGATAGTGGGGATTTTTCTAAAACCTCTTTTGGCTAGATTCATCTACTAATTGAAAATCTATAGTCAAGTAGGTACTTATAGCTGTTTCAACAAGTACGTACGAGCCAGATTCCCTCTAGGCTTACCATGCTAAGTTCTGAATTGTCGAAAACTATAACCGTGTTATGACAAAAAAGTTAAATACGTATTAAATACTTGGTTTAAAAAGGTTTCCTAATAAATGCACCGCGCTCAGCCTAGGCAAGTTCGCGTTATCCTTTTTCACAAGTCTAACCTAACGTAACCAAAGCGAGACAAAAGAGCAAGATGGCGAACTTTCAGCGACCGCGGTGCATTTAATACGAGACCTTTTTAAAGCCAGGGTTCAATACATATTTAACTTTTTTGTAATAACAATGGTTTAAGGTCCATACAAAAGATTGTAAGCTTTATGATTCACTGGCCAGGAGATAAATTTTCTTTAAAAATCTGGCGCGTCATTTTGATATCTGGGTCCTAAACGAAGGTCACCATCACGGACCACATTGTCATTTAATGTCAGATGGGAATCTGATCGAATGTTTAATCTTTAAAAAATATTATTAATGAATCACACTTTATTCTAGGTGCGTTAAGTTTACTTGAAGCAGTTCTAACTGAACTTTTAGAAGGCAACTTAAAAATAAGCAGAGATTGGCCACGGATAAAACTACGGTCATTTATTTAGGCACTGTGAGTTGCTGTTGCGAGTTACTCTACTAGAAGGACTGTATGACGTGTATAAAATTGTAATAAATAAAAATCTAGGTAAATGAAATCTATCAAAGGTCAATAAGTTTCATATTAGGTCTTTACCTATGAAATTGCCGTTTTGTATGAAAAAATTTAAACGAATTTTTTTCATGTATTTTTTATTTGTATTAATCGAAGTAATCACCCATGCAATCAATGCATCTTTGCCAACGCAGTGGCAGTTTATTGATGCCCTTCTTAAAGAAATCAGCTGGACGGGAGGCAACAAATTCTTCAAAGGCATTTTGTACTGCCTCTCGGGTATTGAATTTTTTTCCCGCCAAGGAGTTATCCAAATTCTGGAAAAAGTAGTAGTCTGTAGGCGCAAGGTCTGGTGAGTAGGGCGGATGACGGAGAACTTCCAACCCCAGTTCTTGCAACTTGGAGACCGTCTGCTGTGCAGTATGAGGTCGCGCGTTGTCGTGCAGGAGCAGCGGAGACGAGCGATTGACCAATGCTGGTTGGAGATGTGCCAGCTTCTCCATCATTGTGTTCAGTTCTTCACAGTACACATCTGCAGTAATGCTCACCCCGTTTGGTAAGAAGCTGTGATGAATCACACCGGCGCTAGACCACCAAACAGTGACCATCACTTTTCTAGGGGTAAGTTTTCGTTTAGGGCATTGTTTAGGTGCTGAACCAGGATCCAACCAACTTGCTGAGCGCTTGCGGTTATCAAACATAATCCATTTTTCATCGCAGGTAACAATGCGGTTCAAAATTCCTTCATTTGTGTGTCTGTTGAGCAGTGCAAGGCACGTCTCGACGCGTACTTCGCGCTGGCGATCATTGAGTTCGTGGGGCACCCATTTGTCAAGCTTTTTTACCTTGCCAATTTGACGCAAATGGACCAATATTGTTTTGACGCTAATGTCGAAAGCTGCTGCTAATTCAGCCGTAGATTGTGTATCAACAGCTTCCACAATCGCCTTTAATTCGTCATTGTCGACCAAAATCTTCGAACGACCGCGAGGTTCATTTTTCAGGTCGAAATTCGCAGAACGGAAGTGAGCAAACCAATAACAGGTGGTGCGTTGGTTTGTAGTGTTAGCTCCGTAAACGTCGTTGATGTTGCGTACCGCTTGTGCCGCGTTGCTGCCACGACGGTTCTCATATTCCATAATTACTCGAATTTTTAACGTATCCATGATGAAAAAAAAGATTGAAATGCGATGAAAATGTAACACTAATCAATAAACAAATAACTACTTTTGGAAAAAGAATTCCATGTTTTTAAAATAAAATAAATTTGAAATTAGAATTCTTGACCAAACAAAAATTATTTTGATTTAAAATGACCAGTACTGCAGAACGGCAATTTCATAGGTAAATACTTATTAGTTCATTGGCAAAGTAAATTAACATCATAGGTATGACAGAATTAAGCAAAATCTGTTATGATTTCATATAAATGAGATTTATATGTCTGTATCTCGTACTGACTATTATTTCAAACCTGTAAATAAGGGAAAGGTAAACATAGGATGTTATTAAAGTTCCTTTTGCAAAATTATTGTATATCATTATTGTAATATTGTACAGCATGTTTGTTATATGATCGAGGGAAGTGGGCGGACCTCCACGTGCACGTAAGGTTGTGTTTTCTTCCTTTGCTTATTTTTTAAAGATTTATGACCTTATCTGAATGCTTACCTCATAGTGATTAATTAGTAGGTATGGTAGGTATACACATTCACATGAAACCCTATTGTTGATTTTTGTTTCATAGTTTTATTTATTAACTAACTGATACCAGTGACTTCGTCTGCGTATATTGTATTAACAATATATTTATGTACAGAAAAATTACATAAGCACCACATCGCTTAACCCATTTCTTCACGGTAGAAAACACATCGCCGAACGCGTAGTACTTATATAAATGGTAGTTTTTTTTTTACTTCCTGATAGTTTTTTAGTTTTTTTTTATGTCATAGGTGGCAAACGAACATGTGGGTCACCTGATTTTAAGTGATCACCACCGTCCATGGACACTAACAACACCAGAGAAGTCGCAAGTGCGTTGCCACCTTTTGGAGGGAAGGGTTAGGGGATGAAGTGGGAGAGGAGAGAGGAGAGAGGACGGGAAGTGGGCCTCCGGCGCTCTCACTGACCGAACGAAACGCAACAATGGAAGCACTGTTACTTCACGTCGGTTTTCTATGAGAGGTTGGTACTACCTCGGGCGAGCCGACCCATTCATGCTAAAACCAGTAATAGTTTCAGCGTGGCTCTACCACCATAAGATAAGGACCAATTGTATAAGAAGTTAATACAACAAAATTTAATCTAAATCTATGCTATGTAGTTTTTAGTGATACTCGCACAACGACAGATCTCTATCATTTTCTTATATACATTTTCAGTATTAGGATACAATTTTCACATACGAACATTTCTTTCCATACTAAGCTAGCTGTTGTACTATAAATCAATACTTTAATATTTAATACCCACACGTAACAATGACGATCATGCTTATTATACAAAAGTTTGTTCTATGTAGGTTTGTTTCATACCTTAAATCCCTTGGGTCAATAGTTGAATCTATCTCCAAACCACATTAATAAACCTAACCAACTGTCAAATGTTGTTAAGTGTTGATGTTTTGTGGTACAAAACTTGTATTGACAAAATTACTTTAGGTTCTATTTTCATTGTTATATATTGGTTTTAAACATGTATATTAATTACTAGACTCTGCCCGCGACTTTGTTCGCGTGGAATAGTTACCTTCGTCTAACGCTAACACGCAGCGGAAGCTCTCAAGAGGAAAAAATACCCGATTTTGAAACATTCTTCATTGGTGCTCCGCTCCTATTGGCCTTAGCGTGATGATATATAGCCTACAACCTTTCTCGATAAATGAGCTATATAAATAACACTGAAAGAATTTTTCAAATCGGATCCGTAGTTTCTAAGATTACCCCCTACAACGTCACAGACTCACAAACTTAACCTCTTTATAATATTAGTATAGATTACAGAAGATTCAGAATCTCCATTATGAGTACGCTAGCGATGTGGAATGGGTTACTCAGCGCGGTTTTCCGTCAGGGCTATAATATGGGGCTTTTGAAGAAGGAACTGAAACGCGCTCTTCAAGGTTGGCAACACAATAATGATGTCTTTGGTGTTGCAGTTATCCATAGTTGATGTTTTGTGGTACAAAACTTGTATTGACAAAATTACTTTAGGTTCTATTTTCATTGTTATATATTGGTTTTAAACATGTATATTAATTACTAGACTCTGCCCGCGACTTTGTTCGCATGGAATAGTTACCTTCGTTTAACGCTAACACGCAGCGGAAGCTCTCAAGAGGAAATAATACCCGATTTTGAAACATTCTTCATTGGTGTTCCGCTCCTATTGACCTTAGCGTGATGATATATAGCCTATAAACTTTCTCGATAAATGAACTATATAACATTGAAAGAATTTTTCAAATTGGACCAGTAGTTTCTGAGATTACCCCCTACAACGTCACAAACTCACAAACTTTACCTTTTTATAATATTAGTATAGATTACAGAAGATTCAGAATCTTCATTATGCGTACGCTAGCGATGTGAAATGGGTTACTCAGCGCGGTTTTCCCTCAGGGCTATAATATGGGGCTTTTCAAGAAAGAACTGAAACGCACTCTTCAAGGTTGTCAACACAATAATGATGTCTTTGGTGTTGCAGTTATCCATAGACAACGGTAACCATTTACCAAAAAAATACAAAAGTAAGCAAGATTAATGTTTTTCTATATAATTAGAAAGTTTTTTTTTATTGTGGTACGGCAAAATGACTGCACTATGCCTGATGATAAGCAGAGTACCTACAATCCAAAAACAATGGCGACCACCGAGAGAGAATCTATCCAACGCCAGTCGCCGCTGTCATGCCGGCCTGCGCAAAACTGGATATGCACAGACTGATTAAGAAGCGCGACCCGCAGAAGCGAATCACTATGACGGGCTTTTTCGCCATATACATAGTGGTTGCGACCCAGTCAGGCTATAAAACCCTACCACCCCGCTTTCGCCATTGCCTTGCTCGTTATTCAGCAGGTTGCACCACGTACAGGTGAGGTTGGCTTTTGTGTCTCGTCTTATAATGTTATTTTTTATTAAGTTTTTTTTATTAATTATATGAAGTTTAGTAGATTAATACTTCCTTGTGTAATTCTCTATTATAATGCAAGGAAACAGAATAACATAAACAAGACCATACCTTTTCTATTTCGTAAACGAATAAAATATCATTATATGAAATTGAAAAACGTAACTACAGACATAAATAATTATTGACGTAGGACAACTAAATACAGGAAATTGAAACGTTCGTCCAATAATGGGTGGTGAGAAAACGAACAAAATGGCTTCGGTTCCGGTCATGACTTTTATGGGAATTAACATCGGTAAATAATAACACGGATTTAATTGATAAACTTTTATTTTTAGACGAAACGTTTTACATATAATGATTTTGCAATGCATATAAATCATAATAAAAGCTTTATTCCCTGGGCTGATTTTAAACACCCAAATTTCAAAATGGCGGATCATGCATTGAATTTTTTTAAAGTGCAAACTTCCTTATTCGCGTTGAGCGGTATTTTTTGAAATTATACTTCTTTTGGCGCGTTAGGTTAGGTCACGAAAAACCGATACCCTGAGAAGTTAGTTATAGTCAACATTTTGTTTCTATTGTATTTGTTGTTTGTATTTCTTTGTATTAAAACTTTCATTGTATTAAATACCTGTTTTCTATTGTTAGTGTCGTTTTTTCTACAAACGTAGAATAAAACGAACTAAACTATTTCAGTTTGATAAGGGAAAAAAATAAAACCCTTCCACCTGCATGTGTAAGCGTGTATGCGTGCACGTGTGTGGAGGTGATATGTGTAATGTTGTCGCAGTGATGTAAGATTTTGTGTCACTGTATCGCGCGAGCAGCGTACTCAAGGGCTCCACGCCGAGGGAACGGACCTAAGTATTAAAGATAATATCTTGTTATATTATGTAGTAGTTTTCATATTTTATTCACAATTTTGTGTTATTTTACTCTATATTTTGTAATATTGGTGGTGTTTTACATAATTTAGTTCGGTTATTGTGCACAACTGAAGTGGATGGGAAATAATATCACGGAGCATTGATTCTGACTTGCCGCAAAAACTCCCTGGAAAGTTCTAAGTTTTAATAAGAGGGCCACCATCTGTTAGTTCATTAAAATGACCACAAGAAACTTGTAATATTTTTACCTTCTCGATGATGGCATTAATAATTTACTAGAGGATTGGATGCCAAAAATAAATTAAATAATAAAGATGCTCTTAGCAACTATAGGTACTATGTTTTAATACGTCCATTACAAAATTAGTCAGCAATATGTAAAATTGTATAAACATCTAAAAATGGGAAATATTATTTACATTCTCTAACCCCACAGTTAGTAACAGTCAGTAGCCCCGTAAAAACAAAACCCAATGTCATATTAGATTACTTTTTCCACATGAGTCGGTCCAAATCCGCAGGGCGTGAAGTGACGCGGTATGTAAACATAAATATTTCAAAATGGCTGCCTTAATAACGGTGTGTCGAATCCAAATGGGCACTTTTTGAAGTTTACACTGTAATGATATGGAAACTCTGATGTGTACGTATATATCTATCCTGTGTTTTAAACAATTTCCAAGGCAGGGTTAAAATTACTATGAACTAAAATTGTAATTAATGTGGAAATGTAGTGTAAAATAAAAAATAACAATTTAGGGTTGACCTCCTTATTAATATTATAAAGGCAGTGTGAGTTTGTTTGTAACTCTTCTAACCACCAATCTTCATGTAATTTTGCATAAGGTTGTGGGGTTTAGAAAAAGGTATAGAGTACCTTTGATCCATATTGGCTATTCCTGAAGGAAAATTTATGAAATATATTATCAAATGTACGTTAACGTGAGTGAAGAAAGCAAAAAAAAAAGTGTGTGTGTACTTATGTACACGCGTTAGAAGTTATACTTCTTTGGGCGTAACAAGATAAAAATCTTTTCAAAAATTTTATCTTTCGCCTTATTTTACATTGTAGAAAAAACGACACTAACAATAGAAAAAAGGTATTTAATACATTGAAAGTTTTAATACAAAGAAATACAAAGAAACAAAATGTTGACTATAGCTAACTTCAGGGTGTCGGTTTTTCGTGACGGTGTGCGCGCGCATCGTAAAAATGTACTCTCATCATATTTCCCTAACGCGCCAAAAGAAGTGTATCTTCAAAAATGGACAAATTTAGAGGTTTACTTGATCTTCCTTAAAAACCCTAATAGCCTTACCTTGTTATTTGACAGATTGGTTCGAAGTATCCTCGAATACGCATCTGTAGTTCGATCACATTGCTACACCATTCATTCGAAATTTATTAAATCAGTTCAAAGAAAATTTCCAAAAAATCTGTCATGGATATGGTCATGGTCGCATTGACTCTTAATACTGTGACAGATTAATTAATTTAATATTAGCTATACCATTACATGCCCGAAGGAATCAACATGATTTAGTATTATTTAAAAAAATACTGCATAAATTATATATTATCTTCGTCCTTGCTAGAGTCTCTAAATTTTAAGGCCGATTTTGTATATTATTTTCATAAAACATTTATTTTTAAAATTTATAAGAATACTTCTTACTTCAATTTAATTATACGTATGACTCGTATGTATAATGAGGTCGCATCAAAGCATATCTCTTCAGATATATTTGACCATCGAGTTTTTAAATTCAAAAGAACTTAATTTCAATATTCTTGATTATATATGCCGTCTTGTTTTCTTTTACAAAGGTTAACTTTAGTTTTTATAAATGAATTCATATTCACTTTTTCATTTCTTCTTGTTCTATTTTTTTTTGTCTTTTTCAAGTGTTTATGAATATTTAATTTTACATCATTTATTTTTTCAATACTATGATTAGTGTTTTTTGTATCGATGTGATAAAGCGTTGTAGGTTTTCAGTCTGCTGTTTCTTATTATTATTGTTATAATGTTCATCGGACTGTTGAGTTGTGTTGTGGACTGTTTTGTTCTTAAGCGTTTATATCGCCAGGATAAGTTTTATATAAAAAAGTGCGTGTAACCGTCACATGCGATTGAAGTAAAACGTTTTAAGTATTTTTGATTTTGTCAATAAATAGTCAATAATAAAAAAAAACTATATAATAAAAAAATATAAATTATGTATATATAGGTGCCCGACCGTGCTGCCATCTGATTGAATGTAAGTAACAAATTAAATCAAAGCTTTATTATCTGTAGTGCCATCTATCAGCTAATTCGGGACTTAAATAACGCAGGAAATATTATTCGCTACTCTTTGTTATAAATCAAATAAAATATGGAAAAGTAGGAACAGATTACTATGATAAATAACGAATTAAATGAATTATGATTTACAAGAAGTTTTAGTTATGTTTAATATTATCTAACCGGATGGTACAGAGACGTGACGTCATATTGTCGTAACGCACTTCCGTTGCATTGTCGTCCAATTACCTGCTAGTCACGCCTAAAGAACTTTTACTTCAAAAGAATGCTTAAAAATTGTATGGAAAAAAGAAAAGTGTTGATTAAAAATGCTTCATATAAAAAAGTGGAGATACAAAAGTCAGTAATGAGATCTTTCAAAGTATTGATAGAATTCACAGATTGATGTTCATTTGTTCGGTTGCCATTTTATTTAATTACACGGTCGTACTGTAATACGAAGATTTGGTCTCATATTCTTCATTAGTAAGTAGATAGATATACACGAACGAGTCAGGTTAAGTCCGGTGAAGCTGTTAAGACCTTGCTGGGTCAATAGCGTAGTCAGTTCGAAAAAAAAAAAGAAAGAACGAGTCAGGACGGGTAACTAGTGCGTAAATCAGTTATTCCCTGAATTTGGTACACCTATATAATTATATTAATATAATTAATTAATAGATTATCCTTATCTCCTCTCTTTTATACATAAATCTCTTCTGTACGTGTGTATGTCACTGAACTCCTCCTAGACGGCTGAGTCGATTCAGAAAATTCATTCACACCCTTTAAGCTACGTTCGGGTTAATGGTATATTTACTAGTTTTTACTCCTGGCTTTGCTCGCCTTAGTGTAGATTTAATCTGGATGATAGTATATGGAAAATTTCATGATGATCAGTTGAGTACCTAGTTAAAGCGTAACAAACAGACAAACTCACATTCACATTTATCATATTACCTACTAAGGCTTGGTCTTAATTATTTTAATTAACACGTAGATGAAAGGTCGCAAGCGTTTATTAGTAGGAGATTTAAATAAAATTCTATTATTTGGATACCTATTGGCGTCATATGATTGTAAAAAAACATATTTTACCTTTTATGTTCAATGTGCTGTGACATATAACGAATAAATAAAAGGAATGATCGCCTAGTGGTTGAAATGCGACCATTATCTACCCCTGATTCTACTGCATTGAAAAATCCATCCAAAGGTTGTCTGGAAGAAATTCCTAATAGCAATAAGGCCGCCCATTGTACCGTTAACAAAACGTGAAATGTTTTTTGAAATGTATTATATATATATTGGGGAACAATAAAGTTTAAATAAAATAAATAAATAAATTATTTTTTTGTTTAAGGTTTAAAAATAAAAACGAACATTTTCCAAAATCTTTCATTGATAACACTAAAGTTCGTTAAAATATACCAAAAAAAAGAAAATCGATTCAGAAACATAGAATGCATTAACAAAGGAGTTAGATGTATTGTCGGTTTTACCTATTTATGTATAAGTTTGTATATTGGAATACAGTTCACTTCATAATAAATAAGATTTAAGAATAATTAAAAACACTTTAATAAATCTGGCTCATTTCCCTGTAGGAGAAAGTTCTCAAATAAAAGTAGGTACATATAATGTGATATTTATATACTTATTAATAATTCCAATAGTACCTAAGGGTTGATTAAAAAAATACCTATTTTAATTTCATTTATTAAAAAACGACTACTTAATTTTTTCGATATACTGATGTGATGTTATCTATTGTAAATAATCACTTCGAATGTGAAATCCTTATAAATATCTCAACATAATTATGGGATTTTATAGATATGTGTATAATATATCTAATTATTTAAACTGATGCTTAAGCGCCTGTTAATACCGCGAACATAATCAATTTTCGATTTTAATAAATCCGGTATTCACGCTGTTCTGAGACAATTAACCAATGAACTATAAATGACGGAAAGCGGCAATTTCTCCAGTGACAAACGTCGGCCTTATCGACGCTAAATAATGGAGCGAGTAGTTAGAGTCGCGTCTTCATCCCGGTAATTAACTGGCTACGGCTTCTCCCCCCACTTCCACCCACCAACCCCCCCGGGCGTCACACCGCGCGCTCCGCTTCCACCCGGCCCGAGCTAAATTAATCACACCACGAATCTCGCCCCCCAATCCAGGGCCGGATTAAAAACTTTTATTGGAGAGCCGAGTCTGACAGAACGACGCGCCTAACAGCTCACCTCCCACCAATAGTGACGAGGGAACAGTAAAACCCCGTGCTCTCATTGGCCGGCGGATTTCCAGTCCCGCCCAACATCGACGCCCGTACCAGGGCTGTCACACGCCACGTCAGTTGACCGAGGCGCGTCGACCCGTCAGCCGTATACCGTGTTAGCTTTGGTGTTTTGTGAGATAAACACATCTAACGGAACGATTCGTTTCTCGATCTGTGACTGTTGTGTGATGGATTTGTGAATTGAACGATGGAGGAGGAGTCGATGTCGGGTCATAGCTGTTCCGAGGACGATATCAGTGTTGGTCGGCCGTCGCCGGCACCGTCGCGGTCGCCGTCACCGCACGACTACTTCAGACCGCTAAAGCGTTTGAAGATGGCATCCGAGCCGGTCGAGGAGAGGCGAGGCGAAGGAGTGAAAAGTTTCTCTATATTGGACATTTTATCTCACAGTCCGCGAACACCGCCGCGTATAGTTCGCCCGTGGGACGCGTCAGGTTTCGAGAGACTGCAGCGGCTCCAACGGCTTGCCGGCGCCGCTTTACTAGACGGGGAGAGATGGAGACTGGCCGCTTTGGGTCTTTTGAGGCCGAGAGATATGGCCCCGGCGGAATGCTGTGATTCGGCGTCCGAGAGATCCTCTTCAGCGTCAGACTGCTGCTCGGAACCGCGACGAGCGTCACAACAAGGCTCCAACGCTCCGCACACGCCCCTTGATGCCCTGTTCCACATGACGAGTAAAACTTTCGAAGCCAATAATGCTGACAACGGAGGTAAGTCATATTTCCTAATAGTACTAAAGCCAATCCGCATCGTCAGCTTATTGGCAACATTGTATATTACTAGAAACGTTAAAAAAATTACAAGTAAGGCATTCCACGTATTAATACAATTCAAGATTCTAGTAGAGATAATGTTCCGTTAATCTCATTTAACCATATACTTACAGTTTAATAAAAACTATGAAATAATAATAAACAAGTTTTTGTTTTGTACAAAAACAGTAAAAGAAACCCATCACTTTAAATCTCACAATGAACAATTAATTACATTTAATGATGAATAATTCGTGGTTTAACCAGACCTCATTGTAATTTAAAAATAACGTTGATTACACAAAATTACATCTTTCACTCGGAACGAAAGCTAAAGAAACAATCCGAGCACAGATATAATATTTTTTTGTAACTTTACATAATCTGTGTATGATAAATATAGAAGAATTCGAAATTTAAACTTCGTAATCTCGGTTGCCAGTCGGATTCTAATTAGGCCTAACAGTTATGGCTTAAACTATGTGAGTAAGAGTTACAACCCATACTTAACATTAATTCATTCTACAAAGATAAATATATTTAGTTAAATTAACTAACGTATTCTGTCTTAATACTGTTATAATTTTATGAAAACAAGTTACAAATCAAAACTATACTAATATTACTAAGATATTGTGCTTAGTTCAAACAGTAACTTGATTTCAATAAATATTTGGATGTAATGAACATAGACAAAACCATTTATTTATTTACTATTTATTTAATTAGATAGATAATTCGGAAGGAACATTTCTTCATTTCATAATTCAATTAAGTTTATTCTTATAATGAACAATATAGTATGCATTAGACAAAACAGGAGAGATAGAAGGTTTATTCGTTATACTAGACACCGATATGCGCGCAAATACAATAGATAAATATAAATTGAATACAGCATGATACTTATAATCATACTTCTTGAATATATATCATGTTTTAAAATAAAAAGTTACATTATCCATGAGGCATGGGACAAGTTTTCATAGATGAATAAACATTTACAATTGCAAGTGTAAATTGCAATGTAGGTATCTTTAAGTTATTTATTTTAGACGAAAACTAATCTTGTACAATAAAATAAATTATACGTGTTTTTTTAAATTTCATAAAAGGTTATTGTAGTGAGAAATGTGACTTAATCTATATGCGTATAAGATACCATTCCTTTTAAAACAAACTTTATAGTCCACGTTATATTAATCATGAACGATATAATCTTATTTGAATAAAGATAATTTGAATATATACAGTTAAAATGTTCATAAGTAAATTTACGCTATTGTTTAAAAGTTCCACTTATGAGAACATTTTCAACTTTAAGTCTCAAGCGACGGCGCTTGTGTACTCATGAACCCAACGTAGATTATAAAACTATAACAGTTTAGCTAAATTTAATTAATTTACTGTAATTTGGTTAAGCTGTAAGAAGGCTATAAATCGCAAAAATTCGATCAAAAGATAGTATATTTTAACATAATGATCGTGAGATCATAAAACGGGTATAAGATAAGAAATATTTTTCTTCAAAAACCAATGAAATTTACACAAAGCAATAAATTATTAATCGTGCAAGTTTTAATAACTCCAATCGAATGGATGAGAACATTCGTTTGCATTTGTATATTTTTATATCCTCTAGTCTTCAAATGGTGCCATATCCGAGTTAAAAATTAATCAGCAAACACTAATGATCAGTCCCAACAACACTTTTAACCCTGAGCTTAATAAAATAGTTACCATCTGTGACTTCAAGTGCGATTCCCTTGAAAATAAAAGCCAATCAATATATTTGTCAGGTCACAGAACATCGTAATTTTATTCACCTGTTTTGCAAACCCCATATATCAGGTGTAACACGCGTCATAGCGGTACGCTTAAGCGTGTCATATGGTTTAGTCGACGTATAGTCAATAGTCATACACTTTATGAAAAAGCCATCACAATTACGTTTTAAGATCAGTCTGTGTATGTCTCCGTTACTATCATAAAAAAAGAAACAAAATTGTAAAAAGGTTAATTATTTAGTCGCCTTCTAAAATATTAAAATTGATATAAACAATATACATCATTCAGATAACACAAAAGAGGTTGAAAACCATTATTAAAAAAAAGAAATGTTTATTTATTCTGTGTTCCTCGATAAAAGTCATTTAATAATGACATCTGTCAAGCATTCCGACCAACGACACAACATTGTCAGTTGATTGTCAAACATGTCACAACACTGTACATCCATCGTAACGAGTTGAAACAATTTGGCACAGATTCAAATGTTTATTATTACACGTCTGTTGAAATTTGAATTTTCGTGCATTTCAAGGGTTAATGACAAGATAGAATGTATTTGCAATCTTAAATAAGTTAATTTCTTAGCTGACACCATTGATTTATTTGTCAGTAGCTTCTAATTCTTTTTTTATTTATTTTTAAGATTCTTCTCGTGGCTAAGTTTTTTTCTTTACCTCGTCTATATATTCTTTCTGTTAAAACTTGCAAATGGCCTTCTGTTTTTATTATTTTTACTATTGCTTCTATTAACGTAAAGTCTATACCATTAACATGAACTGTTGGTTGACCTATAGGAACACCTCTGTGATGGAAACAATCCATTGATATTGGATGTACAAAATCAATAGAATTTGAGTGTACAACCGTACACCTCAGTTGTCCTGCTTTTTACAAATAAATTCCCACAAGATTGCAATCCTATACATACAAATAGGTTGCTATTTTTTAGCATTATGTTGAAACGTCTCTTTTGCCAGTACGTCATGCTGACGTCATTCCTCACATCGGAGAGCAGGAAGAGATTATTACCACTAAAATATTAATACCAATTCGCATTTCATTATTAATGAACCAATAAACAAATCTGATACGTATGTACGAAAAATAAGTATTTACTACTTACTACTACTATTACTACTTAAGTGAGTTAATTTCTATTTTTTTTTATCCTAAAATTTTCATTATGTTATAATAACGTAAATTTAAGGACACAAACTATACAAACATTACTATGAAACGGAAATAGGATATGTGGTTTTTATGTAAACTGTCCTTAAATACCTTCAAGTGATGTTCAGAGTGTCTCCAGTTATAAAATAGACGATGAATTTTAGATCATAATTCAATACAGAAACCATGTACCAACAGATTTCAGTTAAAATTACATAGTGTTTATTAAATAGATTGAACGATGCAACGGAGTAATGTATTGTTTATACGCGAATTAATTGCGCTAATTAGTGCCTATCGACGGTAAATTGAGCGTAGCGGATGAACGCCTGACGAACGCAAGCGGCGTAGCCATGCAGACGAGCGGGCCAACATCCGCCGCTTTTAATGCTATTCTCGAGTGTTTCTTACTTTCTAAAACCGAATATATCTCTCTCTCTTGTACGCTTGAAGATCTATCATACTACTAGATACATCTATCATACGTTGTCTCTTCCATAGACGCGATTCATCTTAAATTTTACACTATGCATTTTTATATCTTAGGTGGACATGATTTATTTACAATTGTTGATAATACAACAGCCAGCAGTTCAATGAATAATATAATAATAATAATAAGATTAGGAGAATACTAAACTAAAACGTTTTATCACATCGGTACAACTTACACTCTTAATAATATTGAAAAATTAAATAATTATTGACTGAATATTCCTAGCATTTTCAAGACACTAAAATGCGTTCCGTATCTTTATTTATAATCAAACTAGCTGTTCTAGCGATTTCGTCCGCGTGGAATAGTTTCTTTGGGCTAACGCTGACACGAAGCGAAAACTCCCAAGAGGAAAAAAAAACTGGATTTCGAAACATTCATAATTTATGCTCCGCTACTATTGGTCTTAGCGTGATGATATCTAGCTTATAGCAGGGTTCCCAAACTTTTCGAGTCCGCGGCGCACTTCCAAGTTTGGTATTTTGTCACGGCGCCCTAACCTAGTTAGCTAATCAAGATAAATACAGTCAATAGGAATGCGTACAATGTAACCGGTTGTATAAGCACAAATATTAAAACATCCATAACATGGATCAGTGTGTGCTGGAAATTGAATGGTATATGTTGTACCCGCCAATAATGAAGTTAAGTTACCAGAGAAAGGTTAAGAGGAGTGCGGTGCTCCACTTTGTACGGCGTACCAGGGCGCCGCGACGCACACCTCGGGAATCACTTGCCTTCATCGAGAAATGAGGTATCTAACACTGAAGGAATTTTCAACTCGGACCAGTTGTTCTTGAGATTAGCACGTTCAACCAAACAAACAAACCCTACAGCTTCATAATATTAGTATCGATTATTTTTTGGATGACTTTAACAGTTCACAGTATCTACATTGTAAGAGAGAATTTTACTCTTCACATATAAGTGTAGTACTAACTTTTGCTCGCGGTTTCGCTCACATTAATATAAGTTGACCTAACCGTGGGAGTACATTTTTTTCTGCATAAAAGTTGTTATATATACTTTAGTGTATCCCCTGGCAACGTGTATATACAATTCCATCCTGATCGGATTTGTAATTAAGGCGCAATAGCGTACAACAAACATACAAAACATACGCAGTGATAATATTAGCAAGGATGTAAATTAAATGGTGATGATACTACAAATAATTATCCCACTGTTGGGATAAAAATTACTTCTTAAAAGTCACATAGATCTGCATTTTAGAAATTTAAAAATATGAGAATTCTATACTAAAATAAATGATAGTTAACAAGTCACGATTCTAAAATGATTTATTACACTTTAAAATCTCTCGAATAAATCTAAAATTCTGTATAATTTTTAAGAACTTAGCTTTCCTTAAGCATTTTACATATAACTTATAATGTAATTTCCTAACACTTCCTTAACAGCAACGTAAAACGACTTATAATAGCTCAATTATTGTTAATTTATTAAATTGTTTGATTTGATTAGTATAAAAAAAAATCGTATATCATATCACTATACTGTATGCCCATTTATAACACGTTAAGACGAAACACGTACATTAAAGTAGTATCTATTCTCATTCATGATTACCATTAAACCAGAGGTGTAGCTACCGCTTTATCAATGGTACATAGCCCCCGAGTTACAAGGGCCCCTAGGTGTACAAAAAATAGTGTGTGGAGTCCCTCCTCGCGGAAGAAGTGAAACTTCGTAATGTGGAAATGAAAATAGGAAGGGGTAGAAATTGATTTTTAGCGAAATCATATTGTTTCTTTAAGACAAACTTTATTAACATTGTTTACAATTCACGAGTGATCGCATCTTTTAATTATCATTTTCGAGTATAGAAATATCCAAATCTATAACATTTACAATGGGATTATGATAACTATAGTAAGATACGAAATGTTTGATTATTTTTCTCGCTCTGTCTTTTTCTATTCCCCCTCCCCAGGAGCGTTGAACATTTAACGTTTAATTCTTAAATGTTTCGCAACGATTTCAGCTATATATTCCGAATATTAATTGATAGCATGTTCGGACTCAGCGTCGTTTGACGTAGGTTCGAATCCTTGCAACTGATTCGATGACGGTAAACATAGTTATGAAACTTTAGCATGGTAGGGCTTTTTACCGCCTGGCTAGCTCTCACTCTCAGGTTGAAAATACATCGCCTTTTGGCGTGTGTTCCCGCAGCTGCCCTCGAGAGAAAGAGCTATATATTCCGAATATTAACTGATAGCGTGTTTGGACTCAGCGTCGTTTGACGTAGGTTCGAATTCTTGCAACAGATTCGATGAAGGTAAACATAGTTATGAAACTATGGCATGGTAGGCCTTTTTAACGCCTGGCTAGCCCTCACTCTCAGGTTGAAAATACATTGCCAAGTACCTCTTGGTGTGTTCCCTGCAGCAGTCCTCGAGAGAAAGTCTCTTTTTTTTCAAACTGACTACGCTATCGGCCTTTTTGGAGGCCTCTACAGCTTCACCGGACTACTAAGGCGAGCGCTCAAAGCGCTCAGCCGATTTTGTTTTTAGGTAACATGCTCAAGGGCGCACGGCAAACCTTGGCTTGGGCTGTTACCTAAGAAATCCCGGATCTGACCTAGCTGAACTATTCTCAGCTATTCATACATATATTCATTTGTGAATCATGCAATCGAAATTGATGCATATTCACAAATGCATACGTGTATATCGGAATTATAGAGAAAGTTTCCTCTAGGTTTACTATGCTTATTATCTTAAACTAAATCATTGTATTATTTTATTTACTTGAAGTACCAACAAGATTTACACAAGGACATGACAATAAGTGCAATTATAGAGAATATACTCTATTAGTGTCAGTAGTATAGTAATAATATTCGTTCAATAGAACAGGCGAAGGAATTAATCCATACTGCCAATTCTGAAGTTGTCAATATTTTATTCTTATTATTTATTTTATTTTATTAGTTCTTATGTATTCTTTAATGGCCTAATCGCCAAATCTTCTATATAATATTTCGTACATTTAAAAAAAATCATCTTTTATTTCTGAAGTTGTCAATATATATAGTTCTTATGTATTCTTTAGTCAGTTTTATGTCCAAGTTAATGTAAAGGCATACGCGCCAAATCTTTTCTATGTCCAAGTTAATGTAAAGGCAGAAACGCCAAATCTTCTATAATATATTCTTTTATCCATCTTTTTTATCTTAATCTATTTCTTAATAGTAGCGTACTATCTTCTTTGTCTGAATTATTTCATTTCTCTCACCCAGAGTGTTTGTTAATTTCCATTGTCGAGTAGTTAATTCAATGTTCCAACGAGATGGTGGCTCTCTTGTTCGAACTTTCCATGGAGTTTTTGTGGCATCTCAGAATTCATGGTCCGTGGTATTATTTTACATTCACTTCACTTATGCACAATAAACAAACTATATTACATAAAACACCACCAATTTTACACAATATAGAGTCAAGTAACACAAGATTATCGATAAAATATAAAATCCACTACATGACAGACCAAAATCCCGCCAAAAACTGCTCTATCCGTGTTATTACAAAAAAGTTAAATACCTATTGAACTCTTTAAAAAAGTTTCATTAGAAAAGAGTCGTACCCTTGTTTACAAATGGACACTCGTCTAAGTTGACAGTTCTCATTCTATTGTTGTAATTAACTGTATCTCTATTTGCCGGCAAAAGAAGTTTCATAGTAAACTATGGATTTCGTGGGTATTATTAATTTGGAAGATGTAAACAGATTAAACAATTTTAGACATTCACAAGTAAATCGCAACTACTACTATTTGACACTATTGACATCTGACAGTCTATTCAATCTGTCATTATACTGTTGTTTCACCTTTACGCACTATGACGAATTATATAAATCTATAAATTGCTTATTATTTGACATCTGACAGTCTATTCACTCTGTCATTATACTGTTGTTTCACCTTACGCACTGTGACGAAATATATAAGACTTAAAAATTGCTTATTTTATTTGATTTATACATAATTGTCTTTTAACTAAAAGATCACAATAATGATAAACATATATCTAATAAGTAATAAATTTTTAATGAAAATCTGTTTATACATAATTTTCTTTTAACTAAATTATTACAACAATGATAACCAATTAAACATATAATAAGTTATACATTTTTAATGATGATCTGAACAAAAATATTATTCATAAATGAAATTGTTTGCAAAATATCTGTATGTAATGGAACCTTTTTTAATTGCGAGATCGAATTGAACGAATGCTATTCAGAGTCGCTTGCATAAAAAACCTAAATCAGATGTAAAGCTAAAAACCACTTGGGCAAGCTTTCGTAATAAAGTATTTCAAAGATGACTTCAACTAGATTTTAAATTTTAGACACTGCTTAGTAAAACTAACGCTAACACGTAGCGGAAGCTATTTAGAGGTAAAAAAAACGATTTTGAAACAATCTGATGATATACAGCCTATAGCCTTCCGCAATAAATGAACTATATAACAATGAAAGAATTTTTCAAATCGGACCAGTAGTTCTTGAGATTACCCCCTACAACATCACAAACATTACCCATTTATAATATTAGTATGGATCACTTAAATTAATCTCTATATATTAACTGAGACTATTTGTGAATATGTGTATGTTTTAGAGGTTTTGTATTTGGAATTATAAAATAATATCATTCTATTCAACGGAGAGTAAAGGCCCAAATTTGTTCGGAGATAATTCGTAGCGAAAATATTAAAACATAAAGTTTTCTTATTTAACACTAGCTGACCCGTGCACTCTTCTTTGGGCGGTAAACATTTATAAAAAACTAATTTTTGTGACTTCAGTATAAAAGTTAGACATATGCTGTCGTTGACTTCTTTGTAGGCATTATCAAGTTCTAAAACTTTTCTCTGGAACTAAATTATATATCTCTCACCGTAAGACAGCGTAGTCGTGAGAAACGTTTTCGTTCGACCGTTTTATCTCCGACTTACTATGCAAATCCGACTACCACAAAAAAGTATTTTCATTTTTCGGGTTAATATAGCCTATGACACTCATGGCCATAACGTGGCTTTCTATTGGTATAAGCATTTTCAAAATCGGTTTAATAGATCCCGAGATTACCCCCAACAACGTCACAAACTTTACCTCTTTATAATATTAGTATACATTATATTATATTATATTACATAATGTAAATATATAATATACTTTTATTATATATACAAACCTTTCAGAAGGAATACTCTAAAATGATAATGGTAAAATGGATCTAAATCCGTTGCGTAGTTTAATAGAATTGACGGAACATACAGACGGACGCGAAAGGCGATTTTTATAATATTTATTTATTATAGATATACATAGTTATTTAGCGTTTGATAACGATCTCATCTAATATTAAATAACAATATGCCTTAAACTGGTCAACACGCTAAACTTATAGCAACAATAATATTCTTAATTGCAGCTACTGGGATACACTTGTAGGAGCTCTATTCTTAACCTGTTTAATGTAGCACGCACGACACGTTAAGAAAAGTATAAAAACTATGTAAAATTAAAAAACTATCAATAAACCAAGGAGAAAAATGTATTGAACTGTTTTATCTTTGCTTAATAATCCACTATTATGAACGTGAATGTGGGTCTGTTTATTTGTTTGTTACGCTAACCGACATTACGCAACCGATCATCATTTAATTATGCAAACACGTTCTCAGGGATACAGAAGACAACATAAGGTAATCCTTACATAGATAAAATGTATTTTTTCCGACGTTTTGTAGATCAAATGTACTCTAACATAATTGAAGCCGCGAAAAAAGCTATTATATAGATAATATTTTTTAAATATGTAGCATTAATTTAAGTAGAATATGTAGACACTTTCATTACGAATATATATTCGTTTGAATCAATCTGAAAGGGGAATCAAACTGGGCGATCAATCGTTGCAACAGTCAACAACGTTAACCGCACCGTCAGTTATCTAAATATAGAAATGATTTTTATACAGTTTCCGAGTTATTTCTGTAATGCTTAATAAACACTGTAGTGCGGCGTTCATAGACTTACACTCTTGTATGTTGTACGCTTTCTTTTATTCATACGGGAGCATTTAAATGGAATAAGAAAAAATACTAATTTTACCTGCACCATTTTACCTGCATAACTATTATAAAGAGGTAAATATGTTTATAAATATGTTTGTAGAAGGTAGAGTTTTCAACTGTGGCATGTTTACAATGCTTGGATCGTCAGCTGGTCTTTATGATATTTAGGTGGTAGGACCACGCTGAAGCTATTACTGGTTTCAGCATGAATGGGTCGGCTCGACTGGGGTAGTACCACCATCTCACAGAAAACCGACGAGAAGTAACAGTGCTTGCATTGTTGCGTTTCGTTCGGTCAGTGAGAGCGCCGGAGGTCCACTTCCCTTCCTTCAGGAGGGGCCTCCTCATCTCCCCCTCCCCTCAAACACAGGCTGGCAATGCACTTGCGACTCCCTTAACATCAGGTGACACACCTGTTCGTTTGCCTCCTATGATATAAATATATACATATATATTTTTATTTTATGTAATTTTAACTTCATACTGTATTTTAAGTTTAATCTTAGTAGGTAACTACAGGTCGCTTATTTTATTTTATTTACTGCCTTAAAATTATTTGTATACTTACTCCGTGGGCGGCGGAGCGGGTTGTTCTCTGAGAACTGTGTTGTTTTTTTTATGTAATATAGTTTACATGTTTGTGAGTATAATTGTTTGTTGCCCTTAATAAGTAAAAAAAGGTCTATTAGGTACTGGTTCATCTGATAGTAGAAATGGTTTAGTGCTTTGCAGTCGCCGTGCGTTGACGATTGTGTCCGAATTCCACACATGACAAATATTCGTCTGATTAGTATCTTTTTTATTATATAACAAAACTAGTTGATTCCCGCGACTTTGTCTGCGTCGTTTATTATATTAATTGTTTTGTTATATCCCAAATGGATTAGAACGTGTTTTCGACGAAAACTCTATGACGGTTCGCCTTTTTCCGACATTTCCAGCAATTATCGTTATATTTCAACCAATTTACAATAAACACTGACAAACTATACACTTAAACCTTTCTCGTGAATCAATATATCCATAACTAGCCTCTGCCCCCAACTTCGTTCGCGTGGAATAATTTTGGGCTGAATAATTTTGGGCTAACGATAGCATGCAGCGGAAGCTCCCAAGATGAAAAAAAAACGATTTTGAAACATTCTTCATTGGTGCTCCGCTCCTATTTGTATTAGCGTGATGATATATATCCTATAACCTTCCTCGATAAATGAGTTATATAACACTGAAAGAATTTTCTAAATTGGACCAGTAGTTCCAGAGATTACCCCCTACAACGTCACAAACTCACAAACTTTACCTCTTTATAATATTAGTATAGACTTTAGTGAACGACATGAAAATCTGCTCAGTACTTTTTGAGTTTATCGCGGACAGACAGACAGACGAGGCGGAGAACTTTGTTTAATAATATGTAATGAAAATCCGGTGACTGGTTAAGGATTTCGACTCGAACAGGTTTATTAAAAAACAGTCACAATACCGAATCAATTTTTAACAAGTATAGATTAATATTCAAAAACGTTATTACCAATCGACAACAAACACTAATAGTTTGAATACAGGGTGTGTATAATACAGAAATATATTATTGTTTTGATTGTATAGCGGCCTTTTGTAATTGTACGCTTTAAGAGCGAAGAACACTAGCGCGCCGACGCGACCCGATGCCTCGTCCTCTGTCATTATATCTGAGTGTGTTATTCTCAAATGTCATTCTTATTGATGAAATGATAATATAAAAAAGTATATCTTGACTGTCTTACGTCATATTTATATATACAAGACAAAACAGTTCGGTATCTTTCCTCCTCTGTTTGATAACTGATTTTCTTTATTTTTCCTTTGTTAACTCCTCGGCTGGTTTTACAAAATGTCGTATCGTGTTTTATTTATTTTTTCAAGTTATACTTCATTTGGCGCATAAGAGAAAAATGTTGACAGTAAATTTTTACGATGCGCGCGCACACCGTCACCAAAAATCGACACACTGAAGTTAGCTATAGTCAACATTCTGTTTCTTTGTATTTGTTGTTTGTATTTCTTTGTATTAAAACTTTCAATGTATTACATACCTGTTTTATATTGTTAGTGTCATTTTTTCTACAAACGTAGAATAAGGTGAAAGATAAAAAAAAATTAAAAGATTTTTATCTTCTTACGCCAAAGAAGCATAACTTCTATACGCGTGTACATAAGTACACACACACATTTTTTTAATTCACAACGTTAATACATACGTCTAGAGGCACAAAAAAAAATTGTCTGTGCTCGCAATAATACATTTAGGTATTTATATGACAGTGTAACACATCATGTATATTTTGAAACAGTTTTAAAATGGGTTATTAGTTGTAACTTATGTGAAAAATATATGGAAGAATATTAATATTACATTTTAAATGGTTCTGTTTTGATTTTTTTTTATTTTGAATCTATGCTCTAGTAAAAGGCATCTCTGGTCAAGGCCTTAATCTGTTGTGACAATTTAAAATGGTAATGTAATCTTTGGTTAATAGTTTTAGTGTTATCAATAAACCAGCTCTAGGATAAACATTTTGCCTTTATGTAGGTATAAGTCACTAATGCACAATGCGGACGTTGTCCTGCCCTGATAATAAAAAAAACCTTGATAAAGTATATACCTATAACCAAATCATGAATCACTTTATCTACTGCTGAAAACAGAATGAAACTCCGTTCAATACTTTCCGAGTTTATCACGAACAGACAGAGATAGACAAACGTGGCATAGAACTTTGCTTTATAAATGTAAAAATTATTCGTCATATTCTACGATCTTTATGTTTACAAATCTATAAAATGTTTTTTTTTAATGTTATAGCAGGCAAACGAACAAGTGGGTTACCTGTTAAGTGATCACCACCGTCCATAGTCACGAACAACATCAGGGGAGTCGAAAGTGCTTGGCCAGCCTGTGTTTGGGGTTAAGGGGGGGAGTGGGAGAGGAGAGAGGCGGCGCTCTCACTGACCGAACGAAACGCAATAATGCAAGCACTGTTACTTCACGTCGGTTTTCTATGAGAGGATGGTACTACCCCGGGCGAGCCGACCCATTCATGCTAAAACCAATAATAGCTTCAGCGTGGCTCTACCACCTACAAAGACTACACACTCTTCAACAAAAACTTAAATAATAATTGTATACTTGGAAAAAATATCACTCAACAACCGCTCGAGGACCACTAATTTTATAAATTTCAAAAGTGTTATGAACATTGCAAATACATAAATAATTTTGAGATCCACTTCATAAGTGTCTGAGTGATTTAAGCACTCACGCTATCGATTTTTTTTTTGCACGATGACATTAACAATTCATTATAGTCGAAGGAGTTTTGTGAATGATTTCACATAATCAATTAGTTATATTATGCGCCATTTAAAAGGTAATTTTGATCTACATTACTATTACTATATATTATAAAGCCCTCTGCGACGTCTGTCTGTCTGTTCGCGGTAAACTCAAAAACGACTGAACAGATTTTCATCCGGTTTCTACCAGTAGGTAAATTTGATCCATGAGAATGGTTCAGGTGTAAAATTTGTCAAAGGTTTTTTTTATTATCAGAGCAGTATAACGTGCGCCGGGCCCGCTAGTAATTTATAAACAAACTAGCTGACCGTGCCCACTTCGTTGGGCGATAAACATTTATAAAAAAACTCCTTTTGTGACTTAAATATAAAAGTTAGATATATGCTGTCGATGATTTTTTTGTAGGCAATATCAAGCTCTGTAACTTTTCTCTGGAACTCAATCATATATCTCTCATAGTTAAGGTAGCGTTAGTAAGAAATATTTTCGTTCGACCGTTTTTCTCTGACTTGCTTTGCAAATCCGACTACCACAAAAAAGTCTTTTCATTTTTCGGGTTAATATAGCCTATGACACTCACAAATAGCGTGGCTTCATATTGGTAAAATAATTTTCAAAATCGGTTTTGTAGATCCAGATATTACCCCCTACAACTTCACAAACTCACATACTTCACCTCTTTATAATATTAATATAGATTTTATAAGTATTAATACAATAATGATAAAAGCAACTTTGTAAATATTGCTTTATTTTTTAAATAACGTGTAAAAGATAAAAACGCTACTGTGAACTATCGTCAGAGGATAGACATATAACATTTTCCGTGATCTCAACATATCGATGGGAGAAAACGGAAATGTCGTAACTTGCATTTTGGACTAGATCACTTTTTACCATATTCTTGTATAAAATAATACCGCTTTGAATGGTCTGGGTCTCGCTATCCTATGATTCCGTTTCACAGCGATACTACCTTGGTTTTTTTGACTAGTTTTAGCATTACACATGAAAAAAAAAATGAATTTTTGAAATAGTATTTCGGCTCTGGTGTAAAGCTGGGTTTATCAAGTTATGACAATTCCGTTTTCTCCCGTCGATATATGTTTTCTTGGTATAATTAAATTAGCACGTAAAATATTTCTTACGACTTGATTACAATCCATCGACTTTTCTCTGCTTAGTATTAAATATAATATAAATAAATGTATTGTACAAATAATATCTTTAGCAATAAATTCCCTAATTCATAAGCAATTCAATATCATAATCTGTTGCACAGGTCTACAGACTTAAGACAGGGACTCTACACTTTATTTAATTTGTCTTATTTTTATGATTAGATCTAAATGTTATTTTTGCTTTTTTAGTAAAATAGTGAAGTAATTCTTTGTACATTTATAACTCAGTATATTCAACAATTGAGAATTTTCTTTTCACTGGACAACTCTTTGCGTACTAACGGATTCTCTCATGCCAGATAGAAGTAATCATGAACTTATTTTAAGTGCATTTAATAGACTCTAGTCACTATATATTATCCTATTAAGAAAAACATAGTTAATAGGAGGCAAACGAACCTGATAATAAGTGATCACCGCCGTCCATAGACGCTAGCAACACTAGAGGAGTCGCAAATGCGTTGTAAGCCTGTTTGGGGGAAGGGGAGGTAGGCCTCCAGCGCTCTCGCCGACCGAACGAAACGCAACAATGCAAGCACTGTTACTTCACGTCGGTTTAATCTGGTCCTATCTGTTGAGCTTCAATTTCTATCTTAAAACAACTCCCCGCTATTCATTTTTGACATTGGAGTTACCAATGACATTAATTATTCAGTAAAAGTAACAACTAACATAACGTATTACTTTGCAAGCAATAATTTCTCTCTGTCATTTGAGTTATTTGGACATAAAAAAAGTAAATTTAAGGGTTAATTAAAGCCTATTCAACTTGAAAAGAAGGAATTTCTAAAGATTAACCACTTAATACGTTAACATGCCAAATCAATGAACCTTTAGAGCGAAAAAATTACGGACAGTCATTCACGAATGAAAAAGTTAACGCAATTTACGCTCTGCAGAAAAAAGTCTATTGTTGCCGCCACAAAGAAGACATCACATTCGAAATTCGAACAGAAAGAGAAGGCGGGTTTGTCTATGCCCCACATGTTATGAGATTAACTTATAAAAGCCATAGACTCATTTGTCACTACTACGTAGAGCGCTTGATTGAGGAAGTCATTTCTTCCATTTCTGAACGGAAATAATATTTCTTTTTTATCATTTTTATACGCTGCGGGATATTAGAAGAATATCCGTATCATTAAATGGCAATTGATAAACAAATGTATTTCAAACATATAATTATATAACAATATAAAATATTATGTCTTTGATCATACTAATAAAGACTTTTTGTTAGAAGTGGTATGCTAACTATGGGATAGGTGACGGCATAAAACTCTGAGATTATCTCGTATAAGAATATCTACGCAACTGTACAGAAAAAGAGGTCATGACATGCTCTGTAGCCTAAACGATTTGATGGAATTAAATTCGCTTTAATTGTAAGAGCGAGATAGTATTTTGAGGTATGTCGGTAAATGTAAAGGAGGCATATTTTTTTTCTTGTCAATACTCTACAGAATAACTCTTTCATATATATAACCATATTTTTGCTGTTAAGCTTTATTATACAAATTGAGATATTTAGATTTGTTTTGGAAATAGAGATTCTTGTTAAATCGTACCTCGATGGTGGTAACGCACTTTTTCATAGCTAAAATTTATAAAAATTAGAAAAGCCAGTACTGAGCAACTGCGAGAACTACGGCAATGTCGAAAAAGCAATAAAAAAACGGACAAAGCGATAGCATAGGTGTAAAATTCTTATGCTTTTATCTCGATTATTTCATGAAAAATCTACAGAGCGGACCTTGTCTACGCTAGTTTCTCTTATGTCTATTAAAATTAGTTCAGAATATGGTCAAACTCTAAACAAAAGACATATGGAAATGGTACAAACTATATGTGTATATTTTTCTATTATTCTCTATTTAAAAGCATTTGACCGCAATCATGTCTGATTTGGTAGATTTTAACATATTAAATTTCACTTGTATGAATTATATTTCCAGTTTTATGTTCTATTTAGATCAAATAAGCGTCTTGTACCTATATTTTTAAGGTGCTAAATACGTTTACAGATCTGTCAAAGTTAAATACTTCTTGGATACTATTTAGTACAGTTAAACTGTCATGGCGGATTTTTTTATTACCCTTTTACTACGATTCGGCGAATTAGCGAAGAGTTTTTACTGATCTGTTGTAAAATTCGGTACTCCGAGACGATGTCCAGGAGTAGAATCGTTTTTTGTTCATTTTAAATAGCCGTCATAAGAAATATTGTAAAAACACAAATCAATCGGTCGAAATACAACTTATAAAACACAATTATGCATAGTAGTGATCGTATTTATTATCTACGAGCACGGAAACTACAATAAAATACAATACTTATGTAAAAGATATTGCCAAGAGCCAAAATAGAATGCTATAAAATAATAAACAGTGACATGCGTCTCGTTATTGCATATGTTTCAGATGTTATTCTTAAATTTTATTCAAAAACTTTAGTTATGATTCAAGCAAGAAACAAAACGTCTTTTCCTTTGCAAACTTTATAATACATACATTTAGCTAAATCGCTACATGCATTTAAATAAAAAAAAAACATTTAGAGCATTACAAAGGTTTAGTTAAGCGAAAGAAAAATGTTTACTCGTCTCTTACAAGGCAAGTTAATAGATAATATTCCGTATCTGCACTAAACAGCGAACTTGAAGAGCTACAGCTAAGGAGTGAAAGAGTCGCGTGCTACCCGCGAGCCGTGGTTTGACAATCATTACTTATTATCTAGGCTACTTATTTTTTGAAGTGAAACTGCTAATGCGACTTCCAACAAGGTTGCGTTAAGCGTTTAACGCTAAGTGGGAATAGAAAAAGGCAGAGCGAGAGTGAATGCGTGGCACTCGAACGTATGCGCGTAGTATACTATAGTATATTCCTTGATGCAGTTTTTGCAAGAAATATTGAAAAAATTGAACTCAAACATTTCGTATCTTACTTTAGTTATCATAATCCCATTGTAAATGTTATAGATTTGGATATATCTCCACTCGAAAATGATAATTAAAAGATGCGATCAATTGTGAATTGTAAGCAAAGTTAGTTTGCCTTAAAGATAGTAATATAATTTCACTAAAAATCAATATTTACCCCTTCCTATTTTCATTTCCACATTACGAAGTTTCACTTCTTCCGCGCGGAGGGACTCCACGCACTATCTTTAATTGGATTAACCCCTTGCCAATTTTTATAATACCTAATGAAATAGGTGGGAATCAGCTAATTTCTTATAAAAAACAAAACAAAATACATGATGGAAACAAACAATAACAGTAGTTTTAAAGAGATCATGATCAGATATCATGTCTATTGACATAGGACATAAGTATAATGAGTTAGAGATTTCTGTGATGGAAAACATCGTAGTTATCACGGTATTAGAGCTTTTTCTAAACCCGCCTGGCCACCTATCACCTTTAAATGGAAAATCTATCACGAAGCACTTGATATAGTGTACTATTACTACCCAAGTTATCCCTGTTCTCTAACCCTACACAAAAATTTAGACTCAAAACAAGTGTGTGTGTACTTATGTACACGCGTTAGAAGTTATACTTCTTTGGCGTAACAAGGTAAAAATCTTTTAAAAATGTTATCTATCGCCTTATTCTACGTTTGTAGAAAAAACGACACTAACAATAGAAAAAAGGTGTTTAACATTGACAGTTTTAATACAAATAAATACAAAGAAACAAAATGTTGACTATAGCTAACTTTAGGGTGTCGGTTTTTCGTGACGGTGTGCGTGCGCATCGTAAAAATTTACTCTCATCATTTTTCCCTAACTCGCCAAAAGAAGTATATCTTCAAAATGTCACCGCACATACACCCAGGATCTAAATACTGTATCGTTAAAAATATAGACGCGATATATTTTAAATCCTAGATCAATGTATAAAACATTGAAACCGCCGAGATGTTTTCGAACAACATAAATGTTGTGATATCGTGTTTTTATTTGTATTTATTTTTGTGGCAATTAATCGTCTAGATTGTTACTGCGATTGTCGTGTAAGTAATCTTTATATATAAATTTCTTCTGTGCGTGTGTACGTCACTGAACTCCTCCAAAACGGTTGGACCGATTTTAATAAAATTTTGTGTGTGTGTTCCAGTGTATCTGAGAAGGGTTTAGATTCACAATTGGACCCGGTAGCTGGCGTTGTGGTTGACTTTTAGGATTTTTTTAATTATCAATGCAGGACAACGTCCGCCAGGTCCGCTAGTAATATATATTATTATATATTAATAAGTAAAATATATAAATGTCTTATGATCATTTCAATGTTCTAACAGCTAGATGGTGGCTCTCTTGTTAGAACTCTCCAGGAAGTTATTATGGCAACTAAGAATTCATGTTCCGTGGTATTATTTACCATCCACTCCACTTATGCACAATAACCGGACAATATTACGTATAATAAATACCACCAATACAATATTATGAATCATTTTTTATGTTTTTCGAACTGATTACGCTATTGACCTAGCAACGTGTGTATACAGCTTCACCGGACTACTAAGGCGAGCGCTTAAGGCACTCAGCCGATTTTATTTGACAACTAGCTCAAGGGTGCACGGCACACCTCGGCTTGGGCTGTTGCCTGATATATGCAATTCGCGACCTATCTAAGGGTATATTATAAATCACTACATGTTTAAAACAAAGACTTCTACCACGTCTGTCTGTCTGTTCGCGACAAACTCAAAAGCCCCTGAATGGATCTTCATACAGTTTTCATCAGTAGATAAAGTGTATCATGAAGAAGGTTTAGGTCTACAATTTGTCAAGGTTTTTTGTAATATCATGGTGGGATAACGTCCGCTGTGCCCGCTAGTAAAATATAAAATACACTACATGACAGACTAACATCCCGCCAAAAACTGACATCACATTAGAGAATTAGCTGTAGAAAACATAAGAACACACATAAGCACACAAGAACTTGTTCGAATATCAAAGCTACTTTTTTTTTATATCATAGGCTGCAAACGAACAAGTGGGTCACCTGATGTTAAGTGATCACCGCCGTCCATAGACACTTGCAACACCAGAAGAGTCACAAGTACGTTGCCATCCTGTGTTTGAGTCTGGGGGAGTGGAGAAAGGGTGAGGGAGAGGGGAGGTGGGTTATCCGGCGCTCTCACTGACCGAACGAAACGCAACAATGCAAACACTGTTAGTTCACGTCGATTTTCTATGAGAGGGTGGTAGTACCCCGGGCGAGCACACCCATTCAAGCTGAAAGCCGTAATAGCTTCAGCGTGGCTCTACCACCTACTATATATTTATAATTTAATTATATATTTAATTTATAATGACTAATTTGAAAGCTGTTATAAAATCTACAAATAAGACTTCATTACTCCATAATCCTAGTTCTGGAATTCCATTTTATTTACCGTCACATGAAAAATGTTGTTTCGTCTAACTGCTATAAAAAAGTCCATCTAGATACCGAACCCAGTTATTTTGTAAATAATAACATACAGTTAAATATGACATTACAGTCGTTACAGCGATGCGATCTCAGTGCGAGCTGATGTGTCGCGCGCATTCATTATATACATTGTTATCGATGGCATTGAATTTTAATGACAGTATTGTGGCCGCCTCTTGATCATTCTTTTAATTATCCGACCGTTTTATATCCCTCCTCTTTTATATCGTAAAATAATTATACGCAAACAATTAATTTAAACACATTTGAGCTAGTTGTCAAATAAAATCGGCTGAATGCCTTAAGCACTTCCCTTTAGTAGTCCGGTGAAGCTGTTGAGACCTTGCCAGGTCAGTAGCGTAGTCAGTTCGAAAAAAAAACCGCCGGTACTAAAGATACATTTCTCAGTTTCAGCTTTCCACGCGATGTTTTCCTTCAGCGTCAAGCTATTACCATTTTAATTTAGTAAATGTATGAGAATTCCGAAAAATTCGGCAGTACATGCCGAGATTCAAACTTGCAAATGTGTTAAACCGTTAGCGTCAAGACTTAATACTTGTTGTATTTTAACCAATTTAAACAATATGAATAAATCATGGCCTATGTTATTCTGATATCATATATAACATTTATTACTGTAAAGTTTCAGTGAAATACTTGTATTAAATTCTGCTTGATAAGGCAACAAACATCCATCCATTCTCATAAACTTAGTTATTTATAATATTAACTAGAGGGTCCGCGAGACATTGTCCTGTCTTGAGAATTAAAGAAAACCCTAATGAACTGGCAGCGCCACTTACCGGCTTCGATTGCGAACAAAACAATCCATTACGCCAGTATAACATATACAAAGAAATTAATCAAAGTCGTTCCAGCCTCTTGGGAAGACTTCAGAAAAAATATATTATATGGAGTACAGAAGAGTTACATATTCGTAGGTATATACAAATACTAGCGGGCCGAGCAAACATTGTCCTGCCCTAGAAATAAAGAAAAATCCTGGAATCAGATCGCAGTGCCACCTACCGGCCTCAATTGTGAATCTAAATCATTTATGAAGCCAGTGAGGCACATACAAAAATTTCGACAACATTGGTTCAGCTGTTTAGGACGAGTGCAGTCACATACACACGTACAGAAGAATTACATATATAAAGATATAATATAATTATAAAAATCCTTTCAATATTTATTAATATTTTTAATGCATTTTTGTATATACTACTTATTAAGGTTACTATGTCTACCGGGTCCGCTTGTAGTTAGCACACATATAAATAAAACTGTAGTGTCCCGAATAATCTCCGAAACAATTAAATCGAGTTTCACGAGACGTTTCACAGAATATCTCAGAACATTATCTAAGCTTATTATTGCGCTTTTACATACGAAATATATATAAGAGTTGTTGAGGTATGTATGCTTGGTACACATATATGTTTCAACAACTCATATATGTATGAATAGTTAGCTTAGCTTAGATTAGCTCAGATAGGTCGCGAATTGCATGTATCAGGCAACAGCTCAAGACGAGGTGTGCCGTGCACCCTTGAGCTAGTTGTCAAATAAAATCGGCTGAGTGCCTTAAGCGCTCGCCTTAGTAGTCCGGTGAAGCTGTTAAGACCTTGCAAGCCCAAATCGAAAAAAAATAGTTTGAAACAAAATATTAGCTTAAAATTAATGCAGATAAAACATGCAATACCCTTGTAACAATATAAATATTATATAAGCACCGACTCGCGGTCATCAGGTGGTAAAGAAAAAAAATGCTATTAAAATATCAACCTTTATGTTTCAGTATTACATAAATAAATGTCTTAATTATCTCATATTTCCCGCCAAAAAAAGCTATAATGAACAAAATACATACAAAAATTTCAAAGCAATCAAACATCATTTCACCGTCAACACTCAAAAGCGCGTCTCTACGTATTATATTTTATTATACCACAAATTATTCCGTTCCTATAGCCTTCTGTGGGGTCCGCAAAGGTGTCAGACCCGACACGTTTATATTACCACCATTATGAAAAAAAAAGTTATAAAAAATTTTGTTGAAGGCGAAAAGGCGCACCCGCTATAATAAAGACTATCGCACACGGCTCTTATACACGAATAATGGCGTTTAGAGTCAAAATGCTGACTAATTGATTGTGAATGGGCGCTTTACGAAATTGGGAAGTGCATGGGGTGCTTCTCGAAAGGTAGGTTTTGAACATCGAGAGGAAATTCATTAAACTAATTTAATGCATCTAATTATATTGTTAATTATAATCAATTTACTCGTTGAATATGATATTTTTCTAAAGAATATTATTTTCACGGATTCGCTTACGGAAATGAAGTTTTTAAAAATAAAATACAGCATTCTTACTCGCTGAGAACTTTTTTTATATGTGAAAGAATTTAAAAAAATTGTTAAGTATTTTTTGTTTTATATTATAGGGTACATAGACACTAGCAACACGGGGGAGTCACCAGTGCGTTGCCAGACTGTGTTTGTGTTTGGGGAAAGGGTTTGGGAAAGTGGGAGAGGAGGGCTAGCCAAGTGGAGGGGAGATGTGGTCCTCCGGCGCTCTCACTGACCGAGCGAAACGCAACAATGCAAGCAATGTTACTTCACGGCGGTGTTTCTGTGGGTTGGGTGGTAGTACCCCGGGTGAGCCGACCCATTCATGCTGAAACTAGTAATAGCTTCAGCATGGCTCTACCACCTATTAAAGGTGGTTATCTATTACAAACCAACAATCAAATATTTTCTCTTTCTAACAGTAATCTAGATAGATATATATTGTTTTGACTATACACATAACTTTAAATTATAAGATTTAGAATAGAATAGAATTCAAAGAATTCGCTATATTTAAACATATAAATTATACATTGAACATTGTAGTGTTGCTTGATTTCTTCGAAGCAGTAGATAGATATATTTTCAGAATACCTAATATATAAGGCTACATACATTTATGCTTTTCTATAAGTGCAGTACCGATAAGATAAGCGTCAAGACTGAGGAAGTAAGAAAAAAAGCAATTAATTCTATGGTAAACACGTAGCTTCAATGAAATAATCAAAGCGTTAGCCTGAAGACAATGAAGTAGAAAAGGAAAAGACTGTAGAATTATTCTTCTAAAATATATCTTGCGTACATATCGAATTATGAAGCAATCACCATGTGTTTGGACATAAAAAAGTGTATGAAGGAAGGCACCGTGATAAAACGGTAGGGCTTTTTCTAAGCTCGTCTCGACGACGTATTCAGGTACGATGGTGCCTCGAGTTGTATATCTATCGCCTAAAACCAATAGGGGTATTCCAGCAGCTACAGTTGGCAACCAGTTCAAAGGTTCGTAGTGTTTACCATCTAAGCCATATCGCATGTCACTGAGTATATAATAAAATAATTTGGGATAAAATAGAGAGCTCACACAGAGCAGCAACGAAGTGTATAAGTACACACGCGCATATGCCAGCGTCATGCCGTTTACCGTGACGGCATACGGGTTGATTTTACTACCAATAGCTGCCAGCAGATATTTAAAACATTAGAAATGAAGTCCTTGTTTATTTGGTTATATAAATATAATTCCTTTATCAAGGTCGAAATGTAGAAAATTACTGTTTAAATATCAACATTATTTCACTTGATAAAAACCTTTTTATCTGTAACTTTTTTTAAAATAAAAGACTCCAACACTGATTTTATTTTTCTCGATCTTCAAACATTTATACCTACTATACAGAATATGGCTTCATACAGCTATCTATGACAACAACATTATTGGCATTTCTATAACTAATAACTGACTATTATGTTAAAAAATGGCTTCAACCATTTTAAGTCAATTTACCAACCAGCATTAAAGCAAGGTGCATCAAACTATCTCTTTTGCTCGCGTTGAGACAGAGTGGGACAGGTGAGAGAGGAATAAGTTAATTTAATTATATTATCCTGATCATCGGATCTTATCTTATGTCCATCTGTGTCGAAGGTGGAATGAGGTGGTATAAAATGTTCGAGAAACAAAGGTGCACTCTTGTCCCTTTTTTCTGTCACGATGAGTCGATTTTATAGTTTGTTTAACAGGCGGCTCTAAAGGCGTTGCAGAATAAATTGGTGTTATAAAAAAATATGCTCCAATTATTTGTTATATTTATTTTCAAAAAATGCATTTGATAATTGTAATATATTTCAATATACAATGGTAATAAATATAGTTGTAAGCTCAGGTTTTCGCATAATAGTCAATAGGTTACTAAACAGAGTTACAATATTAGTACAGGAATCTAGAATCAATAGGTTAATAAACAAAGTTACCATATTAGTACAGGAATCTAGAATTGTCATTTTTTTATATCATAGGAGGCAAACGAACAGGTGCGTCACCTGATGTTAAGTGATCACCACCGTCTATAGACACCAGCAACACCAGAGGAGTCGCAAGTGCATTGCCAGCCTGTATTGGTGGGGAAGGGAGAGGGGCAAGAGGGCCCCCGGCGCTCTCACTGGCCGAACGAAACGCAACAATGCAAGCACTGGTACTTCACGTCGGTTTTCTATGAGAGGGTGGTACTACGGCGAGCTGACCCATTAATGCTGACACCAGTAATAGCTTTATTCATCCTTAAGTTATCCGGATATTACACATATAACATAACTCAAGGGCCCGGCGGACGTTGCCCTGACCTGATAATAAAATAAAAACCTTTACAAGTTATATACCTAAAGCATCCTCATGAATCAATTTATTTACTAGTGATATTCGCATGAAAACCCGTACCGACTCCCACAGTAGTTTTTAAGCTTACCGCGAACAAACAGACAGACTCACGTGGCAGAGGACTTTCTTTTATAATATATAGTGATAGTGATACATATTTATATATAAATTTATGTTTTCCGCATCTATATTTGGAGCGGTAAAAAGTTTGGCGAGGACTGTACTTATATTTAAGAATGACACTTTGCAACACTTTAAAATAAACCTGTTGTCGCATAATTTTATGGTATAAATATTTATACTGTTGTTTATTAATAACTAGCAGGCTCGGCAGACGTTATCCCGCCCTGATTATAAAACGTTGTCCCGCCCTGATTATAAAAAAATCCTAGACAAATTATATACCAAAACGTTCCTCGTGAATCACTTTATCCATTGGTGATAACCGCATTAACTGTGACAGACAAACAGACGCGGTAGGGAACTTTGTTTTATACTATGTAATGATAACTTATTTTAGATTGTGTTTGTCTAATAAAAACAAATTAAATAATCATTACATATTATAAAACAAAGTCCTATGCCGCGTCTGTCTGTCTGTTCGCCATAAACTCAAAAACTACTCAACGGATTTTCATGTGGGTTTAAAGTTTTGTATGGGTTTAAAGATTCCAGAGGAAGGTTTAGATATATAATTTGTCAATGTTTTTTTTATATCATGGCAGGACAATGTCCGCCGGGCCCGCTAAGTTTTAATAATTAATTTATTCATATAATAATGAAATCATATTTAATTATTGACAATTAAAAAATAAAATACTAATATACCGTACGGTAACAGTTGGAAGCGTGAATTTTCATAAATCAAAGCGTTTCATGAATTTATAGCACAGCATCTTGATCTTTACTTTACGGTGGTTGAAATAATGTTAAGTTGATAGCGTGCAACCTGTTTTAACGTACGTGCAATAAGTATTAGGGATCGTCGGCAGCGGTTCATTATTTAATAACCCTACATTTGGGCGAACACCCCGAGCGCCGAATTATAGGGACTTTTTGTAAATAAACCGCCATAGGATGGAAGGATGTTATTTCGGCGAAATTAATGTCGAACCGTAGTAATGCGAGTTTGAACGTGGTCGACATTTTTTTATAATTTGTTTAAATTACTAGATCTATATTTTAATCAGACTGAAATTGATTTATGGAGTTCGTTGAATTTAGACTAAGTGATTCTTTCAAAAATGTCCCGTTAGTCGAGCTTCACAGTTAGCGCTTATTTTTACATTAGCGTATAACATTTTTTCTTCTCGAACTGATTACGCTATTGGCTTACCAAGGCCTTAACAGCTTCACCGGACTACTAAGCTCAGTTCTCGGCACTAAGCTGATTTTATTTTAGCAACTAGCTCAAGGGTGCACAGCACACCTCGGCTTGGGCTGTTAACTGGTTCATGCACCGTATTACCACTTTACCCATAGCAGCGTATTACAACTTTACCCGTATTGTCACTTAAAATCACGTGATATGTAATGAAATATCAATCGATTCCCCCAGGATTGAACCCCACCATATACCAACGAATATTAAATTAGAAAAATTATCAGCTGACGGTGAAGGAAAATATCGTCAGGAATCCTGAACCTGAGAGATTTTCTTGTAGTTGTACCGTAATTCGGAACAATATAGAACTGTGGATTTTTCGGAGCTCAAAATCGCCAATACGTCATGGGGTAGCGCGGCGTGGTGAAGGTAATTAAGCCCATACCTTCCTCGACATGACGTTTATAACCCTGCAGTAAGCCTTTTACAGAATGATGATGGTTATGTGACACCGTTGTCAAAGTCTATAATGGATAAAAACATTTTTGATTATACTTTTCTTTACAAATACTAGCGATGGATGTGTCGCAATGACCAGTCATTGCGTTATTTAGTATTCAAGGAACTTTTATATAATTCACGTATATCAGTTGCACCATATTCTTAACCTACCTATAAGACTAAAGGTATATTGATACATTGGAAACGTCTGTTAATCTTCTGAGCTATCACAAACGAAAAACGATTTTTTGATGAGTATTTTACACGCAAATAGATCATTTTAGAGTATACTTAGGTTACATATCATTACGTTTATACATAGGGGCTTAATAGTATTAAAACAATGATACAGATAACTTAAAATCGGGACAAGACATATCTTACAAGTGGTAGAGCCACGCTGAAGCTATTACTGGTTTTAGCATGAATGGGTCAGCTCACCCGGGGTAGTACCACCATAGAAAACTGACGTGAAGTAACAGTGCTTGCATTGTTGCGTTTCGCTCGGTCAGTTAGAGTGCCGGAGGCCCACTTCCCTTCTCCCCCTCCCCCTCGCCCCAACACAGGCTGGCAACGCACTTGCGATTCCTCTGGTGTTGCAAGTGTCTATGGACGATGGTGATCACTTACATCAGGTGAACAAACAGTGCGTTTGCCTTCTATGATACAAAAAAAAAATAGCATTTAAATGATTTTTAAAGAAAATAAAACAAAACAAAAGAGATCTTCACATATAACGCGTAATTCAAAGATAATAAAATATGTTTTAAGAGTGAAGTCACGATTACCAATTAGTGATAACATAAGTAGATATTATTAACATTTGCCGATATCTAAACTGAGAGCAAAACGACAGATCTTTGCTTAAACAAATCGAGTAAATTACAAAAAAGCAGTACTGTTCTGTCAAAAATACAACAACTTGCTCGGTGTATTGTCAATGATCTACTTTCACAACTTACAAACTAAATTAAATTGTATGATAATTATATATTTTTCAACAGGACGCGCAAGGACTGCCCTGAGTCACGGGTTTCGATCGAAAGACTATTTTTCCGTGTTCACTTTCCAAAAACTTCATTATTCCCAGCATACAGTCACGATGCGTTTCATTGTCCATTGATCCTTTATAAAATTCGGTTTTACTGACGAAACGAATTGTTAAGGCATCGTGTACCGAAAATTATTTCATAATTAGCGAATTTCGTGCAACAAAAGTTTTCGATTCAGTCATTTGTACTTATATGAGATATTTTCGTTCGATTCTCTCGATATTCAATTGTCGGAACACATGTGATGGTTTTTTTTTGTCGACTTTAATTAAATTTAATGATCCGATCATTTACTTATTGATAATAATTTCGATGTATTGTAATATTTAATAATAAATTATAACAAATGAATATATTGCCGCGAATAATTAATATGTAATTAAACCAGAAACAATAATACTCATAGACATAAGACATTGTAAGTTATTATTCATTATTATCTATACATTGAATGGTGGTAGAGTCATGTTGAAACTATTACTGGTTTCAGCATGATTGGGTCGGCTCCCCGGGGTAGTACCACCCTCTCATAGAAAACCGACGTGAAGTAACAGTGCTTGCATTGTTGCGTTTCGTTCGGTCAGTGAGAGCGCCGGAGGCCCACCTCCCCTCCCATCTCCTCCTCTCCCTCTCCCTCCTCTAATCCCTTCCCCCCAAAGGGTGGCAACGCACTTGCGACTCCTCTGGTGTTGTTAGCGTCCATGGACGGTGGTGATCACATACAACAGCAGGTGACCCACCTGTTCGGTTGCCACTTATGACATAAAAAAAATACATATAATAAAAATATAAATGTTACTTTTTCGATTTCTGTTTGATGTCTGTTTATTTGGATACGCGTTACTGTTAAAGTACTGTATTTACGATACAATTTCACCAAGAAAACCATAAAGCATATTATCTAGAAAATCTTGTCTCTGTTTCATTAAAATCGGTTTACTCTATGAAAAATTATTGTAATTTTAATAACGACGCGAGAGCGAAGAGGAAAATGTAGATAAGTAAATGGACTTAATACATTCAGTTGCTTTAATTAATCACTGTTGCGAAGTCGCGGGAACAGCTAGTTATTTATATAATAAACGTTTATGTATAGTGAACTGCAAAAGTAGCCCCTAACGAAAAAAAATAGTGCGTGGAGTCCCTCCGCGCGGAAGAAGTGAAACTTCGTAGCGTGAAAATGAAAATAGGAAGTGGTAGAAATTGATTTTTATTGAAATCATATTGTTTCATTAAGACAAACTTTATTAACATTACATACAATTCACAATTGATCGCATCTTTTAATTATCATTTTCGAGTGGAGAAATATCCAAATCTATTATAACATTTACAATGGGATTATGATAACTACAGTATGAAACGAAATGTTTGATTATTTTTCTCGCTCTGCCTCTTTCTATTCCCCAGGAGCGTTGATCGTTTAACGCAACAGTGCTTCATACCCCCACCATGGCAGCGTTAACGTTTAACGCAACGTTGTTGGAAGTCGCATTAGAAGTTTCACTTCAAAATTGTTAAGCATCAGTAGATTATTCGGGTAACACTTCTTGTTCCGATAATCTGTGACAAAATTGCTACATTCCGTACGGGTTAAAGGTTACATTATGTTGTGTGCAAGAGTAGATTTTTTTCTTTTTTTATATCATAGGAGGCAAAGGTCACCTGATGTAAGTGATCACCACCGTCCATAGACACTTGCAACGCCAGGGAAGTCGCAAGTGCGTTGCCAGCCTGTGTTTGAAGGACGGGAAGGGGAAAGGGAAAGTGTAGGGAGGAGAGGTGGGTCTCCGGCGCTCTCACTGACCGAACGAAACGCAACAATGCAAGCACTGTTACTTCACGTCGGTTTTCTGTGAGAGGGTGGTACTACCCCGGGCGAGCCGACCCATTCATAATGAAACCAGTAATAGCTTCAGCGTGGCTCTACCACCTACAAAAAGATGAAAATATACTCATGGCAAATAAATATTCTGAAAGTGATCGCAATAGAGTAAGTAAATTCAGTGGTAAAGTGTTCAGACACGGCATTAACCGATTGTTCGAAGTCTACAATATATTTTGAGCTTTCTATGAAAGAAAACAGGATGACAGCGTGGTGGTGGACCATTAAAATCTTTTTACTATTCCGGCTTTAATATAAAGGTATAATTACAAAAAAAAAACAATATAGACTTACAGCTGGAAATAATTATTATAAGTATTCTAAAAATGGAGAATTGACAGTAATAGCTTCAGCGTGGTTCTACCACCTACAAAAAGATGAAAATATACTCATGGCAAATAAATATTCTGAAAGTGATCGCAATAGAATAAGTAAATTCAGTGGTAAAGTGTTCAGACACTGCATTAACCGCTTGTTCGAAGCCTATAATATATTTTGAGCTTTCGATGAAAGAAAACAATGACAGCGTGGTGGTGGAGCATTAAAATCTTTTTACTATCCCGTTTTTAATATAAAAGTATAATTAAAAAAAAATCAATAAAGACTTACAGCTGGAAATAATTATTATAAGTATTCTAAAAATGGAGAATTGAAAATAGAATACTTATTATCTTCTGATACAGGAATTGAAAAATATTTATAATTTTTTATTTTTCTCTTTGCTATTTTGGTAGCCAATCCTGATCAATAAGGATTGTTGTTGAAATTTCTGTTTTAAGAAAGGTCTTGGGATGACTTAGGCGTTCTAACAAAATGTTTAGTGATATCTCAGACTTTATGCTCCACATATATCTATACTAATATTATAAAGAGATAAAGTTTGTGAGTTTGTGACGTTGTAGGGGGTAATCTCAGGTAACTACAGGTAAAAAAATTTCAGTATTATATAGCCCATTTGTCGAGGAAGGTTATAGGATATATATCATCACGCTAAGACTGATAGGAGCAGAGCCCGAATGAAAAATGTTTAAAAAATGTTTTTCTATCTTCAGAGCTTCGTGTGTGCGTTAGCCCAAAGTAACTATTCCACGCGGTTGAAGTCATTTGTGCGTAATAACTATTGATATATTACGCAAGACGCTACCAAAATTACACCATATAGGGCCAAATAAATCATGTTTAGGAATTAAAGTCACACACAGGTACATGACACACTAAACTCTTGCCAGTAACTCTTATTTATTATCTGGTCATCGTAATCTGCCTTATTTATTATATGAAATTGATTTCTAACCACTTAAAAAATTGTAAAGACGATTAAAATTTAAAAGAAAACAAAAATACATGTACGTAATTTAAACTAGAATCAGAAAATTGATTAACGTTTCGTACTATTCACTTCTTTCACAATTTCATACAATAGATATTAGTTTTCCAATGTCATTATTGTTACTAAGTTATCGTTTTTCAAAAGCAATTAAACTTTTTACTATTCGAAACAGCGGTAACGCGATTACAGTGAAGTAACATATTTTTTCTGCGCTCGTAACTGATAAAGCTAATCTATTAGCGTCAATTTTTCACACTCGATAACCACATAGAACACAACAGCGTTGTGTGTGTGCAAGTTAATTGAATTATGTTTACAGAACGCGAGCGCTAGCAACATCGCCGTGTCGTAGCGGTTAGGCGCGGGTTGACAGCTCGCCGCTGATTGGCCCGTTCGTATTTAGAACAATGGCGGACATGTCACATGCATTAACAATTACGATAAAGCTGTGTAGTTGTTAAGTGTAAACAGAGAATAATGTTTAAACGCTCTTTAACGGCGTTTTAAATTAATTTTGATAAGGTTATGGAAAAATTGCGTGTAGTTAAATTAGTATATATTTATGCCGGTTTTATATTTTAAAGTTACGTTTTATTTTTCATTTAAATAGACGGGAAACACGAGTACATTGTTGAAATTGTGAGTTGTAAGTACTTAGTTCAGCCTCTACTAGAAAAAAATCTTATAATCGAGATACGAACCCATATCCGTCGGTACGGAATTACAACTATTGGTTCAGTAACATATAGTATTTATATTGGACCGCTTTATAACTCTAAAAATTGTTTGTACTTCGGCAACGGTAGTTTTCTGGATGCAAGTTACTCTGTCCTTTCTGTACGCCTGATAACGTGTATGCAAAATGTCATGATTATTGGTTTAGTAGATAACGCGCGAATTTCCCGAGTATATAGCTCATTTTTATACTAATTCGAGTGAAACCACGGTCATAACTTAGTTTATAATCATTTTCACAACTATCCATTAAGCAGTATAGTACTTGATGACTTGATGTACATACTCAAGCATTACCTTAAATTTTAAGGCAGTCAACGTACGTTGCCGATCCTTTACCAAGACCATTTTGGTTCCAATGTGTGAGGATGAATGCCTTGCAAACCCATATCCGTCGGTACGGAATTACAACTATTGGTTCAGTAACATATAGTATTTATATTGGACCGCTTTATAACTCTAAAAATTGTTTGTACTTCTTCGGGAACAGTACTTTTCTGAATGCAAGTTACTCTGTCCTTTCTGTACACCTGATAACGTGTATGCAAAATGTCATGATTATTGGTTTAGTAGATAACGCGCGAATTTCCCGAGTATATAGCTCATTTTTATACTAATTCGAGTGAAACCACGGTCATAACTTAGTTTATAATCATTTTCACAACTATCCATTAAGCAGTATAGTACTTGATGACTTGATGTACATACTAAAGCATTACCTAAAATTTTAAGGCAGCCTATTTCCTATTTACTATCCTATCCTATCCTATTTACTTTCCGCTTCAAGAACTCCATACTGCAGTCCGTGACCATTTTGTTTCCAGTATGTGAGGATGAAGGCCTTGTGTTACGATGGTGCAAACCAGCCACAGGCATAAGCTGAAGAATGCATAAGGTAATTAATTCAATTACGTAACTTAATTTACTAAGTTATCGCAAAACTGTACCAGAAGCGTTCGATGTGTAAGTACTCCCAAGTCTCCCACGACTGTACCGAAAACCGGTTACTGGAGGCTCTTACGAGAGAATATGTTGTTCTCGTTCACCGTCGGTGGTCGCTCTCGGAACTAATTGTGAACGATTAACCTTATTATTCCACACTTATACTTATGTGTCGGATTAAATAGGTATTTAGGATACCCTTACCTTTGTAAATGCTTAGTTGTTGATAACTGTTAATCATAATTTTGTGCTCATTTGTTTTTTTTAACGTTGAAGTTTATATGACACTTTTAAGAGTTCGGTGCTTTGAAGGATTAATCCGAACGATACACTAGTAAATTAAATAGTCGGTGATGCGTCAGTGGCTCGTGTGTTTGGACGTCGCGTCCATCCACGTTGGTTGAAATCCTTGCGAATACCCGGAGTTTACGGTGGTGAAACCATATGCTTAGGTAGGGCTTGTTTTAACACCGGACCTACGTTCCCATTGCACAGGTTCAGCGGACGGAGAAGACAGATTGTGTCTGCGTGATTATGATGTATCAGGCAACAGCCAAAGCCGAGGTGTGCCGCGCACCCTTGAGCTAGTTGTCAAAATAAAATCGGCTGAGTGTCTTAAGCGCTCGCCTTAGTAGTCCGGTGAAGCTGTTAAGACCTTGCTTGGTCAATAGCGTAGTCAGTTCGAGAAAAAAAATCAAATTATACGTAGTTTTAAACGGGTATAAAAGCATAGTACAGAAACATAGATATGTTTAGTGAGTGTGTATGTATTTATATGTTTAAACCTGACATTCCCCTGGTTAAATCACTCGACCATTGTGTCGTTTATTCTCTTTGCTATATTTAATTCCCATTAGTATAAAATTATTCTTCTCAGAAGTAAAAATTCAAATTATACGTACTCTTAAACGGGTATAAAAACATAGTACAAAAACATAACTATGTTTAGTGTGTGTGTGTATTTATATGTTTAAAAATTCCGCTTATAACATTATATAAAATTAAGTTTTTTTTTCTAATTTGATCCACCGGACCTACGTTCCCATTGCACAGGTTCAGCGGACGGAGAAGACAGATTGTGTCTGCGTGATTATGTTCAGATTAGGGGAGGCTGGTCCGTGAAGGCTACTGATGGACAGCCAGTCGCTGGGGTGACATGATGAAGGTCTACAGAGGTCTCGTGGCACCCCAACCAGGAGTGGTGGTGTCCGTGTGAGTCGGACATAAAACACTCCCTCCCCGCGGGATATAAAGGGCTTGTTCTAAGCCCGCCTCTTTACCTACCACTCTCATGTAAAAAATGTATCACCGGCATCTGAGACCCGGTCGCTTTAAGCTCTAAGCACGTTTACCATTTAACATCGTTATTTAAAATTAGTTGAAATGTTAGATCCAGCGCATTAGAAAAGATTCGAACACGCTAGTTACTAAACCTTCATCACTTAAATGTACCTTTATATCATCATCACACTTATCCAATATATCCAAGAGACCTACAGCATAGTTATATGTCTCCTGCAGGAAGGTACGTGCATAATCACCACGGCAGCCCACGACATATTGGCGATTTTTACTCTGAGGAAATCCTATATCTTCCCACACATATACATATACACACATACATTTTGTAGTTGATAGAGCCATGCTGAAGCTATTACTGGTTTCAGCATGAATGGGTCGGCTTGCCCGGGTTAGTACCACCCTCTCACAGGAAACCGACGTGAAGTAACAGTGCTTGTATTGTCGCGTTTCGTTCTGTCAGTGAGAGCGCCGGAGGCCCACTTCCCTTCCCCCTTCCCCGTCCCCTCTCTCTCTCTTCTCCCTCCCCTTCCCCCAAATACAGGCTGGCAACGCACTTGCGACTCCTCTGGTGTTGCAAGTGTCTATGGACGGTGGTGATCACTTAACATCAGGTGACACACCTGTTCGTTTGCCTCATATAAAAAAAACACATACGGTGGCACTGCAAGTACATTTCTCAGGTTCAGGTTTTCTCACGAAATTTCTCTTCATCGTTAGTCAATAGTGCTACTAATTCAAATTAATAAATTTCTTGGCATGTACCAGGGTTCTAACCTGCGGATATTAAACTGACATTCCCCTGGTTAAATCACTCGACCATTGTGTCGTTTATTCTCTTTGCTATATTTAATTCCCATTAGTATAAAATTATTCTTCTCAGAAGTAAAAATTCAAATTATACGTACTCTTAAACGGGTATAAAAACATAGTACAAAAACATAACTATGTTTAGTGTGTGTGTGTATTTATATGTTTAAAAATTCCGCTTATAACATTATATAAAATTAAGTTTTTTTTTTTCTAATTTGATCACTTACGGCACCAACACACTATAAATTTTGTTACTTAGTTTTGATCGGAAACTCGCGACACAGGGTTTGTTTCGTACTGCGGTGATTTACAGATTATTTTTATACCTTGTAATATCAATTATTTAAATAAAACTTTTTTTTAGTTTCATTTGAATAACGAACTGCATTTATTTCTAATCCTAGTTTGGTTCACCACTTCGTGTAATTGTTTTTGATTTCACCTTCAACTATTAATACCAACAACGTTTCTGAATGGAACAAAGTGTATTGGATTGTGCCAACAGACGGTGTGTGCGTGATTGTCTTCAGATTAGGGGGGCTGGTCCGTCAAGGCTACTGATGGACAGCCAGTCGCTGGGGTGACAGGATGAAGGTCTACTGAGGTCTTGTGGCACCCCAACCAGGAGTGGTGGTGTCCGTGTGAGTCGGACATAAAACACTCCCTCCCCGCGGGATAAAAAAAGGGCTTGTTCTAAGCCGGCCTCTTTACCTACCACTCTCAAGTAAAAAAATGTATCGCCGGTATTTGAGAGCCAGTCGCTCTAAGCTCTAAGCATGTTTACCACCTTTAGACCACATTGTTATTTAAAATCAGTTGATATGTTAGATCCCGCGCATTAGAAAAGATTCGATCACGCTAGTTACTAAACCTTCATCACTTAAATGTACGTTTATATCATCATCACACTTATCCAATATATCCAAGAGACCTACAGCATAGTTATATGTCTCCTGCAGGAAGGTACGTGCATAATCACCACGGCAGCCCACGACATATTGGCGATTTTAACTCTGAGGAAATCCTATATCTTCCCACACACATACATATACACACATACATTTTGTAGTTGATAGAGCCATGCTGAAGCTATTACTGGTTTCAGCATGAATGGGTCGGCTCGCCCGGGGTAGTACCACCCTCTCACAGAAGACCGACGTGAAGTAACAGTGCTTGCATTGTTGCTTTTCGTTCGGTCAGTGAGAGCGCCGGAGGCCCACTTCCCTTCCCCCTTCCCCGTCCTCTCTCTCTCTTCTCCCTCCCCTTCCCCCAAACACTGGCTGGCAACGCACTTGCGACTCCTCTGGTGTTGCAAGTGTCTATGGACGGTGGTGATCACTTAACATCAGGTGACGCACCTGTACGTTTGCCTCATATAATAATAAAAAAAACACATACGCACTACAAGTACATTTCTCAGGTTCAGGTTTTCTCACGAAATTTCTCTTCATCGTTAGTCAATAGTGCTACTAATTCAAATTAATAAATTTCTTGGCATGTACCAGGGTTCTAACCTGCGGATATTAAACTGACATTCCCCTGGTTAAATCACTCGACCATTGTGTCGTTTATTCTCTTTGCTATATTTAATTCCCATTAGTATAAAATTATTCTTCTCAGAAGTAAAAATTCAAATTATACGTACTCTTAAACGGGTATAAAAACATAGTACAAAAACATAACTATGTTTAGTGTGTGTGTGTATTTATATGTTTAAAAATTCCGCTTATAACATTATATAAAATTAAGTTTTTTTTTTTCTAATTTGATCACTTACGGCACCAACACACTATAAATATTGTTACTTAGTTTTGATCGGAAACTCGCGACACAGGGTTTGTTTCGTACTGCGGTGATTTACAGATTATTTTTATACCTTGTAATATCAATTATTTAAATAAAACTTTTTTTTAGTTTCAATTGAATAACGAACTGCATTTATTTCTAATCCTAGTTTGGTTCACCACTTCGTGTAATTGTTTTTGATTTCACCTTCAACTATTAATACCAACAACGTTTCTGAATGGAACAAAGTGTATTGGATTGTGCCAACTGCCGCGTTTAATTAAAACCCGTTTTATTGTTATATATATTAAGTTTAGTACTCACTGTATGTATGTCTTTTTTAATATATAAATTTTTAATTTAATATAATAGTAGCACGGCAAAATGACTGCACTATGCCTAATGGTAATTACAGTACAATCCAATGACACTTTTAAGAGTTCGGTGCTTTGAAGGATTAATCCGAAGGATACACTAGTAAATTAAATAGTCGGTGATGCCTCCGTGGCTCGTGTGTTTGGTCGTCGCGTCCATCCACGTTGGTTGAAATCCTTGCGAATACTCGGAGTTTACGGAGGTGAAACCATAGTGGTAATACTTGTTTGAACACCGGACCCACGTTCCCATTGCACAGGTTCAGCGGACGGAGAAGACAGACGGTGTGTGCGTGATTGTCTTCAGATTAGGGGGGCTGGTCCGTCAAGGCTACTGATGGACAGCCAGTCGCTGGGGTGACAGGATGAAGGTCTACTGAGGTCTTGTGGCACCCCAACCAGGAGTGGTGGTGTCCGTGTGAGTCGGACATAAAACACTCCCTCCCCGCGGGATAAAAAAAGGGCTTGTTCTAAGCCGGCCTCTTTACCTACCACTCTCAAGTAAAAAAATGTATCGCCGGTATTTGAGAGCCAGTCGCTCTAAGCTCTAAGCATGTTTACCACCTTTAGACCACATTGTTATTTAAAATCAGTTGATATGTTAGATCCCGCGCATTAGAAAAGATTCGATCACGCTAGTTACTAAACCTTCATCACTTAAATGTACGTTTATATCATCATCACACTTATCCAATATATCCAAGAGACCTACAGCATAGTTATATGTCTCCTGCAGGAAGGTACGTGCATAATCACCACGGCAGCCCACGACATATTGGCGATTTTAACTCTGAGGAAATCCTATATCTTCCCACACACATACATATACACACATACATTTTGTAGTTGATAGAGCCATGCTGAAGCTATTACTGGTTTCAGCATGAATGGGTCGGCTCGCCCGGGGTAGTACCACCCTCTCACAGAAGACCGACGTGAAGTAACAGTGCTTGCATTGTTGCTTTTCGTTCGGTCAGTGAGAGCGCCGGAGGCCCACTTCCCTTCCCCCTTCCCCGTCCTCTCTCTCTCTTCTCCCTCCCCTTCCCCCAAACACTGGCTGGCAACGCACTTGCGACTCCTCTGGTGTTGCAAGTGTCTATGGACGGTGGTGATCACTTAACATCAGGTGACGCACCTGTACGTTTGCCTCATATAATAATAAAAAAAACACATACGCACTACAAGTACATTTCTCAGGTTCAGGTTTTCTCACGAAATTTCTCTTCATCGTTAGTCAATAGTGCTACTAATTCAAATTAATAAATTTCTTGGCATGTACCAGGGTTCTAACCTGCGGATATTAAACTGACATTCCCCTGGTTAAATCACTCGACCATTGTGTCGTTTATTCTCTTTGCTATATTTAATTCCCATTAGTATAAAATTATTCTTCTCAGAAGTAAAAATTCAAATTATACGTACTCTTAAACGGGTATAAAAACATAGTACAAAAACATAACTATGTTTAGTGTGTGTGTGTATTTATATGTTTAAAAATTCCGCTTATAACATTATATAAAATTAAGTTTTTTTTTTTCTAATTTGATCACTTACGGCACCAACACACTATAAATTTTGTTACTTAGTTTTGATCGGAAACTCGCGACACAGGGTTTGTTTCGTACTGCGGTGATTTACAGTTTATTTTTATACCTTGTAATATCAATTATTTAAATAAAACTTTTTTTTAGTTTCATTTGAATAACGAACTGCATTTATTTCTAATCCTAGTTTGGTTCACCACTTCGTGTAATTGTTTTTGATTTCACCTTCAACTATTAATAACAACAACGTTTCCGAATGGAACAAAACGTATTGGATAGTGCCAACTGCCGCGTTTAATTAAAACCCGTTTTATTATTATATATATAAAGGTTAGTACTCACTGATATGTCTTTTTTTAATATAATTTTTTTATTTTATATAATAGTAGCACGGCAAAATGACTGCACTATGCCTGATGGTAAGCACAGTACAATCCAAAAACAATGGCGACCACCGAGTGACACACAATCCATTGCCGCTGTCATGCCGGCCTGCATAAAGCTGGATATGCACAGATTGATCCCGAAACGCGACCCGCAGAAGCGAATCACTATGACGGGCTTTTTCGCCATATACATGGTGGTTGTGACTCAGTCAGGCTGTAGAACCCTACCACCCCGCCCTGTCTTTATATATATAACTCTTCTGTCCGCATGTATGTAACTGAACTCCTCCTAAACGGTTGGACAGATGTTGATAAAAAAAATTGTGTATGTTTAGGTAGACTCAAGAAGGGTTTAGATTCACAATTGGACTCGAGAGGTGGCGCTGAAGTTGACTTTTAAGGTTTTTTTATTATCAAGGCATGACAACATACGTCGGGCCCGTTAGTTTATTTATATATTTACAGTTATGAAATACAGGTATACGATGATAGTGATGGTAGTGGTATTTAAAAATAAGCAAATTTCACGCTAGTTACTAAACCTTCATCACTTAAATGTACGTTTATATCATCATCACACTTATCCAATATATCCAAGAGACCTACAGCATAGTTATATGTCTCCTGCAGGAAGGTACGTGCATAATCACCACGGCAGCCCACGACATATTGGCGATTTTAACTCTGAGGAAATCCTATATCTTCCCACACACATACATATACACACATACATTTTGTAGTTGATAGAGCCATGCTGAAGCTATTACTGGTTTCAGCATGAATGGGTCGGCTTGCCCGGGTTAGTACCACCCTCTCACAGGAAACTTAACAGGTCAATAGCATAGTCAGTTCTATCCAAAAATAAAAAAATAAAAAGTATGGTGCAGTATGGAGAAATTAAGCAAAAAAACCTTTGTGGGGCTATAAGGGCTATAAGGGCTTTAAAGACTATAGATATTTAATTTACAACAAAGCAGAGGTGTGCCGCGCACCCTTGAGCTAGTTGTCAAAATAAAATCGGCTGAGTGCCTTAAGCGCTCGCCTTAGTAGTCCGGTGAAGCTGTCAAGACCTTGCTGGGTCAATAGCGCAGTCAGTTTGAAAAAAAAAACAACAAATGTCGTTGATACTCCATTATTTCTGTATACCCGAGTACGGGGCACAGTGTCATATTAAATAGACGAAAAAAGAAAAATTACGTGCAACAATAAAAAAAAAATCCAAGACAAGATTTACGATGCTTCTTTGATTTTGAAAGTCGCTTAAACTTATGGCCTCATATTAGCGAAGAGCGATCAGCGTGTATTTGTCAAATAATATATGTTTATTAACAACATTTTATAGGTAGGCTATCTGCTTCCTTTAGTCCTTTGGTACTGAAAAGAATGTCATGCCATGCTCTCAAGTAAATGAAGTAACTAATCCACTAATTTGCAGTATAATAACCTGTCAAATATTTAAATTGCATAGTCGGCTTCCTAGTCTGAAATTGAATGCGGTTGGCGTTATGAAATGCGATGCAATGGCCCAACTCACTGTGGTTTTCCAACTACCGTACCCGGTGTAATACCGTGTCGCGGTCTCAATCCACGATATTCGACGACATTTCTTCACTGAACACAGAAAAATTTATTGTGTTCGCGTCCAAGAGACCCTTCTGCGTTTAGCAGTGCAGTGGGCGGTGGCTTCATTCCGCTTATAACATTATATAAAATTAAGTTTTTTTTTTTCTAATTTGATCACTTACGGCACCAACACACTATAAATTTTGTTACTTAGTTTTGATCGGAAACTCGCGACACAGGGTTTGTTTCGTACTGCGGTGATTTACAGATTATTTTTATACCTTGTAATATCAATTATTTAAATAAAACTTTTTTTTAGTTTCATTTGAATAACGAACTGCATTTATTTCTAATCCTAGTTTGGTTCACCACTTCGTGTAATTGTTTTTGATTTCACCTTCAACTATTAATACCAACAACGTTTCTGAATGGAACAAAGTGTATTGGATTGTGCCAACTGCCGCGTTTAATTAAAACCCGTTTTATTGTTATATATATTAAGTTTAGTACTCACTGTATGTATGTCTTTTTTAATATATAAATTTTTAATTTAATATAATAGTAGCACGGCAAAATGACTGCACTATGCCTAATGGTAATTACAGTACAATCCAAAAACAATGGCGACCACCGAGTGACACACTATCCATTGCCGCTGTCATGCCGGCCTGCATAAAGCTGGATATGCACAGATTGATCCCGAAACGCGACCCGCAGAAGCGAATCACTATGACGGGCTTTTTCGCCATATACATGGTGGTTGTGACCCAGTCAGGCTGTAGAACCCTACCACCCCGCCCTGTCTTTATATATATAATTCTTCTGTCCGCATGTATGTGACTGAACTCCTCCTAAACGGTTGGACAGATGTTGATAAAAAAAATTGTGTATGTTTAGGTGGACTCAAGAATGGTTTAGATTCACAATTGGACTCGAGAGGTGGCGCTGAAGTTGACTTTTAAGGTTTTTTTATTATCAAGGCATGACAACATACGTCGGGCCCGTTAGTTTATTTATATATTTACAGTTATGAAATACAGGTATACGATGATAGTGATGGTAGTGGTATTTAAAAATAAGCAAATTAATATTTTAACCTAGCTGCTTGCTCCGGCTTTGCCCGAGTATGCTAACAAAGAAAATAAAACCAAATCTTCTGTTTATAGTAACATATTTATGTATTACGGTACATATTACGGTATCGTTGCAGTTTTATGCAAATCATGTTAAGTACAACTGTACTTATTAATTCTTAATGATTGGTGTTATTATAAAGGCAATCTTAAATAAATATTCTGAGGACTAGTTCTACAAAGAATGTCCGAGGTAGCATGGGTCGTGTCGTGGGCGTATCTATAACAATTTAATGAACAAACATATAACACATAACGTTTAATATATACGTAAACTGTGAATACACATGCCTTCTTATTTACAGTTATATAAGGGTGGGTAAGCTTATGTTACACTGTGTAGTGTACACATAGCTTAAAATTTGTTTTAACTCGAAACCAAGCCGATTAGTCAACGCAGGATTAGAACAACAATGGAATATTTATAGCTCGTTCTGAGTACACGGCGGCCATGGTGTTTTGTGCCCAGCAAATCGACTCTTTATTATGATTTGTGCCACTGTACACTGTTTATGAAGTGGGTTAATTGGTGTACATGCGAGATTAGCCTCTATCGATCGGATTTAAGGTTGAATATGATTTAAATGAGGTTGATTAATCGGTAGCTAGGTTATGTACTGAAAATAAATAATATAGAGGGAGCCGCGCCGCTCTGCCGGTGATTAATGTATTTCAACTCAATATTTGAGGCATAAGTGGGGTTCGTTTAGTACTATATTTGTGTGTGTGTTTGATAAATATAATGTTAGTTAATTTCATTATGATGTTATACTTATATTACAGCAAAATCTCTTGGTAAATGAGCCCCCTCGGCAACGGCTCAAGCCTAGGTCCGTTCCCTCGGCGAGGAGCCCTTGAGTACGTTGCTCGCGCGATACAGTGACACAAAATCTTACATCACTGCGACAACATTACACATATCACCTCCACACACGTGCACGCATACACAGGCAAGTGGAAGGGTTTTATTTTTTTCCCTTATCAAACTGAAATAGTTTAGAATATTATCCGATACGAAATATGTATAAGAGTTGTTGAGGTATGTATGCTTGGTACACATATATGTTTCAACAACTCATATATGCATGCATAGTGAGCTTAGGTTAGCTCAGATAGATCGCGAATTGCATGTATCAGGCAACAGCCAAAGCCGAGGTGTGCCGTGCACCCTTGAGCTAGTTGTCAATATAAAATTGGCTGAGTGCCTTAAGCGCTCGCCTTAGTAGCCCGGTGAAGCTGTTTAGATCTTGCTGGGTCAATAGCGTAGTCAGTTCGAAAAAAAAAGGTTTGGTAAATGAGAAACGTTCGTTTGACAAAATTATACGAGTGGATTACGTCCCGCAGTTTTGCTGTCCGCACTGCATCATACGGTCCGCCCGTTCATTCATACTCGCTTAATGTACTCTCTGACCTACATTTTTATGATAACTACTTCGCTCCTAAAATTCGTAGTATAATATGAGGCAGTTTATAACTTTACTCAAAGTGATCATCATTATCTTGGCCTGTAAGAGACCCACTGTAGGGTAATAGCCTCTTCCCGATGAAAGTTATGGATATAACCACCACGCTAACACACGAAGTCTTAGCGATATCAGGGGGCCTAGCCAAGTTACTTATCTACAATCGCTAACACCAGTAGCAAACGAAAAAATGAATGGAGATGACATATCTGAACGCTATACCACGTGATAATTATTTGTTTCGTTCACATTATACATTAAAGTGTATTTAAGTATGAACGGTAATTAAATAAATTTTATACACAGAGCATTAGTGAAAACATAAGTGCGCTAGTTATATCTAACAGTTTAACCCGTCGGCTGATTTTTAGACACATATTTCAAAATGGCAAATCATGACTTTAAATATATAGGCAATTTATTGTAAACCATAATTTTACCTTATAGAGTTTATTATTATTTAAGTTTTTCAAATTTTGTAATAAATACGGTTTTTTCTTTTAACTTATGCTGTCAGTGCAACATGTCCAGCGCGTCATATTGTCTACATTTGTTTGTATGGAGCTTAAATGTAGTCTGGTGAAGCTGTAAAGACCTTAACAGGTCAATAGCATAGTCAGTTCTATCCAAAAATAAAAAAATAAAAAGTATGGTGCAGTATGGAGAAATTAAGCAAAAAAACCTTTGTGGGGCTATAAGGGCTATAAGGGCTTTAAAGACTATAGATATTTAATTTACAACAAAGCAGAGGTGTGCCATGTATGAATAGTTAGCTTAGGTTAGCTTACATAGGTCGCGAATTGCATATCCAAAGCCGAGGTGTGCCGCGCACCCTTGAGCTAGTTGTCAAAATAAAATCGGCTGAGTGCCTTAAGCGCTCGCCTTAGTAGTCCGGTGAAGCTGTCAAGACCTTGCTGGGTCAATAGCGCAGTCAGTTCGAAAAAAAAAAACAACAAATGCCGTTGATACTCCATTCCTTCTGTATACCTGGGCACGGGGCACAATGTCATAATAAATGGTAGAAAAAGAAAAATTACGTGCAACAATAAAAGTTTCTATGACAAGATTTACGATGCTTCTTTGACTTTGAAAGTCGCTTAAACTTATGGCGTCATATTAGCGAAGAGCGATCAGCATGTATTTGCCAAATAATATAAACATATATATTAAACATTTATTAACAACATTTTATAGGTAGGCTATCTGCTTCCTCTAGTCCTTTGGTACTGAAAAGAATGTCATGCCATGCTCTCGAGTAAATGAAGTAACTAATCCACTAATTTGCAGTATAATAACCTGTCAAATATTTAAATTGCATAGTCGGCTTCCTAGTCTGAAATTGAATGCGGTTGGCGTTATGAAATGCGATGCAATGGCCCAACTCACTGTGGTTTTCCAACTACCGTACCCGGTGTAATACCGTGTCGCGGTCTCAATCCACGATATTCGATGACATTTCTTCACTGAACACAGAAAAATTTATTGTGTTCGCGTCCAAGAGACCCTTCTGCGTTTAGCAGTGCAGTGGGCGGTGGCTTTTGATTTCATAATTCCTACTTATCTTTGTTGAAAGTGCGGTTTCGACTAATTCTTACTTAATCTTGTAGCTAATTTTAACATAAACATGGAGACACCATTTTAATTCTAAACCTATATAAATAATAATCAATTGCCAGTACGGCTGCACCTAATTCGCAAGGAAAATATTTGTTTTTTTATATCATAGGAGGCAAACGAACAGGTTACCTCATGTTAAGTGAACACCACCGTTCATAGACAGTTGCAACAGCCTGTGTTTGGGGGAGGGGTGAATAAGAAATAAGGAGTAGGGGATGGGAGCGGGAGGAGAGGGAGAGGAGGAGGGGAGGTGGTTTTCCGGCGCTCTCACTGACCGAACGAAACGCAACAATGCAAGCACTATTACTTTACGTCAGTTTTCTGTGAGAGGGTGGCTACCCTTTTTTTTAACCAGTAATAGATTTAGCGTCACTTTACCACCTCTAAAATAAAAATCTTACGGAAAAGTGTTAATATTGGGTTAGTAAATCACCATATACAAATGAGTGCGATATAGATAGTAGCGAGATCTTCAAAACTGTTGACGGATTGAAGTTGTCAGGTGCTATTTTATTTTGTTAGATGGTTGTACTGTAACAGAATGATCGGAATTATTTTCTTCGCTAGCATACCCATAACAGGCACTGTTTTAGCAGTACCGATAACATCGCATACACCTATCCCAAACTATACGTGATTTATTCTATAAGAACGCTATATCACGTGATAATTATTTGTTTCGTTCACATTATACATTAAAGTGTATTTAAGTATGAACGGTAATTAAATAAATTTTATACACAGAGCATTAGTGAAAACATAAGTGCGCTAGTTATATCTAACAGTTTAACCCGTCGGCTGATTTTTAGACACATATTTCAAAATGGCAAATCATGACTTTAAATATATAGGCAATTTATTTTAAACCATAATTTTACCTTATATAGCTTATTATTATTTAAGTTTTTCAAATTTTGTAATAAATACGTTTTTTTTTCTAACTTATGCTGTCAGTGCAACATGTCCAGCGCATTATAATGTCTACATTTGTTTCTATGGAGCTTAAATGTAGTCCGGTGAAGCTGTAAAGACCTTAACAGGTCAATAGCATAGCTCGACTGTATGTATTATTTTACTCTTACGTTCCAATTACCCTTTTTCATTCTACATTCAACAACGATATTAACCCTAATAAAATTCAAACTTAAAAAAATCAATGAACTATGGTCGAATGTCGACCACCGGGCGCCCACTAGTATATTGAAATATGTCAAACTGTGGCTTACTAGGAGGCTTAGTTTCTATAATCAGCCGCCTCTCTCACAATTTCTTAGAGACCGCTATTCAATGGACATTCCTTTAAGTGCGTTAAATGTTTTTTTAATGTAATGATGAGACCATGTTGGCATAAAAAAAGGAAATAGAAAGTATAACTGTAATAGTTATTTTTTTACACCAATCATCAAACGCACCAAACATAGCGCAGTCAGTTCGAAAAAAAAAAACAACAAATGCCGTTGATACTCCATTCCTTCTGTATACCTGGGCACGGGGCACAATGTCATAATAAATGGTAGAAAAAGAAAAATTACGTGCAACAATAAAAGTTTCTATGACAAGATTTACGATGCTTCTTTGACTTTGAAAGTCGCTTAAACTTATGGCGTCATATTAGCGAAGAGCGATCAGCATGTATTTGCCAAATAATATAAACATATATATTAAACACGGAGTTCGATTTTGTTAGGGTGACTATGATGATTATCATTTAGAGGTAATGTTATTTAGTTATGGGTTTTTGTTTCATACAGTCATTCTGGGGTTTGCAGTCATATAATACAAAAATCGCTAATCCTTATTCTTACTAATTCTTACGAATATTATAAATGTGAAAGTAAGTTTATTTGTTACGTTGTCACGCCGTCACTGCTAAACCGATTATCACGAATTTTACATATAGTTGTTCAGGTCTGTAGAAAAGGACAAAAAGTACCTTTTGTGCACAAAAAATGTACTGTTCTCGAGGCTTATATGAAATACTAGCCTCTGTTATAATAGTTACTTTGAGCTAACGATAACACGCAGCGGAAGCTCTCAAGAGGAAAAAAACCCAATTTTGAAACATTCTTCATTCGTGCTCCGCTCCTATTGATCTTAGCGTGATGATATATAGCCTATAACCTTCGTCGATAAATGAGCTTAAGTAACATAGTAACATAGCCTTATTGAAAATTGAAAATCTTTTTAAAATCGACTAATTCTTACTTAATCTTGTAGCTAATTTTAACATAAACATGGAGACACCATTTTAATTCTAAACCTATATAAATAATAATCAATTGCCAGTACGGCTGCACCTAATTCGCAAGGAAAATATTTGTTTTTTTATATCATAGGAGGCAAACGAACAGGTTACCTCATGTTAAGTGAACACCACCGTCCATAGACACTTGCAACAGCCTGTGTTTGGGGGAGGGGTGAATAAGAAATAAGGAGTAGGGGATGGGAGCGGGAGGAGAGGGAGAGGAGGAGGGGAGGTGGTTTTCCGGCGCTCTCACTGACCGAACGAAACGCAACAATGCAAGCACTATTACTTTACGTCAGTTTTCTGTGAGAGGGTGGCTACCCTTTTTTTTAACCAGTAATAGATTTAGCGTCACTTTACCACCTCTAAAATAAAAATCTTACGGAAAAGTGTTAATATTGGGTTAGTAAATCACCATATACAAATGAGTGCGATATAGATAGTAGCGAGATCTTCAAAACTGTTGACGGATTGAAGTTGTCAGGTGCTATTTTATTTTGTTAGATGGTTGTACTGTAACAGAATGATCGGAATTATTTTCTTCGCTAGCATACCCATAACAGGCACTGTTTTAGCAGTACCGATAACATCGCATACACCTATCCCAAACTATACGTGATTTATTCTATAAAAAATTGGCATAGTTAAAGTTTATATAGAGGAGAAGTGCAGAAAGCTATACATAGCTTTTATATAAAATGCATTAGAAGTACATTCAATTAATTAAAATATGTATTACTCACACTACTGCTTCAATTTTACACAACATATACAGACATGTAAATAAAAAAGATATTTTGACATCTGTCAATAAAGGACTTCAGAAAAGGTTGTGAAGGAGGTTGCTATGCTCGACTGTATGTATTATTTTACTCTTACGTTCCAATTACCCTTTTTCATTCTACATTCAACAACGATATTAACCCTAATAAAATTCAAACTTAAAAAAATCAATGAACTATGGTCGAATGTCGACCACCGGGCGCCCACTAGTATATTGAAATATGTCAAACTGTGGCTTACTAGGAGGCTTAGTTTCTATAATCAGCCGCCTCTCTCACAATTTCTTAGAGACCGCTATTCAATGGACATTCCTTTAAGTGCGTTAAATGTTTTTTTAATGTAATGATGAGACCATGTTGGCATAAAAAAAGGAAATAGAAAGTATAACTGTAATAGTTATTTTTTTACACCAATCATCAAACGCACCAAACATGGAACATCAAGTGAACAAATCAATCACTTTTGCCTCACGCGTCGTGATCAACAGCCGACTTTATTTTATTTAAGTTTTCGCGGAGTTCGATTTTGTTAGGGTGACTATGATGATTATCATTTAGAGGTAATGTTATTTAGTTATGGGTTTTTGTTTCATACAGTCATTCTGGGGTTTGCAGTCATATAATACAAAAATCGCTAATCCTTATTCTTACTAATTCTTACGAATATTATAAATGTGAAAGTAAGTTTATTTGTTACGTTGTCACGCCGTCACTGCTAAACCGATTATCACGAATTTTACATATAGTTGTTCAGGTCTGTAGAAAAGGACAAAAAGTACCTTTTGTGCACAAAAAATGTACTGTTCTCGAGGCTTATATGAAATACTAGCCTCTGTTATAATAGTTACTTTGAGCTAACGATAACACGCAGCGGAAGCTCTCAAGAGGAAAAAAACCCAATTTTGAAACATTCTTCATTCGTGCTCCGCTCCTATTGATCTTAGCGTGATGATATATAGCCTATAACCTTCGTCGATAAATGAGCTTAAGTAACATAGTAACATAGCCTTATTGAAAATTGAAAATCTTTTTAAAATTTGACAATTACTATCTTTGAGTAATACTATTTGAAGAAATTCTTCTATCTTCCAGTAAAAATCTCACCAAATTCAGTTGAGCCTTTTCAGATCGAACAAATAACAGACGCTTCAATTTAACTTGTAAGTATAGGTCTATAACTTCATAGTAATTTTAAACAGTTCATATCTTTGGGCGCTCTGTATATAGCCTTAAATTCGCACTTGCGTGTAATATGATTAAATGTTTAATACAAAACAGAATGTCTAAATCGGCATTATGCCTCTTAAAATTGTCTCGATTTTATAGATATAAAATAAAATGTACTTATTCGTGAATTTGTGTTGAACTACACAAATATTTGTGCGAAGATGTTATACTAAAATTATAGGCATAAAATGTTGGTAAGAGGATTAAAAATAAATATTTTTTAAAGTAAATACTTCATGGTCACCGTACTCTGATAAACAGAAGATTGAGCCATTTCATCGACGCCCGAGGTCCGCTATCTAGATCGAGCAAGATTTAGATTCTTCGCTAGCATACCCGTGCGAAGCCTGGGCAGGTAGCTAGTTAAATTAATAAACAAAACAGGCATCGTTTTAGCAGTGCCAATAACATCGCATACACCAATCCAAACTGTATGTGATTTATTCTATAAAATAAAGAACGAGGAAGCATATCAAGTAAGTAAGTATATCATATTTCAATATTTTCAATTATGTTTGCTATCTTGTCTTTTTCCAATATCTTAATTTTAGTATTCATAAATTAGTTTATTTTCACTTTTGTTCGTTTATTCTTATTCTATTTTTTTTTCTCTAAGTTTAATGTTTTGCAGTATTTACTATTATATAATTTAATTTTTTTATTATTATTATTAATAGTGTAAGTTAAGTTAAGTTTCTATGTGATAAAGCGTTTTAGGTCTTCAGTTTAGTTTACAATTTTTTTATTATTGTTATTGTGTTATCGTTCTTGACTGTTGACTGTTGCATATCCACATGTAAATAAATAAATATCGTGGTAACCATAAGTACCATGTCAAGTGGGTCTTACTGCATAAAGGCTATTATAGGGCGGATCAATATGTGACCGCTGTTGACGTATGGAAATGACGACTCTCTCTGTGCATCCACCAAAAACGAATGTAACTGTATATGTCTATAAAAGTATGTTATGCTATGTTATGTATAATGGAAAGATAAACCAGGGGGCCTAGCCAAGTTACTTATCTACAACCGCTAACACCAGTAGAAAATAGAAATATGTATGGAGATGACATATCTGAACGCTATATCACGTGATAATTATTTGTTTTGATCGAGTGTCTTGCCGGTTCTTCTCGATGACTGGGTTGTTTTCCGAACCGGTAGTAATTTTGACGTTCATAAGTGCCTTCTTAGGGTCTAAATTGAATAATGAATTTATGATTTTGTGGTCCGCTCAAAACCTATGATGCTTCAAATGTTATTAGCCGCTTCTGTCACATTTCCTTAGTGACTGCTATAAACATCTTTCAATGGACGTTCCTTTAAGTGCGTTAAATCTTTATTTAATGTAATGATGAGACTATGTTCGTATCAAAAAGCAAATAGAAAGTATAATTGTAATAGTTATTTTTTTACACGAATCATCGAAGGCACCTAAGATGGAACATCAAGTGAACAAATCAATCACTTTTGCCTCACGCGTCGTGATCAACAGCCGATGTTATTTTATTTAAGTTTTCGCGGAGTTCGATTTTGTTAGGGTGACTATGATTATTATCAATTATAGTTAACGTCGATTTAGTTATGAGTTTTTGTTTCACACAATCATTCTGGGGAATAAAGTTATACATTTAAAAAATTACAAATCCTTATCCTTACTAAATTGCTAGTAATTTTTTATTTTATAAATGTGAAACTGTGTTTGTTACGCTTTTACGTCTTAACTTAAACCGATCGTCATGGTATTTTGCATATAGTTTGTCAGGTCTGTAGCAAGGGACATAGAGTACCTTTTTTACACAAAAAAATTAACTGTATGTAAAGTCGATTTACGGACGATGATTCTACGTGATAACGATTATAATTTCATCATTAATAACTAACCGTTACTGCCCTTTTATAGATTTTGTTTTACTTTTTTTAAATTTGAGAATTACTATATAGATAGATATAAACAAAGATTTCAGTTATAATATATGAAAAGTCCTCAATCTCATAGTAAAAATCTCGTCAAATTTTGGTAGATCCTTTTTAGAGATTAAACAAATAATTAATACTTCAATTTAATTTATAACTTTAGATTTTATTTGTTAGTAATTTTAAAACGTTACATAGTACAGTCCAACCTTACAATCCAGCCAAAACCTTAATGCGAAACAAATTTTTTAAATATTATTATAGCAATCTAAAATTGGCATTATATTTACACATAATATATTACTTATTGTGTTTTGCGCAACTGTACTATATAATAAACAAAAAATGTTGTAAGAGGATTAAAAATAAATATTTTTTAAAGTAAATACTTCATGGTCACCGTACTCTGATAAACAGAAGATTGAGCCATTTCATCGACGCCCGAGGTCCGCTATCTAGATCGACGTCTTCTTCTTATTGTTTCGCGTTTTATTTCGATGCTGGCCCACCACTTATTATGAATTAGAGCCGCTTTTATGTGAGTTGTAATTAGTACGCCGGGTGGTAATTCGATTCCTTTTCGAAGTCGAGTGAGCAGATGGTCTGCACGGCTTTTATAGCGTCACTTGTACTGCATTTATGTATAGAGATCTGCAGAATTACAGCACGTTTTTGAGATAAATGTATAATTTAAACGAATCCAAATTAATTTGATTGCAATTCATATAAAATAATGCCATAAAGAATACTCCATTCCCGTCCCGTTAATTACGGAAAAAGATTGTAATGAATTATTGAATTGTAAAGAGTGTTTCAACATTTCTGAATCATGTGTTACGTACAAGAAATCTAAATAAAAACTAGCTTTTTGGATGACACTATGTATCCTCAAAGGAAAACCATAAATTTTATGAGTATAAGATGTCATGTAATTATATTTTGTCCTAAGTCCGAAACTCTTACTCTATATGAAATTAAGTACCTACATAAAGAAATCAGTAAAAGTATCAGTTGTATAATGAATCCCTTATTTTAAACACTTAGATTTCAATTTGGCGAATGCTAGGTGTTTATTTATTCATAAGTAAGTTATTATACTGATTTTTAAGTTAATAGGTGAAGTTTTTTTTTGTCTCGAAACTAACATTGTTTATGTTATCCTTGTAGATCTTATTTTCGGTTAAGATTTTGCATGTAAATTTATAATACCAACTTGCCGGGTGTTTTTCGACGCTCATATACTCAGGCGTGAAGATACCGTTCGAATTAAAATGACCTTCAATCACCCTAATAAATCCCTGCAATTGACACCGTAATCCAATTCTCTCCTCACTTCAAATCTTGGACCTTTTATCAAAAGATCCGAAAGGAAATCGTTACCATTTTCCAATTACATATAATTTAAACAATTTTCGATTCTATCGATACGTTAATAAGAGTTATACAATAGCATATGTATGTTGGCAAGTTAGATGAGAGAAGCCGAATCGAATCGGTACGAAATCGGGCTTAGTGTCAACACTTCACGGATGATGCCAGGTTAATGAGGGCATAGAGGCACAATGCGTCGGCGCGACCCTTTGTTGTTAAGAACAAAGTTACACGGTACTCTCGGCGCGTTTCCTTGAAATACACTAAGTGAATCACTATTATGTCTTTCTTCCTATGATTTAACATAAACGTCACAGATTACAATTATCACAGTCTTTGGTTCATACACGTTAATTACAATGCAATCACAGTAAGTTTACATTATACTCTATGTCTCTCAATGACAATGAAGCTTCCTATTTGTGAATACTAGCTAGTGCCTGTGACTTTATACTTGAGAAAATGTTTTAGTCTTTCATAGGAATTTCGTGTTTTAAATTGTTTTTTTTTTTTTGTTACCTTTATAATTTCAACGATTTTGATTGTTGCTATCCATCTCCTATGTCCTAGGATCTATGAGAAAGTATAATAATATGTAGTTTAGATAAGGCTAATAATCATAAGCAAAGGTCCTTTTTCTCTCTGTAAAAGTCACGTCAAAATGAATTCAGCCGTTTCAGAAACTATCACGTACCAACAACAAACATTTAAATTTATATGTTTACATTATAACCATAATTTTTCTATGAACTTAAATATACAAAGTAAACAAAGCGATGTTAAAAACGAATTAGATAATTGTTAACCAACTTACCTATTTAAGAAGCAGGCAAACAATATTTATTAATTTAATTCCCAAGGGTATCAATGTATAACATCGAATAAGAAATTAAACTCCCGTTCAATGTTAGTCCATTTGTTATTTATACTGTACAAAAACAAATGCTAATTTTCTATAAGAACCGAATACTTAACCCTTAAACCTGAGAGCGGAACACAAGTCGTATCAAACTTGAATACAACAAAGGCACACTAATTACTCCGCGGATCTCCCGGTGAAATTAATCAATCGCCTCTCGGGAGTGTACCTGCCTAATATAAACGTTGTATGGCGGTGCGCTTTGATGTTTCTGTGCTCTCCAATTAGCGGTCGCGCCGCCGCCTTTGGCGACCGCCGGCCGCTCGGCGCTATCTCGCTCGCACTGTCTGTTTTCTCACCCACACGCTCCGCCTCGCAGCCTCCGCGTGGGTGCCCTTGCGCGTGTTTGTTGGCCGTTCGATCTAATTTTTTAATCGATTTTATGTGTTTCGGTGTTGATTTATCTAAAGTAGTTGGACTACGCGCTTACGTTATTAGATAGAGTCTGTTTCGTAATTTCTAATATTTCAATTGCCTATGTGTTTTAAATATTTCAATTATAATTACGAATATATTAGATTGTGTCTCTAACAACACCATTATATTCGATTATAAGATGATTATAATTCAGATACATTTGAAAAGATTTTCATTTGAATTCACATTGTATTACTATAAGATTTTAATTATTGAATACATAACAGACGTACTAATTTCCTAAATACATTTCAGTATTAATATAATGATTAGTGTTCATTATTAAGTACAGTTTGTAAGCACTCGATTGTTTGGCGAAGGGTCTCTGTCCGAAGGAATAATTACCATGTGAAACGTCGAGAAATGCACCGTATTACGCATGTCCTTTTATGCATATATCATCAACATTTATAAATAAATCTGTATATTTGGAAAACTATTTTAGAAAATCAAATAGTGCATAAGCGTCAAGAAAATTTAAATCCGTTGTTACCAATTTTAATTTAATATTAAATCTATTTGATAAGTTGTGAATTTTTTTTTGTTAAATAATAAAACATTCTCCTTATAATTATTGAAAGACTCAGGCGTGAAGATACCGTTCGAATTAAAATGACCTTCAATCACCCTAATAAATCCCTGCAATTGACACCGTAATCCAATTCTCTCCTCACTTCAAATCTTGGACCTTTTATCAAAAGATCCGAAAGGAAATCGTTACCATTTTCCAATTACATATAATTTAAACAATTTTCGATTCTATCGATACGTTAATAAGAGTTATACAATAGCATATGTATGTTGGCAAGTTAGATGAGAGAAGCCGAATCGAATCGGTACGAAATCGGGCTTAGTGTCAACACTTCACGGATGATGCCAGGTTAATGAGGGCATAGAGGCACAATGCGTCGGCGCGACCCTTTGTTGTTAAGAACAAAGTTACACGGTACTCTCGGCGCGTTTCCTTGAAATACACTAAGTGAATCACTATTATGTCTTTCTTCCTATGATTTAACATAAACGTCACAGATTACAATTATCACAGTCTTTGGTTCATACACGTTAATTACAATGCAATCACAGTAAGTTTACATTATACTCTATGTCTCTCAATGACAATGAAGCTTCCTATTTGTGAATACTAGCTAGTGCCTGTGACTTTATACTTGAGAAAATGTTTTAGTCTTTCATAGGAATTTCGTGTTTTAAATTGTTTTTTTTTTTTTGTTACCTTTATAATTTCAACGATTTTGATTATTGCTGTCCATCTCCTATGTCCTAGGATCTATGAGAAAGTATAATAATATGTAGTTTATATAAGGCTAATATCATAGGTAAAGGTCCTTCTTCTCCTTGTAAAAGTCACGTCAAAATGAATTCAGCCGTTTCAGAAACTATCACGTACCAACAACAAACATTTAAATTTATATGTTTACATTATAACCATAATTTTTCTATGAACTTAAATATACAAAGTAAACAAAGCGATGTTAAAAACGAATTAGATAATTGTTAACCAACTTACCTATTTAAGAAGCAGGCAAACAATATTTATTAATTTAATTCCCAAGGGTATCAATGTATAACATCGAATAAGAAATTAAACTCCCGTTCAATGTTAGTCCATTTGTTATTTATACTGTACAAAAACAAATGCTAATTTTCTATAAGAACCGAATACTTAACCCTTAAACCTGAGAGCGGAACACAAGTCGTATCAAACTTGAATACAACAAAGGCACACTAATTACTCCGCGGATCTCCCGGTGAAATTAATCAATCGCCTCTCGGGAGTGTACCTGCCTAATATAAACGTTGTATGGCGGTGCGCTTTGATGTTTCTGTGCTCTCCAATTAGCGGTCGCGCCGCCGCCTTTGGCGACCGCCGGCCGCTCGGCGCTGTCTCGCTTGCACTCTCTGTTTTCTCACCCACACGCTCCGCCTCGCAGCCTCCGCGTGGGTGCCCTTGCGCGTGTTTGTTGGCCGTTCGATCTAATTTTTTAATCGATTTTATGTGTTTCGGTGTTGATTTATCTAAAGTAGTTGGACTACGCGCTTACGTTATTAGATAGAGTCTGTTTCGTAATTTCTAATATTTCAATTGCCTATGTGTTTTAAATATATTTTAATTATAATTACGAATATATTAGATTGTGTCTCTAACAACACCATTATATTCGATTATAAGATGATTATAATTAAATTAAGATACATTTGAATTCACATTGTATTACTCTATAAGATTGTAATTATTGAATACATAACAGACGTACTAATTTCCTAAATACATTTCAGTATTAATATAATGATTAGTGTTCATTATTAAGTACAGTTTGTAAGCACTCGATTGTTTGGCGAAGGGTCTCTATCCGAAGGAATAATTACCATCACCATATATCATCAACATTTATAAATAAATCTGTATATTTGGAAAACTATTTTAGAAAATCAAATAGTGCATAAGCGTCAAGAAAATTAAATCCATTGTTACCAATTTTAATTTAATATTAAATCTATTTGATAAGTTGTGAATTTTTTTTTGTTAAATAATAAAACATTCTCCTTATAATTATTGAAAGACATAGCAATGGATGTAATGCAATTAAAGGTCCTTGATTTAATGTCCCGCATGTACTTTTACTTATTGATTTTAATCGATCTCTGAATGTTCGATGTATCTCGATATATTACCGATTAAACCAATTATGAGGAAGTAAATTAAATAAGAAATATTTTAAGATACAGTGCGTATTGTCTGCAATTGATAAATAATGGCATTTACTGACAAACAATTAAGTTAGTCATAAAATAATTCATAATAAAACATGAAGTATATAGTAATAAGTATCTAATTAAATTTATCCGATACGAAATATATATAAGGGTTGTTGAGGTATGTATGCTTGGTACACATATATGTTTCAACAACTCATATATGTATGAATAGTTAGCTTAGGTTAGCTCACATAGGTCGCGAATTGCATGTATCAGGCAACAGCCAAAGCCGAGGTGTGCCGCGCACCCTTGAGCTAGTTGTCAAAGTAAAATCGGCTGAGTGCCTTAAGCGCTCGCCTTAGTAGTCCGGTGAAGCTGTTAAGACCTTGCTTGGTCAATAGCGTAGTCAGTTCGAAAAAAAATCTAATTAAAAAGAGTTCAACGCGTTCTCAAAAGTGACAACTTTATATCAAAACGAATGTATGTATTTAAAACTGTCACATAAGTTTAAAAACACTGATAAGTAACAAATAAAATCGTATAACCTCTCAATATTAAGATTGTTCTGAAGGCCACCTCCAGTCCCTACAATAAATCTTTACGACGCGCGGTATCACTTTTATTTTGCATAAATAAAAATTAAATTATGAACAGCCCTTTGCATCGCCCGGTAGCCGCCAGATAATATTGTAACCAATAACAAAATAAATTAAAGAAAAAAACGTGTAAATGGTAAGAGAAAAAAGGATGCTATCAAAGAGTTGCCGCGGTCACGTACTAGCTGGTTATGACGAAAGCAGCGGGAGCCGGCCGCTTTGGCCTCAACGGGGAAATTAAAAAACTATAAAGAGATTCCAAATCGGTAAGAATGCCAGATTTAAATTAGGAATAATAGAAAAGTTGAACGAATTTGCTAATCTATTGTTAACGCTCGGTATTGGTTAATTAACTATTTTTTGTTATGTTCAAAAATAAATATCTAGATTTCATTTAAATTTTAAATATGCTGATACATACTTTCGTGAATGTAGAGTATTCAATTACTGAATAATTATGTTTTACAAGCCCTAGAACTTCTTTAAGTAGAGGTTTTATTATGAAATATACAATGTAATCGCACAGTCATTACTAATAAGAAAATCCATTGTGAGTGTCAACAATTTTTACTGTAATTCAGATATGAGTGTATTAAGATTGATAGCTTAATGCTTGTGTTTGTGAGTCAGTGTTCATTGATGTACATTCCAGCGTGAGTCGACCGCCCCCGGCTCGCGGCTCGACCTAACACCGTGATTCGGCCATTCACGACGACCGATGGGTCCACGTTCGGTGTTGTTGTCCATTGGTGTCGACACGTAATACCGATTATGTTATATAATACTCAGTTATAGATAATTTTTATTTTGTATATTTGCTCCACGACAGTGCAACGGCACTGCTGTTTATTTTATCTATACTATAATAATTAATAATATTATAAAGAGGTAAAGTTTGTGAGTTTGTGACGTTGTAAGGGGTAATCTCAGAAACTACTGGTCCGATTTGGAAAATTCTTTCAGTGTTATATAGCTCATTTCTCAGGGAAGGTTATAGGCTATATATCATCACGCTAAGACCCATAGGAGCGGAGCAGCAATGAAGAATGTTGCAAAATCTGGGTATTTTTTTCTTTTCAGAGCTTCCGCTGCGTTTTAGTACAGAAGTCACGAAGGCACGGGTCGGCTAGTCTAATATAAATAAAAATCACTTTTCGAATTTAAGTAAACGAATCATTTCAGTTTTTGGCTATTTCTTGTTTCGTTGTGTTTGTAATTGTCAGGAAGAAAAAAGTAAAAATCTAGGACTCAAAAGTTTCCATACAACAATTCAGACAGTGAGTGAGGTCGAATATAGTAAGAAAATCTTCAAAAATATTGATACAGTTGACAGATTGGCGTTCAATTGCGATTTTATTTCATTACATGGTTTTACTGTAAAGGGAAGATTTGTGTCATTTTCTTCTCTGAATGTTCGATGTATCTCGATATATTACCGATTAAACCAATTATGAGGAAGTAAATTAAATAAGAAATATTTTAAGATACAGTGCGTATTGTCTGCAATTGATAAATAATGGCATATACTAACAAACAATTAAGTTAGTCATAAAATAATTCATAATAAAACATGAAGAATATAGTAAAAAGTATCTAATTAAAAAGATTTCAACGCGTTCTCAAAAGTGACAACTTTATATCAAAATGAATGTATGTATTTAAAACTGTCACATAAGTGGAGCTCTGACTAACTGCGTCCTAAAATGTGAAAGTCAGTTTTTTGTTTATTTGTTACACTTTCACGCCTTAACTACTTAACCGATAACCATAAAATTTTGCATACACACTGTTGGGAGCACAGAAAAATGACTAGGATACCTTTCATCCAGACAAAATATATTGTTCTCAAATCTTCATTAATGCAAGTGAAGCCGCGAATGAAAGCTAGAATTGCATATAGCGATGCTAACAAATGTAATAATAATAATAATAATAAAACTCTTTATTGCACACACGTTGAAAATATACAAAATTAGTCATCAGTTTCCAATATGTGTACGTACAGTTAGGCGGCCTTATCGCTTAGAGCGATCTCTTCGAGGCAAACCTTAAGGAGACATTTTATTTTCATAACTGCCGGGATGCTATCAAAGAGTTGCCGCGGTCACGTACTAGCTGGTTATGACGAAAGCAGCGGGAGCCGGCCGCTTTGGCCTCAACGGGGAAATTAAAAAACTATAAAGAGATTCCAAATCGGTAAGAATGTAAGATTTAAATTAGGAATAATAGAAAACTTGAACGAATTCGCTAATCTATTGTTAACGCTCGGTATTGGTTAATTAACAATTTTTTGTTATGTTCAAAAATAAATATCTAGATAGCATTTAAATTTTAAATATGCTGATACATACTTTCGTGAATGTAGAGTATTCAATTACTGAATAATTATGTTTTACAAGCCCTAGAACTTCTTTAAGTAGAGGTTTTATTATGAAATATACAATGTAATCGCACAGTCATTACTAATAAGAAAATCCATTGTGAGTGTCAACAATTTTTACTGTAATTCAGATATGAGTGTATTAAGATTGATAGCTTAATGCTTGTGTTTGTGAGTCAGTGTTCATTGATGTACATTCCAGCGTGAGTCGACCGCCCCCGGCTCGCGGCTCGACCTAACACCATGATGCGGCCATTCACGACGACCGATGGGTCCACGTTCGACGTTGTTGTCCACTGGTGTCGACACGTAATACCGATTATGTTATATAATACTCAGTTATAGATAATTTTTATTTTGTATATTTGCTCCACGACAGTGCAACGGCACTGCTGTTTATTTTATCTATACTATAATAATTAATAATATTATAAAGAGGTAAAGTTTGTGAGTTTGTGACGTTGTAAGGCTAATATTATAAAGAGGTAGAGTTTGTGAGTTTGTGACGTTGTAAGGGGTAATCTCAGGAACTACTGGTCCGATTTGGAAAATTCTTTCAGTGTTATATAGCTCATTTCTCAGGGAAGGTTATAGGCTATATATCATCACGCTAAGACCCATAGGAGCGGAGCAGCAATGAAGAATGTTGCAAAATCTGGGTATTTTTTTCTTTTCAGAGCTTCCGCTGCGTTTTAGTACAGAAGTCACGAAGGCACGGGTCGGCTAGTCTAATATAAATAAAAATCACTTTTCGAATTTAAGTAAACGAATCATTTCAGTTTTTGGCTATTTCTTGTTTCGTTGTGTTTGTAATTGTCAGGAAGAAAAAAGTAAAAATCTAGGACTCAAAAGTTTCCATACAACAATTCAGACAGTGAGTGAGGTCGAATATAGTAAGAAAATCTTCAAAAATATTGATACAGTTGACAGATTGGCGTTCAATTGCGATTTTATTTCATTACATGGTTTTACTGTAAAGGGAAGATTTGTGTCATTTTCTTCGTTAGTATAAAGGCAGAGTCGGTAGCTAGTTTGAAAAGAAAACATTTATCATATTTGTTTACACTGCCCCTATAGCATAATTAGAAATAGCTTCAAGCTAAATAATAACAACCATTGCTAAAAATTGGTGATAATATAGTTATTTTAAAATATATAGTAGAAAAGTACGCCACTTTTCGTACGCCACTTGGAGCTCTGACTAACTGCGTCCTAAAATGTGAAAGTCAGTTTTTTGTTTATTTGTTACACTTTCACGCCTTAACTACTTAACCGATAACCATAAAATTTTGCATACACACTGTTGGGAGCACAGAAAAATGACTAGGATACCTTTCATCCAGACAAAATATATTGTTCTCAAATCTTCATTAATGCAAGTGAAGCCGCGAATGAAAGCTAGAATTGCATATAGCGATGCTAACAAATGTAATAATAATAATAATAATAAAACTCTTTATTGCACACACGTTGAAAATATACAAAATTAGTCATCAGTTTCCAATATGTGTACGTACAGTTAGGCGGCCTTATCGCTTAGAGCGATCTCTTCGAAAAAAACGTGTAAATGGTAAGAGAAAAAAGGATGCTATCAAAGAGTTGCCGCGGTCACGTACTAGCTGGTTATGACGAAAGCAGCGGGAGCCGGCCGCTTTGGCCTCAACGGGGAAATTAAAAAACTATAAAGAGATTCCAAATCGGTAAGAATGCCAGATTTAAATTAGGAATAATAGAAAAGTTGAACGAATTTGCTAATCTATTGTTAACGCTCGGTATTGGTTAATTAACTATTTTTTGTTATGTTCAAAAATAAATATCTAGATTTCATTTAAATTTTAAATATGCTGATACATACTTTCGTGAATGTAGAGTATTCAATTACTGAATAATTATGTTTTACAAGCCCTAGAACTTCTTTAAGTAGAGGTTTTATTATGAAATATACAATGTAATCGCACAGTCATTACTAATAAGAAAATCCATTGTGAGTGTCAACAATTTTTACTGTAATTCAGATATGAGTGTATTAAGATTGATAGCTTAATGCTTGTGTTTGTGAGTCAGTGTTCATTGATGTACATTCCAGCGTGAGTCGACCGCCCCCGGCTCGCGGCTCGACCTAACACCGTGATTCGGCCATTCACGACGACCGATGGGTCCACGTTCGGTGTTGTTGTCCATTGGTGTCGACACGTAATACCGATTATGTTATATAATACTCAGTTATAGATAATTTTTATTTTGTATATTTGCTCCACGACAGTGCAACGGCACTGCTGTTTATTTTATCTAATACTAGCGGTCACGGCAGACGTTGTCCCGCCCTGATTATAAAAAAAATCCTTGACAAAATTGATTATATACGAAAACCTTCCTCATGAATCACTTTATCCACTGGTGAAAACCGCATGAAAATCCGTTCAGTAGTTTTTGAGTTTATCGCGAACAGACAGACAGACAGACGCGGTAGGGGACTTTATTTTATACTATGTAATGATAAATAAAAAACAATCGAATGTAAGGTGAATGAAATGGATCACTTCAGTATTTGGCTATTTCTTATTTTGTTGTGTTTGTAATTGTTACGAAGGAAAAAGAAAAAAAGAGAAAAAGGTAAAAATCTAGGAATCAAAAGTTTCCATACAACAATTCAGGCAGTAAGTGAGGTCGAATATAGTAAGGTAATCTTCAAAAATGTTGATATAATTGACGTTCAGTTGCCATTTTATTTCATTACATGGTTTTACTGTAAAGGGAAGATTTAGTGTCATTTTCTTCGTTGGTATAACAGTGCAAAGGCAGAGCCGGTAGCTAGCTCAAAAATAACATCATATTTGTTTACAATGTTGCATATATATATATAGATAGCATAATTAGAAATAGCTTCATGGTAAATAATAACTTTTTTTTTCGAACTGACTACGCTTTTGATCTATCAAGGTCTTAACAGCTTCACCGGATTACAAATAATAACAAGCATTGGTAAAAATTGGTGATAATATAGATTTTTTAAACATGACGCAGAAAAATGCTTTTTGTACGCCACTTTGACCTCCGACTGACTGCATCTTAAAATGCGAAAGTCAGTTTTTTGTTTATTTATTACACTTTCACGCCTTAACTACTTAACCGATAACAATAAATTTTGCATACACATTGTTGGGAGCACAGAAAAATGACTAGGATACCTTTCATCCAGACAAAATATATTGTTCTCAAATCTTCATTAATGCAAGTGAAGCCGCGAATGAAAGCTAGAATTGCATATAGCGATGCTAACAAATGTAATAATAATAATAATAATAAAACTCTTTATTGCACACACGTTGAAAATATACAAAATTAGTCATCAGTTTCCAATATGTGTACGTACAGTTAGGCGGCCTTATCGCTTAGAGCGATCTCTTCGAGGCAAACCTTAAGGAGACATTTTATTTTCATAACTGCCGGGTGGCAATATAAATAGACAAAAAAAAATGTATATACTATTTTTTTAATTTATATTAATTAATTTATAGTTCCCACAACAAACCTTTTTCTTCTTTTGTTTCATACTTTATTAATATTGAGAAACAATATACTGCTTCACAATAACTATAAATAAATGCTTGTCCTTCAATTGTACTTTGGTGAGCAATGAAGAATAACTATACAATAATATTATTAAATGCCAATTTTAATAGAATAAACGATTGTATTCATCGTGAGTTCATGCCTATAGTATATATGTTAAAAATGTAGATTTTTATTTCTATAACTTAAAATTAAAGGTCGAACTGATGTGAATATCTGATAAGGATCTTATAAGTTGTAGTACGCAACGTGTCGATGAATTCCGTTCCGACACGGTCGTACAATGGTGAAGCGCGCGTTGCTTTGTGAATCGCCGCCGCTATTAAAGTGCGATTAGCCGGACGCCGCGCTCGGCCCCCGAGACCACGCGGCTCCCACTTTCGATTTTCAAACTGTCTAAATTCGACCTTTTGTTGCATTCGATACTTATCGTGACAAGAAAAGTCAGAAACGTTACGGTGTAACTTATGCTTCTTTTAATTATAGATATAAGCTGAAATAAGTTATTAATTACTAAGATAAATCACTTTTTTTAATATATCATAGGAGGAAAACGAACTCGTGGGTCACCTGATTTTAAGTGATCACCACCGTCCATAGACACTTGTAATACCACAGGAGTCGCAAGTGCGTTGCCGGCCTGTGTTTGGGAGAGGGAGGAGAGGGAGAGGGGATGGGGAAGGGGGAAGGGAAGTGGGCCTCCAGCGCTCTCACTGACCGAACGAAACGCAACAATGCAAGCACTGTTACTTCACGTCGGTTTTCTGCGAGAGGTAGCCCTCCCCCGGGGGAGCCGATGCTGAAATATAATAGCTTCTGCATGGCTCTACCACTTACAAACTTAACACATTAGTATTTTAAACTTAAAATATTGATAGAAAATTTAATTTTTTGTATCGTTAACTCATTCCAACCTAATATTTATAACAGCTTCTTATAACTTCCAAAGAAAGGGGCCGTTCAAATACTACGTATATTGTGCATAAGTGAAGTGAATGGAAAATAATACCCCAGACCATGAATTCTGAGATCCCACAAAAACTCCATGGAAATTCCTAACAAGATGGCCACCATCTTCTTAGTTCATTGTAATTATATCAAGAAAATTGTAATATTGATACTCACTTGACAATGGCAGTAATAGTCTACTAGAAGACCGGTTGCCAAAAATAAAATAGAAGAAGAACTTGTAATACTATTAACTACTCGACAATGGCAGTAATCATCGAAAAGATTGGTTGCCAAAAATAAAGATTAAAAAAAATCGGTTGTATTTTTTTATATTTTACTAGCGGACCTGGCGGACGTTGTCCTGCCTTGATAATGAAAAAAAATCCTAAAAGTCAACCACAGCACCACCTACCGGGTCCAATTGTGAATCTAAATCATTCTCGGATCCAGTGGAACACGCACACAAAATTTCATCAAAATCGGTCCAGACGTTTAGGAGGAGTTCAGTGACATACACACGTACAGAAGAAATTTATATACAACGTTAAAGGAATTAAATTATAGCCAATTCTATTATAACCAAAAAGTTGTAGATACGTAACCCACATGATATTTTCACAAAACAATTGCCGTGATAACGCACACATACGTAAAGTAATATTGTAATGCCACATTCTCTTAGATAAAATGCGGAAGTAAGATGGCATATTATCAATATGGTGTAAATGGTGTAAAATAAATAGTTATATGTTGCTTAGATACAGGCGGACTGACGGGGCATATAAAAAAAAAAATGGACATTATATCACCCATATTTTTCTCTTTTCCATATGATTATTCAGACATTTGCTTCATAGAAACCTTGTCGTGATATTTACTAGCGAAACATAAAATAATTAGCCAAATAGTTTCAGGCGTTCTGAAGTAATAAATTCGGTAATTGATTTTTATATATATAAAAGACAATAATAGCGTTACAATATGTAAATATATTTAAATTTCAAGTAGTGGATATCATCAATTTGCGGCTAGAGGGAAAGGTTCCGAAAAGGTTTTTTTTTTGCTCGAACTGGTTACGCTATTGACCTGGCAAGATCTTTACAGCTTCACTGGACTACTAAGCAGCCAATTGCTTGGACTGGCATGATTACACAATATCGCGAACCTAACTAATTATTCATGCTGTAGTCCAGTGAAGCTGTTAAGGCTTTGCTAGTCCAATAGCGTAGTCAGTTCGAAAAAAAAAATTCATACATATAAGAATTAGTGAGACACGTGTACCAGCATGTGTACCTCAGGAACTCAGACGCCCAAAAAGCTAATCACATTGTCGCGTTATATGTTTAGGTATGCTGAACGCTTAGTCTGACTGAAGTTTTTTTTTTCGTTATTTACGATATAATGTCCGGTTATTTTACGACGGCTTTAGAGAATATGATACAACTAATTCGATGTAATTTAATAACCTTTTTCATACTTCGATGGAATTAACAGTTTTACGGTGATTTATTAACTGTGTTCAGTTTCTTACGTGTGTTAAAATCATATATTGCTTCTATCTCGAAATACGCGATATAGAGTTTAACGTTTCTTTTAACAAAATTATTAATCAAGCTTAAAATTCAATTATAATCCATGTGTTCATCATATCAGCCTGTGAGAAATCCACTGCAGGACCATATAAGCATGTTCGCGAAGGAAGACATAATCACCACGCCAGCCCACGACGTATTGGCAATTTAAGACTGAGAAGTTTACAGTTCTTTATTTTCCCACATACCACCGTACTACAAGAACATTTCTCAGGTTCAGGTCTCCCCGACGATGTTTTCCTTCACCGTCAGTCGATAGTGTTACCGATTTAACTCAGTAAATGTACGTGAATTCCGAAATATACGTTGATATATACGGGGTTCGAATCTACGGACACTACGACTTAAATATTTAATTTGCATACATTTAGATCTAGTTATATGATAATAAAGTAATGTGTTTCAAGGAATCATTTAATAAAGTATGTATGTAAAAGAATATACATTTCGTTAACCTTGGATCGATGAATTTCAATACTGTCCCACTGATTTACCATGGAATATTCTTTCACGGAGTTCTTTTTTCGAACTGACTACGTTATTTACCTAGTAAGGTCTTAGCAGCTTCACCGGACTACTAAGGCTAGCGCTTAAGTCACTCAGCCTTGGGCAGTTCCCTAATACATGCAATTCGCGACCTAACCTAAGCTAACTATTCATACATATATACATTGTTAAAACATATATGTGTACCAAGCATACATATCTCAACAACTCTTATATATATTTCGTATCGGATAATTTTCTAAACTCTTTTAGTTTAATAAGGGAAATAAAATAATACCCTTCCACTTGCATATGTAAGCGTGTATGCGTGCACGTGTGTGGAGGTGATATGTGTAATGTTGTCGCAGTGATGTAAGATTTGTCACTGTGTCACTGTACTTTGTGTCACTGTATCGCGCGAGCAGGGTACTCAAGGGCTCCACGCCGAGGAAACGGACCTAGGCTTGAGCCGCTGCTGAGGGGGTCCTAATCTGGTTTCTTTCACAGAGATTGTTATGCTATTACACTATTACTCAGCAGTAGCTGGCGGTAGGGTTCATTTAAATTTTACTAAGTTTTATTTTGTAATTTAACCAGAAGTTATTGCAAACCTAATGCGACTAAAATTAATAACTGTTTAATTTAAATTATTAAATCAAATGAGTTATCTTGCAAATCAGTGAGTTATAAGCGGCCAGTTGATAAATTACTTTATTGTTACTAAGCTTTAAACTTAAGATTTGAAAATACGCGTCGTAAATGTACGGAGTTTATTGGTTTTTATAATTTGTTCTAATCGGTCAATTGCGTAATGCGACTGATATTTTTATTGGTACTTTGTGAGTGAAGAATATGTTTTTTTTATTGATGGTACTGTAATTATACGATTCCACGTTGAACGTGGTTTTTTATGGCACTGTTAAAACGGAAATCGTATAAACTGTTATTAGAGTTTTGGTATTTTGTTGTGAAGTATTATTTTCCTGCTACAAGGCGATTATTAAAAACTAGCTACCCACCTCGGCTACGTACGGGTGTATTGATGAAGAAAATGAAACCAAATTGAATCCTTTTAGTACGACTGTGTAATGAATTAAAATGGTAACTGAAGGTCAAGCTGTCAATTCAATCAATAATTTGATAGAAAATACTGCCTTCTATTTTACTGACTCAGTCACGTTTTATATGGTAGGCGGTGGTAGAGCTACGTTGAGGCTATTACTGGTTTCAGCATAAATGGGCCGGCTCGCCCGGGGTAGTACTACCCTCTCACAGAAAACCGACGTGAAGTAACAGTGCTTGCATTGTTGCGTTTCGTTCGGTCAGTGAGAGCGCTGGAGGCCCACTTTCCCTCCCCTTACTCCCTCCCTCCCCCAAGACAGGTTAGCAACACCCCTGGTATTGCAAGTGTCTATGGATGGTGGTGATCACTAAACATCAGGTGACCCATCGGTCCGTTTGCCTCCTATGATATAAAAAAAAAAATGGACATTATATCACCCATATTTTTCTCTTTTCCATATGATTATTCAGACATTTGCTTCATAGAAACCTTGTCGTGATATTTACTAGCGAAACATAAAATAATTAGCCAAATAGTTTCAGGCGTTCTGAAGTAATAAATTCGGTAATTGATTTTTATATATATAAAAGACAATAATAGCGTTACAATATGTAAATATATTTAAATTTCAAGTAGTGGATATCATCAATTTGCGGCTAGAGGGAAAGGTTCCGAAAAGGTTTTTTTTTTGCTCGAACTGGTTACGCTATTGACCTGGCAAGATCTTTACAGCTTCACTGGACTACTAAGCAGCCAATTGCTTGGACTGGCATGATTACACAATATCGCGAACCTAACTAATTATTCATGCTGTAGTCCAGTGAAGCTGTTAAGGCTTTGCTAGTCCAATAGCGTAGTCAGTTCGAAAAAAAAAATTCATACAGGTAGGACTCCGGCGCTCTCACTGACCGAATGAAACGCAACAATGTAAGCACTGTTACTTCACGTCGGTTATGACTTATGAATATATCTCTATCGAAACATATATAAATAAGATTTTTTTTGTGATTTTATTAAACTACGGTGCAAGTGAAACTTTTTTCGGCTCGTGGGGATTTAACTGAAATTTGTTAGAAATATATTCAATTTAGGGTGTTCAAATCACGTTTTTAATCTCAACTTAATAATTAGTAAATGGGAATGATAGTGGGAAACCAATAATAGACAACGTATCCAACTATATATCTTAATTTCAATCTGCGTATTAGAGTACGGAATACACAATAAACACAATCATTCAGATGACAGCCACAATTAAAACTGTAGCGTAGTCAGTTCGAAAAAAAAAATTCATACATATAAGAATTAGTGAGACACGTGTACCAGCATGTGTACCTCAGGAACTCAGACGCCCAAAAAGCTAATCACATTGTCGCGTTATATGTTTAGGTATGCTGAACGCTTAGTCTGACTGAAGTTTTTTTTTTATTGTAGCTCGGCAAAGTGTCTGTACTGTGCCTGATGGTAATCACAGTATAATCCAAAAACAATGGCGACCACCGAGAGACATACTATCCATCGCTGGTCGCCGCTGTCATGCCGGCCTGTGTAAGTATCTCTTCACGTTGCGCTTGAAGGATCCCATGTCATAGGAGTATTGGCCTGTCCTACGCACGCGAGGCGCGTCGATCAAACATCACGCTAGTTGAAGTTATACTTCTTTTGGCGCGTTAGGGAAAAATTATGAGAGTAAATTTTTACGATGCGCACGCGCATCATACCGAAAAGTCGACACACTGACGTTAGCTATAGTCAACATTTTGTATTTGTTGTTTGTATTTCTTTGTATAAAAACGTTCAATGTATTAAATACCTTTTTTCTATTATTAGTGTCGTTTTTTCTACAAACTTGCTTATTCTAATAAGTGAAATTTTTGAAAAGATTTTTATCTTGTTATGCCAAAGAAGTATAATTTCTAACGCGTGTACATAAGTACACACGCGCTTTTTTTTAAAACATTTTTGCAATTTGTTGACAATAAATTAACAACAACACATGTTGATCAGTGGTAGAAATTAATACCCCATTTCTATACTCAAGGATTCGAAACTATACATATTAATAAAATACAAGTCGCTGTTTGTAACGTTAAAATAACCGGTTTTTACTAAATGGGTATAAAACTATATGTATACAGTGATTATAAGAAAAAAAAGCAATTTTTAAAATTGTTGTTTGTGTGTTCCGACTAATCATCGATACAGTTGGGCTGATTATGACGAGACTTTCACTGTCGGGTAACTGAATTATAGGGAGTAATTTATGCTGGTTTTTTTTTTAAAGTATTTCTATTTAATAAACAATACGTAGTGTCCAGTACTATGCAAATCTCACGCGCACCTTTACACTGAACAATTTTTTTTTGTTAATTCGTATTATTACGTAAACCTTTTTTTTATAAAATAAATTGTTTATTGAAACAATTATACAATTAATAAAAAGGTAATTAACAAAATTATCTGAATTTAAGGTAAGTGTCAACCGCGCGGATAATGGATTCAAACTGGCTTCTCCGATATTATCGTAGCGCTGTCGCTGTCCAGAGCTCTTTCAGCTGAGTGCCTGAAGCGTTCGCCTTAGTAGGCCGGTGAAGCTTGCCAGTTCAATAGGGTAGTCAGTTCGAAAAAAATATATTTTCATATCGCTTTATCTAGATTTTTATTTTTGACAACCCTGGTCCAAAGCCCAGGTTAGTTTTGTCGATGCGTAATTGCTTTATGTTATAATAACTTGCCGATAGAAAGCTGCGGTTATGGGCTTATGAGGTTGTTTTCACTTAAGCCGTTTTTTTTCGTCATATTAACAGTGATCGTCGGCTTGTTTACTTAATTGGTTGATTGGATCGTGTTTTGTAAAATGTATATTGTGTAATCCTGCGGAAACTTTCACGGCTTTATCTTTAGTATTACTTAGGAATCCACGTTTTGGCTGAATTAATTATTACTAAAATCCTAGCATTTACTTGCCTCTATAAACACTTACAAAATCCAATATCAATAAACCTAGAATTAATGTCTATAGACTTAGTTACATTCCAAAGACATTGTGATCAAAATTAGAACTACAAACAAATCGAGGCAGTCATAAAGACTGCCGAAAGAAGTGTAAGCTCAAAACTGAAATAAATGTGTTCCCATTTGAATCATCATCATTACATAGTATAAAACAGCGCTCGCCTTAGTAGGCCGGTGAAGCTTGCCAGTTCAATAGGGTAGTCAGTTCGAAAAAAATATATTTTCATATCGCTTTATATAGATTTTTATTTTTGACAACCCTGGTCCAAAGCCCAAGTTAGTTTTGTCGATGCGTAATTGCTTTATGTTATAATAACTTGCCGATAGAAAGCTGCGGTTATGGGCTTATGAGGTTGTTTTCACTTAAGCCGTTTTTTTTCGTCATATTAACAGTGATCGTCGGCTTGTTTACTTAATTGGTTGATTGGATCGTGTTTTGTAAAATGTATATTGTGTAATCCTGCGGAAACTTTCACGGCTTTATCTTTAGTATTACTTAGGAATCCACGTTTTGGCTGAATTAATGATTACTAAAATCCTAGCATTTACTTGCCTCTATAAATGCCTACAAAATCCAATATCAATAAACCTGAGTCTATAGAGTTAATTACATTCCAAAGACATTTTGATCAAAATTAGAATTACAAACAAGTCGAGGCACTCATAAAAACTGCCGAAAGAAGTGTAAACTCAAAACTGAAATAGACGTGTTCGCTTCTGAATTTTCATATGAATTATAGCTGTGACGTCAAATAAATAAATTTATTATTATTATTAGTTAGTCTGACGTAACTTGCGCAAGCGCAATACGGCCTCTCCTGCTTACGTGACACGACATAATAAATTTATCTTCTGCCAAAAATACCGTAAAACTCGCCTAAAGAGGTTTAACTTCAATAATAACAAGCGTATCTGAATTCGCGGGCTTAGCCAGTTATATCTAAACAATAAGTTAGTTTCACAAATTACATATACCTATTAACACCCTCTGGAACCGGACAGTCGGAGACCATTTCGGTTCCAATGTGTGAGGATGAATTCCCTGTCGATGACGAGCAGTCCGATGGTGGAAAGCAGCTACAAGCATAATGTTAACCATAAATGTCAATGTTAAATTATTAACATTGGTATGGTTTTCATACCTATTGGCACACGGAGCAATAATTATATATATACATTTTTATAAAGTTTCTATTAATCATTCAAACGTATGATGAGCTGCAAAATATCAATATTACATGCACACAGCCCCTATACTACGTATTGACGCAAGCGCAATACGGCCTCTCATGCCTACGTAGCGTGCCACGACACGAAATAATAAATCTATCTTCTGCCAAAAATACCATACAACTCGCCTAAAGAGGTTTTCGCTTCAATAATAACAAGTGTATCTGAATTCGCGGGCTTAGCCAGTTATATCTAAACAATAAGTTAGTTTCACAAATTACATATACCTATTAACAACCGTAGCATAAAGTAAAACAGCTTTCCAATTACGTCGTTAACTCCCTTAAATGACTTGGCCTTAGGCGATCGATCATGAGATCCCGTGTGTACTAGATCACTTAATTATACAAACTCGAAACGAACATTTCAAATGTCTCTTATTGCATTGTAATAAGGACTAATCTGCACTGCCGACTCGATTACTCCTAGTGGGATATTAGTAAAATGTTAGATTTTAACATATATACATATGTGTTGGTGTTGTTTATCATGGATTGACGCTTCGTTTGTTAACATTGTAACTAGATTTATGTATATAGATTTCTAGACAGTCTAGGCATACGTTAACAAGGTGCTAAAATTAATAAGTTCACACAAATAGCTACACTACCTGGTATTTCGAATGGCACGTCGTGGCGAAGAGCGAGACGTGCATCTAAGGTTTTGTAAAACGTTGTCTCTTTCGGACAGCGCAATGGTTGGACAAAGATAATGTTGTACGAAAACGAACATAGCCGAAGTGTTCTTCTCCTCGAGGTCGCGAGGTGCGAAATCAAAAGCCGGGTACTGTGTGATAGCTAAACTAGGCAGCCATAAGAAAAAAAACCCATTATCCTATGGTTACATCAATATGTTCTCCTTAAAATCTCATGCTCATTGCATGGATTCGAACGGACATCGATAGATACGATGTCTGGAAACTATCACTGCGCAATCATTGGTTCAAAATTCCTACTAACAAGCAGTATTCCACTTCTAGTCCGTGCTACGTATATACAATTCATATAATGCTAATAAACCGTGCTTAAAACCTAGCAGCAATATAGTAAAACAGGTTGGACGTGGCCGCATACTCGCGTATTATTCAACACCGCCGGTATCAATAAAAACTGCCTCTTTATCCAATTAAGTCGCTCTTTACGCTATAATCGTAATAATTGTGTCATTTACTTATCGCATATCTTTCCAGGACACTTAATTATCAACAAAGTACAGCAAGGTTTTTTTAGGATTAAAGTTTTCTTGTTCGACGTTATATTTAATCTGGTTTAATGAGTGCGAAATAAGTAATTAATATAGTGTTCGAGACAAAATTAACTTCTGCGTCACATTTAATTACACAAAATTTAGTTTTTTGTTCAGAGATGTCGCCACAGTACAGATAGCTCGCGCTTTCATATTGTCGCTGTATTTTAATGAATGATATGCAACTGTCGAACCGACATAATTCGATCAGCCAGGTGTCCCAAGTGATAAATTATACTCTCGTCTGTAAGTCGCCTTGTTGCTGTTTCGTCATCTTGGTAGTGTTGATCAAAAAATAAAGTATCGGGTCGATATAAGTCAACGTAGAACAAGGGTAACAGTGACTTGCGAAAATTGTCGCGTTTCGGAATTAGTCGGCGCTTTCGCTGCTGGGCCAACCGCTGGGGCGGCACGATGAAGTCTATAGAGATCTCGTGCCGCCCCAACTATAGCGGACGACGTACACCGTGGGGTTTTAGTCCATGCGAGTCGAACATAACCCACCCTCTCCCCCGAGAGGCTAGTGTATCCATAAGGGATTCCCCCACGATAAAAAAAACGGACACGATCCCTCATGCTCACCTAAGCTACATACAATTTAATAGCGTATATATCTAATTATACGAGTAAATAAAATTGTAGTGTCTCTTTATTATATCAAAATAACACCTATTTACTTAATCGACATTCAAATAGACACAGAGACTTACAACATCATCATCATCATTACCCTTATCCCACCTAAGTACGGTCGGCACAACATCTTTTCTTTTTCCACTCTCTCCTGTCAAATGTCATTTCAGTATTCACACCTTTTACGCACATATCATTTTTCACGCAGTCCATCCATACCTTTTTCGGTCTTCCTCTACTGGTATATCCGTCCACAATCATACTCAACACTTTTCTAGTTACATGGTTTTCATCTCTCCTCATGACATGCCCATACCATGCTAACCTATTACTCCTCAACTTATCTGTCACTGGTGCTATTTTCAAACTTCCTCTGATATACTCATTCTTAATTTTATCCATTCTAGTCACACCACACATGCATCTTAACATTGGCACATGTAATTTTCTCTCATCCATCTCTTTCGTAGCCCAGCACTCAGATACATATAGCATGACTGGTCTTATCATAGTTTACGTCCTTAACACTGCTACCGTCACTTTGTATCAATGAACCGAGATACCGAAATTTAGAGCAGGTTGGTAAGGATACACCATTTAAAGCTATAGGAGAAAAACTAGACGTACCACCGAAGTCGCAAAACAAATGTTCAATTTTTGTTCTACTAATTTTCAAACCAACATTCTCCAGTTTTTCTCGCCATTTTTCCAGCCTTCTCTGGACCTCGGCAGCATCTTCTCCGA